>JAUIMM010000677.1:10000-417500 GCA_031769625.1 Taudactylus pleione
GTGCCTGCTGGAGAGCATTGAAGACCGCACGGAGTTCCAAGATATTTATTGGAAGCTCCGCTTCTGTCAGCGTCCACCTGCCCTGGAACAAGTGTGGACCCGAAACTGCTCCCCAGCCCCGAAGACTGGCGTCCGTTGTCAACAGGACCCAATTTGGAACCCAGAACGGACGTCCCTTGTTGAGGTGGGTCGTCTGTAACCACCACGTAAGGGACAGGCGAACCTCCTGGGTGAGCACAACCGTCTGGGACTTCAGAGACTGAGTCAGCCCGTTCCACTTGGACAGGATCAGGTGCTGCAGAGGTCTGGAGTGAAACTGGGCGTATTCCACCATGTCGAACACCGACACCATGGAGCCCAGTAACCTCATCGCCGAGTGTAAGGACACCCGGCGGCTGTGCAGGCAACTGCGCACCCTTGACTGTAAAGCAGAGATCTTGTCCTCCGTCACGAAGATCCTTTGCTGTCCCGAGTCCAATAAGGCTCCAAGATGCAGAATCCTCCGAGACGGGATTAGAGTGGACTTCTGCCAGTTGATTAGCCAGCCGTGCCGTTGCAGCAGTGCAATGGTCAGGTCCAAGTGGCGTAACAGGAGCTCTGGAGATCCTGCCACCAATAACAGGTCGTCCAAATACGGCAACATGCGAACTCCCTGCAGCCGCAGAGAAGCCGCCATGACCGCCATCACCTTGGTGAAAACACGTGGTGCTGTTGCCAGGCCAAAAGGTAACGCCCGAAACTGGAAGTGGTCGCTGCGGATTGCAAACCTGAGGAACTGTTGATGGCGCCAAAGAATAGGGACATGCAGGTAAGCGTCCTGTATGTCCAATGACACCAAGTAGTCCCCAGGTTCCAGCGCCAGAATGATGGACCGTAGGGTCTCCATCCAAAACTTCGGGACCCGCAAAGACTTGTTGAGTGCTTTGAGGTTGAGAATCGGACGATATGACCCATTGGGTTTCTGTACCAAAAATAGATTTGAATAGAAACCCTGGCCCCTCTGGGAGAATGGAACCGCCACTATAACTCCAGCCTGGAGCATAGTGTGCAATACCTTCCGCAGCTCCGTAGCCTTGTTCCGGTCTGATGGGAGACCCGTGGTGAAGAAGCGAGCCGGGGGTCTGTGCCGGAAGGAGAGGGCGTATCCGTGGGAAACCACCTCCAGAACCCAAGTGTCTGTCGTAGTGGTCGACCAACACTGGGCGAACTGTAGCAGGCGGCCTCCCACCCTGGGATCCCCCAAAGGGAGGCCCGGACCGTCAGGCCGCAGGCTTGTCATCTGGCTTGGGGGCCGGACGTCTGGTACTCCATGCCTGCTTCCGGGGCTTGACCGATTTCTTAGGGCCAGCCTGTCGAGGAAACGACTGTGGTTTGGGCCTGCCCTGGGCCCTAGATGACCGAAAGGACGATGGTCCCGAACCAGAAGGAGCAGCGGCCGACGGGAGACAAGCAGATTTGGCTGCCGCCAGCGTGGCCACAATCTTATCCAGATCCGGACCGAAGAGAACTTCTCCGGTAAACGGCAACGCTTCCAGACCTTTCTTGGAATCTGCGTCCGCCTTCCAGGATCGCAGCCACAAGGTGCGACGAGCAGCTACCGCTGCTGAAGAAATTCTAGACACCAGAGTACTAATGTCTAGAGCCGCCTCGTTGATGTAGGTGGCCGAATCACGGAGATTGCCAATCAACTCCGCCTGTTCGGCCGGACAGTCGGATTCAAAAGAAGCCTCTAATGAATCCGCCCAGCGCTCCATCGCTCTGGCAACCCAGCAAATGGCCATAGCCGGCCGTGCTGCCCCCCCTGCAAGGGAATAAGCGGACTTCAGGCAGATTTCTACCTTGCGGTCCGTAGCATCCTTAAGGGAGGACATGGATGGCATCGGCAATGTGGCACTACGGACAAGACGGGTCACGTGAGAATCCACCTGTGGAGGGGATTCCCACTTAGCAAAATAATTATCCGCGAACGGATAAGCCACCGCCAGGCGTCTCTGCGGCTGGTATCTTTTGCCAGGTTGTTTCCACGCCTCCTCTAAATGGTCCACCAACTGACCCGAAAGAGGAAAGACTGTGGCATCGCCCTTCACATCTTTGAAAAAGGCATACTTAGATTTAGCCGCTGGGGGAACTTCGTCCTCAATCACCAAGGCTGTGCGGACCGCCCGAATAAGTCCAGGAATATATACTTTGGACTTAGCATCAGCGTCCTTAGTATGGAGAGGTTCCTGATCGTAAGGATCAAGAATCTCCCCATCATCAGACGTCCCTTCGTCATCCTCATAAGGAGCGGACAGAGACGCCACCGGCCTTTTATGAGGCCGCATCACAGACTCCCCTTGCAACACATCCGACAAGTGCTGTACAGAACTCGTCAGGGAGTTAACCCACGCTGGCTCCTGAGAACCCGGGAGCGGGGAAATAGGGAGACTGTGGGGTACCACCAATTGTCGTGGGAACCCCTGCATGGGTGACGACACCACAGACTGCTGGGACAAACCCCTCGGAGTAAACGCGGGCTGCGGAGCTAACTGGCCCACTAAAGCTGTTAACGCCTGAGCGAAACAAGCCCAGGGCGGCTCCTGTACCGGTGCTGTAACCGTAATAGGCCGCGCCATGGACAAACACTGCCGGCAAAGGCCCTCCGCGCTACCCTCCCCCTCCGCTAACGGTACTTTGCACGTGGTACACTGTAGCCGGAGGGGAAAATCACTTTCAGACATGATGGCACCACGTATGTGACCTCTCTCACCAATTAAGTATTAAATAGGCGAGAGACCACCCTGCAGCACCGCACCGCAAGGGCTTTAGCAGAAAGAACAGGGACAGTAATAAAGCTGACAGTTTAGAGAAGAATAGTTACAGGCAGCGCTAGCACAGTCACATACAATGCAGAGAAATAACAATTCCTGCACTAACAGCGCTGATCACTCAACTACACAGACACAGGGTCTGGTAGGACACAGCGCTGCATACACAGACCTGAGCCACAGCGGAGGAGAGGTATGCGGGGGGACCCAGACCACGATGCTTCCTTCCAGACTTCCAGCAGCGTTCACCATGCGTTGCAGAGAAGATGGCCGCCGAGGAGCAGAGAGAAGCTGGCCTGGGGGAGGAGCGCTGACACAGGACCAGTCAGCACAGTGCAGAGAGGGCTGTGTGCAGCGGGGGAGGCGCCGGCTGTGAGACAGGGAAGGCGCGCTCCCCTGGCATGCATTTAACCCCTGGGACGCCGCAGCGCTACCGCTCTGCTGCGGTCCGCTGTCCCAGGGGGTAGTGGAAGCGCAGGTTGGTCGCCTGGCTCCACGCTGCAGCCAGTCCCCAGGGAGCCCCCTGCCTGGGGACTTAGGACCATGTGATCAGCGGGGACCCACCGCGGGACCCCGCTGCTTACCTCTGTCCCCCTTGAATCCGGCCATGGTCCGGAGCATCTGGGGTCACCGCTAGCTGTGACCCCAGACGCCCACCAGCATCCCCGGATCAGTACCGGCGTTCTGGTACCGGCGGGGTGTAGGGAAGACAGCATGGACGTCAGGACTGACTGTCCATGCTGTTCATCCAGATGTGCAGCCACAGCTGCATGAAGAAAAAGCTTCAGGGGCTCTTCTAGCCCCCACTCCAACAGGTGCACCCGACTCCGGCCGGGCACCAAACTAAACTGAGGTGCCTTGGCCCGGGGGCGGGGTATAGGAGGGGGACCTAGTGCATCCTGGGAGGCTGAAAGCTTAACTCTTTGGTGCCCTGCGACTGACGTCACACCTATACCCCAAGGTATCCTGTGGATACCCTATGGACCCTGAAGTAGAAAAATGGGTCCTTTCAAACAAGACACGGAACGGTCACTGTGCTGCAGATGGGAATATCCACTGGAATGGACGGCTGCCATCCACAATTTCAATGTTAAAGATTGGGGAAAAAAAAAAAAAGACATACACACGGTAAAAGCATCATACACAGCCCTAAACTGTTGTGAGTGAAAGGAAAACCGGCATGTGTGTGAAATAGCCCGAAAAAAAGAAGCCGCCAGGTGATCACTAAGAGGCGGGAGGAAGAGGGGGCCAGCGGCGCTAACAGTCCTGGCAGCTGCAGAGAAGAGAAGCCGGGTGATCACAAAGGGAAGGGATGGGGAGGCCAGCGCTGAAGGTGCCAGCGGCTGCACAGAGAAGCAGCCGCCGGGTGATCTCACGTGGGGGAGTAGTGGGGTTTCGGGGGCAACGCTGAAATTCCTAGCAGCTGCAGCAAGTAGTAGCAGTAGCCGCCGGCGAAACTCACTGGAAGGGGGAGACGACGATGCTGCAGCCGCCGGGGAGGGGGAAGCTGTGTCTGCTGATCACTGCCCAGCCAGTGATCAGCAGCCACTGGGGGAAAATCCAAAGCTGCAGAGGGTCCAGGAGATCCCTTTGAGACTGGCGGCTATAGGAAGATTCTCTTCCAATAGCGGCCCACAGTGCGTTTCTGACTGGTCGCATAAAATACCATCGATTTTATTGAAAGAAAAATCTCTCTTTTTTTTTTTTTTAAACATAGTATACCATAAAAACAGTAATTTTTATGGTTTACTGCAGTGATGGCTATTAACTCTTGTACCATCAATGACCGCTGGGTTTTTTCCAATCGATAGAAACTGGTTTAGCCATCGATGGTTGATTTACATATGTGCATACACTGCGGCTGTTGGGCCGATGGCGTCAGTACAGCCATCGGTGAAAAACACTCGCCATCCAGCATGGGTTAAAGTCTCTAGTATGCTGTGCATGAACTGAATCTTCAAAATAATCATATGCTCATAAATATCGATTTCTTCCCTCAAACCTGTACTAGCACATTAGGGGGGGACATTTTAGCTCTTTTCACCCCCTTAGGAGTCGAATTTAGAAAAATCCCTGCTTAATAGGTGCCTATGTTATGGAAGGGGATGTAGTTACCACCCCGGCAGTTGAGATGCTGGCACCGGAATCCCGACCACTAGCATCCCAAGGGAAAATATTAAAGGTTAGGGAGAGGGTTAGGCAATGGGGGAGCGTTAGGCTGCAGGAGGGGAGGGTTTAGGGTTAGGCTATTTACCTTCAAGCGTCGAGATTCTGACTGTCGGGATGCCGCTGTCGGTATTCTGACCACCGGCATCCCGAACCTAACCCCACGGAAGGCATCCCGAACCTAACCCCACGATTACATGTTTCTAGGTCCAGGGGTTTGGGCTGGGCATTGATTAGTCAGTCAGGACATTTGTTTTTAATAGTGATAACTATTCTGTCAATTACGTAAATGGTTGCAAGTGTTTGCACCAAAGAACTTAAAGTGGAAAATGGGCTTCGGTTAATGTATGTGTAAGTCAGTCAAATATGCACATTTCTGTACTCTCACTATATTCTCCTCTTTTTACAACACACAAACAATTTTACATAACTAGAGTTGAACATGTTTTAATAAATGGTGAATAAATTTTTTTAACCTTTATAACATTCGTTGATCGGGGGGCCGTTATAGTAGTTTGGTGCATGTGCTGGATGTTCGATATCGAACATCCAGCACATGCAGGTCGCTCAGACAACGATATCTGATCGTTGTCTCATCGTCCCGTGTGTATGCTCCAAGAGTCGTGTAAATATACATCTATTAGGACTCATGCCAAATCAGAATTTACATTCATTTTTCTAATATTTTCAACACTAGTCAATGACTGGAAGCTACTGTCATCATCAAAATTCTTTTTCTATGTTTCGCATTTACCACAGATAAATGTACTGGCAAATATGAATTCCAAATACTAGTAAACTCACTTTAAAGAAATCTTTATATGTGAAAGCATAGAAAATTTAAATATTAGAAATCACTTTCTGCCATTCAACATCTAATATTACAACTTCGCATCAACTATACGATGTATGTAAGCTTAGTGAAACTGCATCTATATTGTTTTCATATACCAATGTACTTATGTGGAGGTTTACTGAAAAGCAATGCTTCTTCTATACACTTAGATTTGCATACCTTTTGACTAATATATCTTTTAGAGAGTGACGAACACTTTGTCTTATTTGATCAACAGATGGCTTTGGTGTAGATGGAGAAGAAGTAGGTACAGCAGATGTTGAACCCTTTCTTTCTGGTTTCTTTCTTTTAATATCTAGCTTTTCATTAACACCTGCATCATAAAAAAAATGAAATATGTTTGGGAATGTTGGGAAGGTAACAATAATGAATATTTAATCTAAATGACATTGAACATATGGCTACAACTATAAATGTACTAATGTGGAACATTACAAATCAAAACTGCCAGCTTCTATGTTTGAGAAATAATTTACATGTTTAAATATAGATTATTAGATAAAAATCTGCATAAAAAACACGATGAAGAAATTAAAAAAATATGAGATATGGTAAGAACTTACCCTTGTTATCTCTATTTCTACGAAGTCCATAGGGTTCCACAGGATACCTTGGGGTATAGGTGTGACGTCAGTCGCAGGGCACCAAAGAGTTAAGCTTTCAGCCTCCCAGGATGCACTAGGTCCCCCTCCTATACCCCGCCCCCGGGCCAAGGCACCTCAGTTAGTTACCAAGCCATAGGCCGGAGGAGGAGAAGGAAGAGAGAGAACAAAGATCTGGACACATACAAGAATCACATTCTCACCAGAGGGAGACGGAAAACCGGTGACCAGAGCAAAGCCCATCTGCAGCACAGGTGCGACAGGGCGGGAGTCCTGTGGAACCCTATGGACTTCGTAGAAATAGAGATAACAAGGGTAAGTTCTTACCATATCTCATATTTTCTACTTCAGGGTCCATAGGGTATCCACAGGATACCTTGGGGATGTCCCAAAGCAGTATCCTTTAAGGGTGGGGACGCTCCTGTGCAGAAAGGAGAATCCGCTGCCCGAAGGAAGCATCCTGAGAGGCGAAGGTGTCAAACCTGTAATACCTCACGAAGGTATGGACAGAAGACCACGTAGCAGCCTTGCAGATCTGAACTGCCGAGGCACCACGTCGAGCTGCCCACGAAGGACCCACAGACCTAGTGGAATGAGCCTTCAGAGAAGGAGGGACCGGTAGGCCTTCATGAAGATAAGCTTCAGAAATAGCCATACGGATCCAGGCTGCCAAAGTTTGCTTTGAAGCAGGCCAACCCTTTTTACGGAAGCCATAGAGGACAAACAAAGCGTCCGACTTCCTAAACGAAGAAGTGCGGTCAACATAAGTCCTTAAGGCCCGCACAACATCCAAAGAGGCCTCACCCACGGAAAGACCCGGTGAGTTAAAGGCCGGAACAACTATTTCCTCGTTAACATGAAACTGGGAAACAACTTTGGGAAGAAACTCGGGCCGAGTGCGGAGCACTGCCCTGTTCCCATAAAAAACCAAGAAAGGGGGTCTACAAGAAAGAGCCCCTAACTCAGAAACACGTCTGGCCGAAGCAATGGCCAGAAGGAAAACAGTCTTAGCTGTTAGCCATTTAAGATCCACTGAGCCCAGTGGTTCAAACGGCGGACCTTGGAGAGCCCTCAGGACCACAGCAAAATCCCAAGGCGCCACAGGTGGAACAAAGGGCGGCTGAATGCGGAGAACACCCTGCATAAAGGTGCGCACATCCGGGATTGTAGCAATCCTACAGTGAAACCAGACAGATAGGGCCGAAACCTGTACCTTCAAAGAAGCAAGGCGAAGCCCATGATCTAGTCCCGCTTGCAGGAAGGCAAGAATCCGAGACAGACGAAAATCCCGCGGTGCATAACCTCTCGGTCGACACCACTGGAAGAACGTATGCCACACGCGATGGTATATCCTCGCGGAAGACGGTTTTCGAGCTCGTAACATGGTACGCACCACAGAGCTGGAAAACCCCCGGGACCTCAGCATGGCCGTCTCAACAGCCACGCCGTCAAAGACAGCCGAGTCAGGTCCGGGTGAAGGCAAGGACCCTGAGACAGAAGGTCCGGTCGTAGCGGCAACCGCAGAGGAATGTCCACGGACAGACCCTGAAGGTCTGAGAACCAGTGCCGTCTGGGCCACGCGGGAGCTATCAACAGGAGCGTCCCTCCTTCCTGTTTGAATTTCCGGATTACCCGTGGAAGAAGGGAGACCGGAGGGAACAGGTATGCGAACCGGAACGTCCACCGGACGGACAGAGCATCCACCAGAGACGCCCCTTCGTCTCTTGTGCGAGACCCGTACACCGGCAACTTGTTGTTGTGCCGGGACGCCATGAGGTCGATTTCTGGAAGACCCCACCTGTCCACCAGTAGTTGAAAAACGTCCGGGTGCAGGGACCATTCCCCCGGATGAACGTCCTGGCGACTTAGAAAGTCCGCCTCCCAATTTAGCACTCCCGGGATGAAGACCGCTGATATGGCCGGAAGATTGCGCTCCGCCCAAACCAGGATCCGAGAGACCTCTACGAGAGCCGCCCGACTGCGAGTTCCTCCTTGCCTGTTTATGTAGGCCACGGTGGTAGCGTTGTCCGACTGGACCTGCACCAGGCGACCCTGGAGAAACCACTGTCCCTGCTGGAGAGCATTGAAGACCGCACGGAGTTCCAAGATATTTATTGGAAGCTCCGCTTCTGTCGGCGTCCACCTGCCCTGGAACAAGTGTGGACCCGAAACTGCTCCCCAGCCCCGAAGACTGGCGTCCGTTGTCAACAGGACCCAATTTGGAACCCAGAACGGACGTCCCTTGTTGAGGTGGGTCGTCTGTAACCACCACGCAAGGGACAGGCGAACCTCCTGGGTGAGCACAATCGTCTGGGACTTCAGAGACTGAGTCAGCCCTTTCCACTTGGACAGGATCAGGTGCTGCAGAGGTCTGGAGTGAAACTGGGCGTATTCCACCATGTCGAACACCGACACCATGGAGCCCAGTAACCTCATCGCCGAGTGTAAGGACACCCGGCGGCTGTGCAGGCAACTGCGCACCCTTGACTGTAAAGCAGAGATCTTGTCCTCCGTCACGAAGATCCTTTGCTGTCCCGAGTCCAATAAGGCTCCAAGATGCAGAATCCTCCGAGACGGGATTAGAGTGGACTTCTGCCAGTTGATTAGCCAGCCGTGCCGTTGCAGCAGTGCAATGGTCAGGTCCAAGTGGCGCAACAGGAGCTCTGGAGATCCTGCCACCAATAACAGGTCGTCCAAATACGGCAACATGCGGACTCCCTGCAGCCGCAGAGAAGCCGCCATGACCGCCATCACCTTGGTGAAAACACGTGGTGCTGTTGCCAGGCCAAAAGGTAACGCCTGAAACTGGAAGTGGTCGCTGCGGATTGCAAACCTGAGGAACTGTTGATGGCGCAAAAGAATAGGGACATGCAGGTAAGCGTCCTGTATGTCCAATGACACCAAGTAGTCCCCAGGTTCCAGCGCCAGAATGATGGACCGTAGGGTCTCCATCCGAAACTTCGGGACCCGCAAAGACTTGTTGAGTGCTTTGAGGTTGAGAATCGGACGATATGACCCATTGGGTTTCTGTACCAAAAATAGATTTGAATAGAAACCCTGGCCCCTCTGGGAGAATGGAACAGCCACTATAACTCCAGCCTGGAGCATAGTGTGCAATACCTTCCGCAGCTCCGTAGCCTTGTTCCGGTCTGATGGGAGACCCGTGGTGAAGAAGCGAGCCGGGGGTCTGTGCCGGAAGGAGAGGGCGTATCCGTGGGAAACCACCTCCAGAACCCAAGTGTCTGTCGTAGTGGTCGACCAACACTGGGCGAACTGTAGCAGGCGGCCTCCCACCCTGGGATCCCCCAAAGGGAGGCCCGGACCGTCAGGCCGCAGGCTTGTCATCTGGCTTGGGGGCCGGATGTCTGGTACTCCATGCCTGCTTCCGGGGCTTGACTGATTTCTTAGGGCCAGCCTGTCGAGGAAACGACTGTGGTTTGGGCCTGCCCTGGGCCCTAGATGACCGAAAGGACGATGGTCCCGAACCAGAAGGAGCAGCGGCCGACGGGAGACAAGCAGATTTGGCTGCCGCCAGCGTGGCCACAATCTTATCCAGATCCGGACCGAAGAGAACTTCTCCGGTAAACGGCAACGCTTCCAGACCTTTCTTGGAATCTGCGTCCGCCTTCCAGGATCGCAGCCACAAGGTGCGACGAGCAGCCACCGCTGCTGAAGAAATTCTAGACACCAGAGTACTAATGTCTAGAGCCGCCTCGTTGATGTAGGTGGCCGAATCACGGAGATTGCCAATCAACTCCGCCTGTTCGGCTGGACAGTCGGATTCAAAAGAAGCCTCTAATGAATCCGCCCAGCGCTCCATCGCTCTGGCAACCCAGCAAATGGCCATAGCCGGCCGTGCTGCCCCCCCTGCAAGGGAATAAGCGGACTTCAGGCAGATTTCTACCTTGCGGTCCGTAGCATCCTTAAGGGAGGACATGGATGGCATCGGCAATGTGGCACTACGGACAAGACGGGTCACGTGAGAATCCACCTGTGGAGGGGATTCCCACTTAGCAAAATAATTATCCGCGAACGGATAAGCCACCGCCAGGCGTCTCTGCGGCTGGTATCTTTTGCCAGGTTGTTTCCACGCCTCCTCTAAATGGTCCACCAACTGACCCGAAAGAGGAAAGACTGTGGCATCGCCCTTCACATCTTTGAAAAAGGCATACTTAGATTTAGCCGCTGGGGGAACTTCGTCCTCAATCACCAAGGCTGTGCGGACCGCCCGAATAAGTCCAGGAATATATACTTTGGACTTAGCATCAGCGTCCTTAGTATGGAGAGGTTCCTGATCGTAAGGATCCAGAATCTCCCCATCATCAGACGTCCCTTCGTCATCCTCATAAGGAGCGGACAGAGACGCCACCGGCCTATTATGAGGCCGCATCACAGACTCCCCTTGCAACACATCCGACAAGTGCTGTACAGAACTCGTCAGGGAGTTAACCCACGCTGGCTCCTGAGAACCCGGGAGCGGGGAAATAGGGAGACTGTGGGGTACCACCAATTGTCGTGGGAACCCCTGCATGGGTGACGACACCACAGACTGCTGGGACAAACCCATCGGAGTAAACGCGGGCTGCGGAGCTGACTGGCCCACTAAAGCTGTTAACGCCTGAGCGAAACAAGCCCAGGGCGGCTCCTGTACCGGTGCTGTAACCGTAATAGGCCGCGCCATGGACAAACACTGCCGGCAAAGGCCCTCCGCGCTACCCTCCCCCGCCGCTAACGGTACTTTGCACGTGGTACACTGTAGCCGGAGGGGAAAATCACTTTCAGACATGATGGCACCACGTATGTGACCTCTCTCACCAATTAAGTATTAAATAGGCGAGAGACCACCCTGCAGCACCGCACCGCAAGGGCTTTAGCAGAAGAACAGGGACAGTAATAAAGCTGACAGTTTAGAGAAGAAAAGTTACAGGCAGCGCTAGCACAGTCACATACAATGCAGAGAAATAACAATTCCTGCACTAACAGCGCTGATCACTCAACTACACAGACACAGGGCCTGGTAGGACACAGCGCTGCATACACAGACCTGAGCCACAGCGGAGGAGAGGTATGCGGGGGGACCCAGACCACGATGCTTCCGTCCAGCGCTTCCAGCAGCGTTCACCATGCGTTCTGGAGAAGATGGCCGCCGAGGAGCAGAGAGGAGGCTGGCCTGGGGGAGGAGCGCTGCCACAGGACCAGTCGGCAGCATGCAGAGAGGGCTGTGTGCAGCGGGGGAGGCGCCGGCTGTGAGACAGGGAAGGCGCGCTCCCCTGGCATGCATTTAACCCCTGGGACGCCGCAGCGCTACCGCTCTGCTGCGGTCCGCTGTCCCAGGGGGTAGTGGAAGCGCAGGTTGGTCGCCTGGCTCCACGCTGCAGCCAGTCCCCAGGGAGCCCCCTGCCTGGGGACTTAGGACCATGTGATCAGCGGGGACCCACCGCGGGACCCCGCTGCTTACCTCTGTCCCCCTTGAAACCGGCCATGGTCCGGAGCATCTGGGGTCACCGCTAGCTGTGACCCCAGACGCCCACCAGCATCCCCGGATCAGTACCGGCGTTCTGGTACCGGCGGGGTGTAGGGAAGACAGCATGGACGTCAGGACTGACAGTCCATGCTGTTCATCCAGATGTGCAGCCACAGCTGCATGAAGAAAAAGCTTCAGGGGCTCTTCTAGCCCCCACTCCAACAGGTGCACCCGACTCCGGCCGGGCACCAAACTAAACTGAGGTGCCTTGGCCCGGGGGCGGGGTATAGGAGGGGGACCTAGTGCATCCTGGGAGGCTGAAAGCTTAACTCTTTGGTGCCCTGCGACTGACGTCACACCTATACCCCAAGGTATCCTGTGGATACCCTATGGACCCTGAAGTAGAAATAAAAATTATAAAACCAATTCAATGTTTTAAAACATACTAAGATTTTTTTTATCCTGAAGAAAAGTTGGTAGTCTGGAACAATAGATAAGAGATAAGGAATAAATCCACAAAAACACTAAAACCATTTAAATGAGAAAGTGTAATAAATTGTCCTGAATATTAATCCAAGTGGAAAAAACGGAGGTCCATTATACATCATTTTAACTAACTAGAATGAAATATGAAAGTGGAAGAAGAGCTAAATAGGGGACATTATTATATCTAATGTACTAGTTAAAGACATTTAGGAAAAAAGAAATGTGAACATTTAGTTTGTATTATAAAAGATGCAATTAGATGTGTTCCTTTAACGTAAATAATTCTGTTTAACTGTAAAACAAAATATGAAGTTGTTTTTCTCTCTTTAGGGTTTTGATTTAGGGCCTGATTCAGAGTTGTACACAAATGCTGCCACCGCTGCTGCAAATGTATACCCAGATGCAATGCGAAAATATGTAAATGTCGAAAATATGTATAAGTCGCAGATGCCGGGAGATATATTTAGCCGGCCACTGGTCGCTTTGTAGAGCCAAGCATCTGCTTACAAACACGCAGCATCGGTCGCAGATCATTCGGTTATCGCAGTCCTGGCTGAGCCTTCGGTCTCACAGAATGGCCGAGGGAACTGAGACACCAGAGCCATATTTCTTCCATATGGGATTGCAGAGGCAGGGTGTGACACTCCCCCCAAAACAGTCGCGACACACGTGCATTCTTTACCACCACTCCCCCAAATGCTCCCTGTCAACCACATTGCAAAATAAAAAGTTGATGCGCATGACTTGGTAACGTACCTTGACGCATGCGCGGTTTACGGACAATCGCTCAAGTCCGTAAACAACTGCATTGCGTACAATTTTGAATCAGTCCCTTAAGCAGTTACATTTTCAAAATGAGATGCGATTCATTAACATGGCAATGACACAGTATAGTTAGAAGAGGATTTCAATAGTTCATTGCATAAAAGTCCCTTTATTAATGTTACGAACATTTATAAGCCACCATAAAGTGTTTGCAGGGCTGTACAAGTAGAAAACAAGGTTTTCCAAAACGGAGTACAATACACAACAGGTAACCATAGAATAAATAAATAGCAAAGGTGAACCATTACTATAGAAGTAGGACATGTAACAGGGTCAGTCATGGGAGGGACAGATAGTGCTATTTGTGGGTGGTAACAGGGGGAAGATGCTTGTAAACGGGGGAGTGGTGTTGCGGACGCAGGCGTGTCAGGCCGACAAAACACAGTTTAAAAGGGAGTGCATAATTAGCAAAGTAGCGTCACTGTACAAGTCACCTGCATGTATTTCAGCCAGCACTGATCGCAGTGCTTGCGGCGGGGAAGGCTACCTCAAGGACTGCGAGCAGCTCCGATGGCTCTCGATGTTACCGATTAATTCTACAATTCCAGTACATGACGTGTGTTGCGTGGGGAAAGGGGGCGTCATTATACACTAGCGAGCGCTCAGTGCCGTAGCTCGCTAAAACATAGTGGGCGTCTTTACACCACGCAGTGCGAGCGTGGAATTTGAATATCTGGCCTCTTATTGCCAGCGAGCGCCCGCATCTTGCGAGCAGGTCTGAATGAGCTCCATAGTTTTGATTACTGACAAATTCCCTTTCACATTTTTGTAAATGGGTACATGCTTTTATTGTACTGGGGCAATAACCTTCACCTAAATATGTATCATCTCAAATTTTTTAAAAAGGAGAATTATGGTAAAACTTAACTTTGTTAACACTCTTTCTTCGAAGTCCATAGGGTCCACAGGGAGACAATGGGGTGGAGTTGGGACCTTGGAGGACCGGACACCAACAGCAAAGCTTTTCAATCAGAGGATGCTCCGGTCCTTCCCCTTATACCCTGCCCACAGCCTGAGGGAAGCTCAGTTTTGTTAACAAGCCCAAGG
Source organism: Taudactylus pleione (assembly GCA_031769625.1). Classification (NCBI taxonomy): domain Eukaryota; kingdom Metazoa; phylum Chordata; class Amphibia; order Anura; family Myobatrachidae; genus Taudactylus; species Taudactylus pleione. The sequence continues at coordinate 24,254 of JAUIMM010000677.1, forward strand.
CAGGAGAGGAGAGAAGGAAAACTAGCACACTGAAGAATCACACTCACACAGAGAAGGAAACAAGTGACCAACAGAAGAAACTCATTGAAGCTAAGAGCGTCAGGGCGGGTGCCCTGTGGACCCTATGGACTTTGAAAAAAGCGTTAACATAAAAACATGATTTCTTAAATTAACATCTACTTTAAAAGGCTACTAAACCAGATATTTACTAAAAGTCGAACAAAACACGCTCTCTTCCCATGTGCCCGTATGGTAAGTTTTACCATAACTCTCGTTTTCTTCTTCAGGGTCCATAGGGCTCCAAATGAAGACAACGGTGACATCCTAAAGCAGGAATGCTCCTGAGCGGATAGGAGAACCCTACGCCTGAAGGAAGCATCCTGAGAGGCAAATGTATCAAAGGCATAAAACCTAAGAAAGGTGTGGACAGATGACCATGTGGCCGCGCACTGCATAGCTGTTCAGCTGAGGTGCCACGGGGGGCTTCCCACGAGGGACCCACAGAGCAAGTAGAATGAGCAGAGACTGTAGTCGGCACAGTAAAGACCGTTTTCATGCAAATCCATCTGGCCAGAGTCTGTTAGTTAGCTGGAATCCATATAGGACAAAGAGGGAATCCAATTTCCGGATGGAAGTAGTATGGTCCACGTAGATCTTTAGATCACGGACCACATCCAAAGAGACCTCACCTGCTGAGAAGTCTGGTGATTGAAAGGCCGGTAGCACAATTTCCTCATTTAGGTGGAAACAAGAGACCACCTTGGGAAGGAAGCCCAGGTGTGTTCTAAGAACCGCCCTGTCCTGATGAAAGATTAAAAAGGGGGAGTGACATGAAAGCGCCCCTAAACCCGATACCCTACAGACAGATGCGATAGCCTGAAGTAAACAGTCTTCGCAGTGAGCCACTTGACATCCACCGATTCCAGTGTTTCGAATGGAGGTTCTTGAAGTGCTTGGAGCACCACTGCCAAATCCCATGGAGCCACAGGACAGACATAGGGAGGCTGTATACAGAGAACATCTTGCATGAAGGTGTGAACATCTGGTAGAGGAGCCAGTCTGCAATGGAACCAGATGGATAAAGCAGATACCTGCACTTTCAGAGATGCTAGGCAGAGGCCTAGATCCAATCCAGCCTGAAGAAAGGCAAGAATTCTAGACACCTTAAATCTTGGGGGTCATAGTTTCTTAGAGCACACTATTAGAAATATGGATGCCATATTCTGTGATAAATCCTGGCTGATGCAGGTTTATGGGCCCTGAGCATGGTCTGGACCACAGAGCTGGAAAATCCCTTGGCTGTTAGAAGGAATGTCTCAAGAGCCAAGCCATTAAAGACAGACGGGCCAGGTCCAGATGTAGACAACAGGTCAACTCGTAGAGGAAGTTGAAGAGGAACGTCTATGGGGAGACTCTAAAAGATCGGAGTACCAATGGCGACTGGACCAAGCCAGACCTATCAACAGGACTGTGCCCCCTTCCTGCTAGAACTTCTGAAGGATGGAGCATATCTGTGGGAGACCACTTCTGATGCCAAAACTGGGCGAACTGAAGAAGTCAGCCTGCCACCCTGAGAGCCCTGCCCCATCAGGCTGTAGGCTTGTTCTCAGACTTGGCAGGTGGACGTCTAGTAGCCCATGCTAGTTTGGCCCTAGGCTTGGAGGCCTGCTGTCGTGTAAAGTACTGACCGTTTTCCTTGAGGGTGAAAGGATGACGTCCGAGGTTTTGTATTATATGTAGAGGGCAGGAACGCAGTCTGTGAAGCTGCCAAAGTAGTCACAATTTTATCTAGTTGTGGACCATATAGGATATCTCCAGAATAAGGAAGGGACAAGCCCTTTTTGAACCAGAGTCTGCTTTCCAGGAACGGAGCCAAACAATACTAACAAAGTGGCAGATATCCTGGAGGCCAGAAGAGCCATATCCATAGCTGCTTCTCCCAAGTACACGTTGTCATTATGGGTATTGTGTGTAGAAGTTTGAGGACAAAAATGAATTTATTCCATTTTGGAATAAGGTTGTAACATAACAAAATGTGGAAAAAGTGAAGCGCTGTGAATACTTTCCAGATGCACTGTATCAGAAAACTGGGTGGAATGGGAAGATAACACAGCACATTTAGTAATAGGTAAAGGCTTTTTCTTTTGCAGCATTTGCTGAAAAACTGTAGCAGTATTAGCCAAACTCTGTAAAGAGGTAGAGAGTACGTCTACCCATGGGGAGGCAAAGGATTTGCAGGGAGTACCTGCTGTGGACATCCCACAGGGGGACCTACCAGGGGTTCCGTTATAAAGATCTACAGTAAAAAGGTAGACAATGGCTAGATAGACACCAGATGTTAGCCAGGCAATAGGTTGACAGGTACAAAATGTCGACAAAGACAAAAGGTCAACACTAAAGGTCGACATGTAAGAAGGTCTGAGCCTTCTTACAGGGTCAAAATGTAGTCATGCAAACGGTCGCCATGAAAATGGTCGACATGTTTTTTTTTAGGGTTAGGTTTAGAGTTAGGCCCTTACCGGAGGGTTAGGGACTTACCCCAACAGTTAGGGTTAGGCACTATAAGGGACGTTTAGGGTCAGGCACCTACCCCGACGGTTATGGTTAGGCACCAGGCAGGAGGGTTAGGCCCCAAGGGGAGGGTTAGGGTGAAGTTTAGGGTTACAGAAAAAAAAAAAAAAACATGTGCCGACCATATGCATGTCGACCTTTTGTCCCCGTCAACCTATTGCCTGTCTAACATATGGTGTCTATCTAGACATGGTCTACCTTTTTACTGTAGATCTTTCAATCCACATCCGCCTACCACGGGGACTGATAAGTGGTCTGCAATCTTTGTCTGTACCTGAGAAAAGGCAGCCCAGGTTGAGTCCTGAGGAGGAGAGACCGGGGCAGGTGAAAGAGGTCCTCTGGGGCTAAGGCTGCTGAGCAGGACTTACAAGACACCAGAGTAAGAGCAGCAGCAGCATCCTGCTTGTTATTCTTTCCTCTGCCTGACATAGACACAAGAATAATAAAATATAGCGTTCCCTCTAGGCTGTTTTAGCGGGGCGCGGCGCCCTGCCCTCCTTCTGGAGGGCAAAAAGCACCCTGCCCTCACAGCCTGCGTGTGCCGTCTGAAATGTGCGGTGACCCAGTCACCGCCGGAGAATAGACGCCGGGCGCATGCGCCCGGCATCTATTCTCCCTGTCTGCAGCGCTTGGGGGCTGCCCGGCGTGTCCGTAAGTGCCGGGCACGCCTCCAAGAGTGACGAAAAGGGGACGCGTCTTATAGACATGCCCCCTTTTCAATAGCCACGCCCCCTTTTCTGGCGCTCGCACAGAAGTGCCCTCTCTAGCTCCGGCGCCCTGCCTGCCACCGGAGCTAGAGTGAGCACTAAAATACACAGTATGATACAGTGCAGTGAATACCCTGCAGTAAGTGTAATATGGCACAGTGTAGTGTGCAACCGCGCTATATAGTATGAGACAGCTCTCACAAATATATAGGAGATGTGAGGTACAATGAACCCCTATACCATAGTATGTCGGGGTAAATTAGAATAAAGGGAAAGGTATAAGGTGACAGTATAGAAAGTAGAGATCAGCACTAGCACAAGTCACATACAAATGCAGAAAAACACACTATATATCTGCAATTCGCACTACAATCAACTACACACACCGCAGTGGCTGGTAGATTATAGCGCTGTATATCCTTGCTTGTGGGAGGGGTATACAGGGAGACTGGACCCAGCGTTCCCGGAGACCTGTGAAGCAGAAAATGGCTGCCGCGCATCTCTGAGAGGATGGAGGAGCAGCTTAGGGAACGGCTAAACCGCAGTGTAATGGTGCTCTGAACAGGGGGAAGTGCTGCAGGCAAAGCGCCTTCTCTCCATGCTGACAACCACCTGTTGCCGTGGCCTCAAATATTCCTCTGGGCAAGTATATTAATGCCCCGGTTGTCTAGTGAAGTCGTGGGCGGAACCAGGGTCCACATCAGCGCCTCCGGTCCGCCTCCCGAGACTAGACTGTGTGAAGACACGGGGGACCGCCTTACCTGTCCCCTGGATTCCGCCCTGCAGTCTGGGGTCCGGGGAGCTTGCTAGCTAGTCCTCCCCAAGAGCCCCGCCGGAAGTACCTAGCCGGGGCTTCGTGTCACGGAGGGGTGATTGAGCAGCAGCGCAGACATCCAAGGGACAGTCTTTTGCTGCTGCTCAGTTTAAAACACTATAAATCAAAAAATAAATCATAAAAATAAGCTTGGGATGCTCGAAGCAGCCCCACTGTTAAAAATGGTGACCCAGCTCCTGCCAGACACGAACAAAACTGGGTGGGGTATTTGGGGAAAGACCGAAGCATCCTGGGATTGAAAAGCTGTGCTGTTGGTGTCCGGTCCTCAAAGGTCCCACCTACGCCCCATTGTCTCCCTGTGGAGCCCTATGGACTCTGAAGAAGAAAGTAAATTAAGGGCCTGAACGCAGAATCACCCGTGTCTATTAGCGGTCACCAGTCAGTGACTTTATGCAAATACCGCTACAAAGTCCATCCCTTGTGTCCATCAGGCATATTTATGTCCAAAGACTGAGATACACACTCAGGCCCTGATTCAGAGACGGACGCTCTGACAGAGCGCTCACTCTGAATCAGGGGCAGTCTTTTTTTTTTTTTTTTTTTTTGAAAGGCCTCCTGGCCACTCGTATAGCTGTGGGTGACCACCCACAGCTATAGCGAGCGGCCATGATGATGGTCACAATGGTCTACCAGGGGTCTTCAACTTGGCCCTCCAGCTGCTGTGGAACTACACATCCCAGCATGCACTGCCACCTTTGTGATATAATAGCATGCTAAAACTATGTGCAGTGCAAACTGGGATGTGTAGTTCCACAGCAGCTGGAGGGCCAAGTTTGAATACCCCTGGTCTAGACCATCGGGCTTGCGGCGAGACCCTTGTGGTAGGGTCTCGTGGCCGCAAGACCCAGAGAGCTTTCGGCTAAAACAGAGTCGAAAGCTCTCCCACGACATCACTTGTGATGTCAGTGGGGCCGCCTCCAGACGGTAGACGTTCTCATGGGAACGCCTCCGTCTGGGCAGCCACCCCCCCGGCCGGCCCGCCAAAGGGGGCGTGCTGTCACTCAATATCGACAGAACGCCCCCTTTGGTACGCGACCCGGAGTGACTGATTGCCTGTCGCTATGCGGGTCTCGCGCATGCGCACGATGGAGCCAGCTCCGTCGTGCGCATGCGCTCTGGGCCACCATCGACCCGGTTGCGAGCGATCAGCGCTTGCGACAGTGTCTGAATCAGGCCCTCAGTGTCCATACACGCTGTAACACTGCATGGCGCTTCTTTAGACACCATTAGTTGCATAATTGTGTCACCCCGGTCCGTCTACCTCTCCCCTGTAAACTAAGCTCTCATGAGCAAGGTTCTCTTCCATCATGTACTTTTTTTTCCCTCACTTACACCATCATCTCCTCCCCGCTGCCTGCAAAGGCACCTAGGCCTTGGTTTCTGCTGCCCCTGTGGCTTATTATAACTGCTGATGCAGCAACGTTTAAAAACCATGTCCATGTCCTGCAATGTTCTGTACTGTAAGACGCTTATTTCTTGTTTTGTGCAAACTGTTTTTGTACTTTGTAAGGTGCTGCAGACCCCTTTTGGCACCATATAAATAAGTAATAATAATATTGGAAACTTGCACCTGTCCACGGTAGCTGCATATTTTCGTCTGAGTATGGCCTCCAAACTGAAGTATTGAATACCTGAGTAAGCAAACACTTCAGCGACACAACTCTGACACTCCCCTAACATGCCCACAAGACGGACCATCTCCGTGCCCGTTTACCCACCTCTGTCAATGCGCAGGGTCGCCCAATAGTAACAAAATACTTCTGTGTGTGTCTGAACTCACAAATACGGCTTTGTACAAACACAATCAGGATGCATGCGCACTCAACTTCGTCAACATTGGCATTACATGTGATTCAGAATCAGGCCCCAAGTGTCTTTTGCAAAATATTCTTTTCTTTTTCTAGTGTTCCAATGTGGAGTTCTAAATGTATTTATTTTTTTACACAAATGTCACATTATTATTCTTTTTACAGCTTTTTAACTTATTAAACTATTTTAATATTGATTTTGTTTTATCCCAGTGTAATTTTGTGGATTCATTAGTCTGTGATGTTGATTAGTTATAAATGACACATTAAAGGACTTTAATTACCAGATGCAATATTGATTATGTTTTCATCATTTAAATTTCATAGTAATTTGGGAACTATAAATTGTCTACTGTGGCCAGGTTAATCAAATGAATCATATAATGTTGTGTTTGATATTGCTTTATATCACATAAACAGCACAGTGTTAATGTGTGTAAAAAAAAAGTGGTACAAAAAGATAAAATGTATAAGCTGTTTACATTCAAAGGTGACATCGCAAAAATATAAAACTCATGTACAACAACTAGTAAAAATGTTACAAATAATTTATTAGGGCACAAAACAGAGGAATGTAAAAATATAGCTTAAGAATTATTGGCAAGTATAGAACACATTTAGGTCATATTACCGGACTTTGTAATCTTTTCTTCAGGAGATGAAGCAGTAGTAGAATCCTTTGAAGACTTTTCACGTCCCTCATCAGATACACGGTGGACAACTGTGGCAGACTGCAAATTCTTACGATTAGATGCATGTTTCTTATTTTCTGAATCTTTGCTTTCTGAGACATGTCTACAATTTCCAGAGTTCTATAACCAAAAAATAACTTCATAAATCAGTTTGCAATACATGTTGTCATAAGTTTGTATTACATTACTCTTACATCACCAAAAAATTACATGGAAGGAAATAAATGTCACATGTAGCTGTTTACGAAAAAAAATTATCAGTTCTTTCGTGAGGATATAAGAACTGATTACAATGTTCTGAAACATTGACTACAGATGTGGATTTTGGGTGTTTATTTCTGAAAAGTCATCTTGAGTGCCGCCTATCAATATTTGCATGCATTTCCCTCAAGTTTGTGGGGTAAAAGGGGCGCACCAGACGCAGTAACACAGCATGAGTAGGCCGGCCATTAAATAACCGCAGGGCCAAACAACTTTGGCCATTAGTATCCGCTGATACAGAATTACCACTCTTGCGTGATACTAGAATCATGCCTAGTTACACCAGAGGCAGGAGTATCAGAGATAGGGTGGTAAAGACAGACATTACGCCTTTTAAGAATCCGACCCAACAATATTTCTTGAGCAGAAAAAATGGTGATTTCAGATGCTTGGGGTGCACAACGTGCAATTATCTAATTCAAGGTGCAGAGGTTAGACACCCACCCTCTGGCAAAAAATGTAGCATTAGGTGGCCCCTTACATGCACTTCCAAGTTTGTAATCTATATGCTAACATGCCCGTGTGGCCTCTTCTATGTTGGGAAAACTGAGCGTCAGTTTAAGGAACGGATGGCCCAACATAGAAGTGCCATACAGGCAGCACTGATATCAGCGAATAGTGAACAACCGGTGGCTAGGCATTTTGCCCTTTTAAAACATGGGATGGCCACTCTAAGTTACAGGATGATAGATCATGTACCTCTATCATTGAGAGAAGGCAACAGGATACAAAATTGATGCAGTTGGAGTCAAGGTGGATCTACCGGCTGGACACATTGAGCCCAAAAGGGCTGAATGACAGCTTGGAGTTGCCAAATTTTCTAGAACATTGAACTTCCATTGTTTTTACCCTTATCTTTGCGGATATTGGTAGGAGTTGGAGATCATTAATTGTTAATTAGAGAGGCATATAGAGGCTAAATAACTTACATTTAGGGTTGCCCCATCATAGTGGTGGGGTATCACACTGGATAACATGGATTGGCCAATTTAGACCATATTTTCAAGACCTGCATTTAGATAGTATTGGATAGTATTAAATTAATTTGTATGTTTACATTTTTTTTTTTTTTTTTTTTTTAGAATTGGTGCTGTTCTTAGAGCTTTTTCCTAGTTATGTTTAGTATAATGGTGTTTCTATAAGGTGGGGACAATTGGTTCACTTTCATGCAGATATATTTCTCTGCGTGTCTTAAATATGTAGAGGACTTTACATGTTTTATGCAGATTGGCCACTAGATGGCACTGTCACCTTTGTTATTATGTGGATTCTATATTCAATTATTATATTGGGTTGGAACATGTTTTTAGATACATCTGTTTTGATTATGGGTATGTATTATGCTTATTTATCCATTATTGATTTTGCTCGTTTGGCCTGTAATTTGTTTAAATGGGTCAGAGATTGCTGTATGAGTCACACAACGAGTATCACACTGCTTTGTTCATTTGTTTATAGCGTTCCCATGGTCACCCCTGCTGGGTCCCAGTGACATCACTTCCGGCTGTTGCAGAGATGCCGATTCCGGAAGTGGAAGAAACTGAGTCCTGAGGGAGGTGGCTACGGCGACCGCGGGGCTTGAGGGAGGTAAGTTTATTTAAGTTGTAACTGTTTACGCTTACACTTATGTGTATCCTGAGGACGGGGAGTCATTCCCCGAAATGTTGATTAAAAAGCACATTTTTTGTTTTCACCGTTGTCGAAGACTCCGAGTGCCGCTTATTTTATAGTGGAGATAAGATAGAGATAGATACACACACACACACACACACAGCGCCTTGCAAGAGTATTCACCCCCCTTTGCATTTTTCATGTTTTGTTGCCTCACAAGCTGGAATTGAAATAGATTGTTTGAAGGTGTGCATCATTTCATTCACAGAACATGCCCACAACTGTGAAGTTATGGGGTTTTTTTATATTGTGAATCAAACAACATTTAGGACAACATAACAGAAAACTTCAGCGTGAATAACTATTCACCCCCCTAAAGTCAGTACTTTGTCGAGCCACCTTTTGCGGCAGTTACAGCTGCAAGTCGATTTGGATAAGTGTCTATGAGCTTGCCACATCTTGCCCTGGGATTTTTGCCCATTCCTCAAGGTAAAACTGCTCCAGCTCCTTCATGTTGGATGGTTTCGGCTTGTGAACAGCAATCTTCAAGTCTGACCACAGATTCTCAATTGGATTGAGATCTGGGCTTTGACTAGGCCATTCCAACACATTTAAATGTTTCCCCTTAAACCATTCGAGTGTTGCTTTAGCAGTATGCTTCGGGTCATTGTCCTGCTGGAAGGTGAACATCTGTCCCAGTCTCAAATCACAGGCAGACAAACAGGTTTTGCTCAAGAATATCCCTGTATTTAGCACCATCCATCTTTCCCTCGACTCGAAACAGTTTCCCAACCCCTGCTGCTGAAAAACATGCCCACAGTATGATGCTGCCACCACCATGTTTCACTGTGGGGATGGTGTTCTTGGGGTGATGGGATGTGTTGGGTTTGCGCCAGACTAAGCGTTTTCCTTGGTGGCCGAAAAGTTAAAATTTTAGTCTCATCTGACCAGAGCACCTTCCTCCATACATTTGGGGAGTCGCCCACATGCCTTTTGGCAAACTCAAATCGTGTCTTCTTATTTTTATCACTAAGTAATGGCTTTTTTTAGCCACTCTTCCATAAAGTCCAGTTCTATGGAGTGTACGGCTTACTGGTGTATCTGTTCACATGAACAGATACACCAGTCTCTGCTGTGGAACTCTGCAGCTCCTTCAGGGTTACCTTTGGTCTCTGTGCTGCCTCTTTGATTAATGCCCTCCTTGCCCGGTCTGTGAGTTTTGGTGGGCGGCCCTCTCTTGGCAGGTTTGTTCTGGTACTATGTTCTCTTCATTTGATGATGATGGATTTGATGGTGCTCCGGGGGGATCATCAAAGATTTTGATATTTTTTTTAGAACCCAACCCAGAATGGTACTGTACTTCTCAACAACTTTGTCCCTGACTTGTTTGGAGAGCTCCTTGGTCTTCATGATGTGATGCCTCTTGCTTAGTCGTGTTGCAGCCTCTGGGGCCTTTCAGAAAAGGTGACTTTATACTGACAGATCATGTGACACTTAGATTTCACACAGGTGGACTTCATTTCACTAAGTATGTGACTTCTGAAGGTAATTGGTTGCACCAGAACATTTGAGGGGCTTCATAGCAAAGGGGGTGATTACATATGCACATGCCAATTTTCAGAATTTTATTTCTAAAAATTATTTTTTATATATATTTTTCTCATTTCACTTCACCAAATTAGACTATTTTGTGCAGATCCATCACATAAAATTCAGATAAAAAATAAATAAATTACAGGTTGTAATGTGACAAAAAAAGTAAAAAGCCAGGTGGGTGAATACTTTTGCAAGACACTGTACATGCACACACACATATAATACACACACTAACTACAGTCAGGTGCATAAATATTGGGACATTGACAGAATTTTCATATTTTGGCCTCTATTCACCACCACAATGGCTTTGAAATGAAACAAACAAGATGCAGATACAATTAAGCAGGTAAAAGGTCCGGAGTTGATTCTAGGTGTGACATTTGCGTTTGGAATCAGTTGCTGTCGACTCTCAATATGAGATCCAAAGAGCTGTCACTATCAGTGAAGCAAGCCATCATTAGGCTGAAAAATCAAAACAAACCCATCAGAGAGATAGCAAAAACATTAGGTGTGGCCAAATCAACTGTTTGGAACATTCTTAAAAAGAAAGAACGCACCGGAGAGCTCAGCAACACCAAAAGACCCGGAAGACCACGGAAAACAACTGTGGTGGATGACAGAAGAATTATTTCCCTGGTGAAGAAAAACCCCTTCACAACAGTTGGCCAAATCAAGAACACTCTCCAGGAGGTAGGTGTATATGTGTCAAAGTCAACAATCAAGAGAAGACTTCACAAGAGTGAATATAGAGGGTTCACTACAAGATGTAAACCATTGGTGAGCCACAAAAACAGGAAGACCAGATTAGAGTTTGCCAAATAACATCTAAAAAAGCCATTACAATTCTGGAACAACATCCTATGGACAGATGAGACAAAGATCAACTTGTACCAGAGTGATGGGAAGAGAAGAGTATGGAGAAGGAATCGAACTGCTCATGATCCAAAACATACCACCTCATCAGTGAAGCATGGTGGTGGTAGTGTCATGGTGTGGGCATGTATGGCTGCCAATGGAACTGGTTTCCTTGTATTTATTGATGTGACTGCTGACAAAAGCAGCAGAATGAATTCTGAAGTGTTTCGGGCAATATTATATGCTCATATTCAGTCAAATGCTTCAGAACTCATTGGACGGCGCTTCACAGTGCAGATGGACAATGGCCCGAAGCATACTGCAAAAGCAACCAAAGAGTTTTTTAAGGCTAAAAAGTGGAATGTTATGCAATGGCCAAGTCAATCCCCTGACCTGAATCCGATTGAGCATGCATTTCACTTGATGAAGACAAAACTGAAGAGAAAATGCCCCAAGAACAAGCAGGAACTGAAGACATTTGCAGTAGAGGCCTGGCAGAGCATCACCAGGGATGAAACCCAGCGTCTGGTGATGTCTATGCGTTCCAGACTTCAGGCTGTAATTGCCTGCAAAGCATTTGCAACAAAGTATTAAAAAGTGAAAGTTAGATTTAGGATTGTTTAGTTTGTCCCATTACTTTTGGCCCCTTAAAAAGTGGGAGGCACATATAGAAACCGTTGTAATTCCTACACCGTTCACCTGATTTGGATGTAATCATCCTCAAATTAAATCTGAAAGTCTGCAGTTAAAGCACATCTTGTTTGTTTCATTTCAAAGCCATTGTGGTGGTGAATAGAAGCCAAAATATGAAAATTCTGTCAATGTCCCAATATTTATGCACCTGAGTGTGTGTGTGTGTAATATATATATATATATATATATATATATATATATATATATATATATACACACACACACACACACACACACACACACACACTCCGCTGAAACAAACAACTTGCTCCGTTGCCTCCAGAGGAGATGGAATTAAACAGAACAAAGGAAACTGCGACACTCGGAGACTAGTATAGATCAACTGTATTAAATGATGTCACAAAAAGTAATACAACGTTTCGGAGCTCTACCGCCCCTTTGTTCACACCTTGACAAAGGGGCGGTAGAGCTCCGAAACGAGATTACTTTTTATGACACCATTTAATACAGTTGATCTATACTAGTCTCCGAGTGCCACAGTTTCTTTTGAGATATATATTTTCACACTCATACATATAAAAATTATATACATATTTACTGTATGTATATACACACATATTTATATACTAGCTTAAGCACCCGGCGTTTTCCGGTTTTAAATCTTCAAATTATGTGATGTCGTCCAAATCCGTCCAGTGAAAGGTCCAGGACAGGCTCCCTGGGTCAACGTTCTGCCAGCATACACCAACGGAAGGTCCAACCGGGACCTCAGCCCCTTAGGATGTCTTCTGGGATCCAATGTTAACTTTCTGTGATGTTTTTGTCCAAATCCATCCAGTTGAAGGCCCAGAACATGCTCCCAGGGTCCGAACAGGCTTCCTGGGTCAAAGTTCTGCCTGGCGCACTCTGCCGTGAGGTCCGTCTGGGGCCCCTACCACTCCATTAGGCATCCCAGACCAATTGCCACCCCTATGTGAAGTTTTCATCCAAATCCATCCAGTGGAAGGCCCAATACAGCGTACACCAACGGGTGGTCCGACCGGAACCCTAACCCCCTAAAACCTGACAAGGATCCAACTGGACCACCTCGCATTGCTTTCATCCCAATCGGTGCAAGGGTGTCCCAATGCATAACCGAACAGACAAAGACCAATGAATTATATATATATATATATATATATATATATATATATATATACACACACACACACACACACACACATACACACACATAGAAAAACCACAGCGCCAGTTATGAAAATAGCATATAATTATGTATTAAAGTGTATATAAATGTGTTAATGTGTCCATAAATAATGTGAAATAGATAACTTCCTTGCACTCCCCTAATAATTAATGGGCGCCAGCTAAAACAAATACATTTATGGTAATGGAAATCTACCATATACAGGAAGATTCTGATCAAACAAAATGAATGTGAGCGCCTATACAATGTTTGGAAGAGCAATGCAGTTCATAAATAACAACAGTGAATAACCATATAAAGTGCATACATGGCAAAATGTGCAAAGAATTTCTGCATAGGATAAAAATACATTCACTATAAATGGAATTTATTTACTAATGCATACCAAAAACATAAAAACAAGGATTTAAAGGGTGAAAAGATTTTTTTTTTTTTTTTTTTTAAAGTTTAGGAGAATAAAAATTGATAAGAGGCACGCTTATCTCTTAGGTCCATGAAGGTCACCCTACAGTAGATATATCCCTTTGAAGAAGTCTTTTACCAGGAAGAAACACGTTGGGAGCTGTTCAATACTGCCTTCAAAGACCTTTCTAAATAAGAACTAAGAGATAATCATTCAACTAAATTAATTCTAAGTGGAGCAAAGTTACAAGGGATGCTATTGGATGACAGATCAAATTTTAGTGATTATAAAGTATGCCTAAAAAAATAAAAATAAAAAAAAGGTTCACACACAGAACTTCAGAGTTCCATTCACATAAATGCAACAACTGTCCAGGAGGTGGTAGTATAAATTACATCCAAAAAGTGGATGTCATACGGCAGGTATAATTTTTTAAATGTGGATAAAGACTGGGACGCATTACATATATTACCACTGATACCATCTGCTTACATGGTTACTGAATGATTTTGTTTAGGACAAACACCTCTTCTTATAAGCCATGCCTACATCAGTCCTGGAATACTGTTAGAATACTTTAAAATTAAATACAACCCTCAAAGTGGTCAATTCAATGTGATGTTGGAGTCATTGGGGGCAATTCAATTCAGCATGATGTGAAGAGCGCATGTAAGAGTTCCCGGAGCTATTTAATTGACGGCACTGTGCCCTGCACTTAGCCAGGAGATGCCGGTTACTGCGCCTTAAGCCGGGTGTGTGGTCACGGTAACCAGCATTAAGTGCAACCTGTGATGCTGTTGGCGCTTGCACTAAACCGAAAATCAGCATCGCGACCCTAGTTTGGTCAGATTTCTGCTCACACCTTAGAGGGTGCGAGCAGAAATCCTCTAGTCGGGCATTAATGCTCCTAGTGGACTGGTCACAGTCTCCCCTGAAGTGATGCCATTACAATACAGGTTGAGTCTCCCATATCCAAAATGCTTGGGACCAGAAGTTGCATATCATAATGAAATATCTTGAGAATGGGACCCAAATCTAAACACAGAATGCATTTATGTTTTAAATAAACCTTATGCACACAGGCTGCAGGTAATTTTATACAATATTTAAAATAATTTTATGTTTCAAACAAAGTTTGTGCACATACATGAAATTTGTTTATGTTTCATATACACCTTATACACACAGCCTGAAGGTGATTTTATACAATATGTTTAATAATTTTGTGCTTTAAACAAAGTTTGTGTACATTAAACCATCAAAAAAAACAAAGGTTTTACTCTCTCAGTCATGGTAAAAAAAAATCTGTATTTCGGAATATTTGGATACGGGAGACGCAACCTGTACTAAAATACTCTGTACATTAATAAACATTTAGATGATTTGATTAGCTACATATTCTTCTACTAAAGTCCACTTTAAGATTTGAACATTGGGACGTGCAGGAAATTTAGACAATACAAATAAAATGCTCTGAACCTAATCGAAACATTTAAAGTAAGATTTATGCTTTCATAATACATATCAGAGACTAAAACATTTAATGAATTGGTAAGCATTTATTCACAATCAAATATCCTGTGTTTTAATTGTTTTTATTTTTACATTAGATTTTTTCCCAATTTACCCCATTCACGTAAGGCAGCCTTGTAACTTAAAACATTTCTTACCCTGGGAGCACAGCCAAACAGAGTAGGCATGTCAAAACAGTGAAAACCGTGAAAAAGTGGACCAGTGGTGAAGTTGATTGTAGGAACCAATCGTCTTTTATCTATAAATTCTTAGAATGTACTTGATAAATGCTACATCAATGCTGATTGGTTGCTATAAGCAACTTCTTCACTTGTCCACTTCTCACTGCTTGGTACATCTCCCCCAGTGTTCTTAAATAGCTGCAGTGGTGCAGGGCATAAAGGGGCTTGTGAGGCTATCCTACGGGGCCCAATGTTTTTAGGTTACAGAGAAAAGGCAGAAAATACTGAGAATTGTGAGAATTCACAACTCTGAATAAAATTGTAAACACTATATAAAATTAGTAAATTAATTTTGAAACAATAACAATAAGGCAAACATACGTAACAATGACATTTGGTAGTACAGTACCTTTTTGGAAATCTTAACTTTGTGTTTTATGGGATCATCCACCACTTTGGATTTTTCAGGTGTTAAGCTTGGGCACCCTGTCATAACTGGTTTATCATCCTCCAAGGTTTTAAGATCTTGGTGTAGATCTATGTTCTGATTAGCACCAGACACAATGGTCTCTGCAGTATCCATCTTTTCTTCTTCTGCACAACATTTAGCACATATGTACTCTTTGTCATCAACTTCCATTTGCTGTGCTTGAGCAAGACTTAAGCCAACACATTCTCCATGAAACCAATCGTCACATCTTCCACAACCGACCATAAACCTGATGAATAACATTAAATGTTATTATAATACAAATTTCTAAATTAAGTTATGTGGTTGTCCACTTTTGGATAAGAACATACATGTAGCCATGTTGAACAGAATTCCTTTTAATTAAGGCTACAACTGCTCTCAAAAAATTCACAATATTTGTGGCAGTTATTCATTTTGGTACAAGAAATCTTGTTCTCCTGAACGAGTACATAGCCAGGAAGTGATAAGCTGCAGAACCCACACCATTCGTTTTTAAACTGAATGGACAGATGCCGCTGTGTAAATAAATCAATAGATAACTCTTGACAAACACTAACAAGCAGGGTTGCTGTGTAACATCCAATGGAAGAAAACATTCATGCCTTGAACTGGCCCACTGCGTCAATTATATAAAAAAAATTATATACTGTGCAAAGGGTGCCAATCTAAAGCCTGTGAATAAAAATGTCTTCGTTCAGTCAAGTCTGAATTAGTTCATAGAATAAAATTATAAAAATAAATGTAAATATATAAATTAACATGACTTGGTAGAACATTTGTTGCTGAAATGTCATAATTAATTTCAAAGACAGACCTACAGACGAAGAATGAGCAGCAGTCCGCCCTGGAAATTATAGATTTAGGGGGGAATCTACAAAATCTAACTATACATACAAATACACGGTTTAAAAAAAAACACAAACATACATTTTTATTGACCTTTATTTTTAGTCAAGTCTTCTCCTGTGTAAGGTATTGTGTGCAAAAAGACTAGGAGTTACGTTGTTTATCTCCAATGTCAAACAATTACGCTTACTGACAATTGTATTTCTTTGATGTACGCCATAGCAGCCATACTATGGACTAGTAACTCATTAACCCAGGATAAGCACAGGAAAAAGATCAGACTGCCCACTTACTCTATGGCCCATATTCAATATGGGGCGAAAAGTCCGTTATCGGCAATAATTGATCAAGTAATTTTCACCTATTTCCAATATCCCCGTATTCAATTTAATTGACTTTTCGCCGATGTAAAAAAAACGGGGATAATTTTTCGCTTGCCTTTAGCAGGCGAAAAAGACTGCAGAATTGGGGTTTAGGGGTGCAGGCTTAAAAATAAAAAAAATAGCCTGCACACCTGGAAATGGTCCCTACAAATAATCTGTGTTAAGTTTTTTTGAAAAATAGGGTCACCCCAAAAATTTAATTAAAATGTTGGGGGTTGAAAAAAGAAATAGGGATCACACTTTTAAATTAGCGGAATGGAGTCCAGAGGGGTTCCCTTATATGCGGCAGGTGTTTTCTTCACTGAGGGAGTAGCGGAAAGTGTATTTTTGCAGAATTTTTAAAAATCATTTAAGGGACTTAAAAATATGCTTGCATCCATTTTCATGTACCCCAAATTTGATGGGCATAGTTATTTTTTCCCAAAAAAAAACTTCTAAATGCTTTTCTGCATCACCCTCTTCCAAAAAGCATTTATGCACCTGCCGCAGTTATTTAAAAACCCAACTTTCTTCTGCAGGCAAAAACGGGGGTACCGATAGTGATCCAAGTCTGGACATCTTTTATTTCCCCGAAAATTCCCGTTTTTTTCGATGATCCAAATTTCGCCGGTATCCGTTTTCGCCTACTTTGAAATTGAATACGGGGAATAGCAGTCACGCGCGCAATACTTTTCCACCTGGAAAACAGGCGAAGTAGGCGAAAAGTCCAGCAGGCGAAAAGTCTGGACTTTACGCCTCAAATTGAATACGGGCCTATATAGCTTAGCTCCTCCTATTCCACCTCGTCTTTAGGTGT
Source organism: Taudactylus pleione (assembly GCA_031769625.1). NCBI lineage: Eukaryota > Metazoa > Chordata > Amphibia > Anura > Myobatrachidae > Taudactylus > Taudactylus pleione. Next base: position 41,648 of record JAUIMM010000677.1, read on the forward strand.
CTTTCAAATTAGATTAAACCATACATCTCATAGAAAAAAAAAATTTAGGTAAAGAGTGGGATTTGTAGTCTGCCAATGAGCACTTTGAAAAAACTGAATCACTGGATTACAGACATTTTATGGGTGGTACATAAGAAATAAATAGGAAGGGATATACAATAAACTTCAAGGTATATAGAGACTTCAAAGTATAAGTTTATGTAACTGAATAAAACAATTTTATTTTGTTGCCCCATGAACTTAAATTCTCAAGTGTCTCTCTGAAATACATAAAGCATAATTACTTAGAAATGTGTGAATAGAAGAGCATGCTGCTGCTCTGTGTTTTGCCTTGCAGATATCTTTGAAGACCTGTGGAGAAAAACTTGACTGGAGGATGTTACAGGAAGGTTCGGGCATAACCCTGGGACACTGAACCTCTTACCCAGGCGTCTGACAGTCATTCAGGAATCTGAGAAATGAAAAAGTCGGCTTCCCACACTGGGTGATCCCAGGTAAAGACCTGCCCAGTTGTGCAGCAGACTTTTCTGCTGGCTTGGGAGCTAGACAGTGAATGGACCAAGCCTGCTTGCCTCTGGACTTAGAGTTCTGTGAGGAAGATCCATGAGATCTGGCAAAGGACTGACCCTTAGCGTTACCCTATGAAAGAAAAGAACAAAAATTTGTGACTGTAGTGGCGCAGAGAGAAGGAAAGTGAATTTGGAAGCCGCTACCAAAGCCACAATCTTATTGAGCTGTGGGCCAAACATAACCTCACCTGAGAAGGGAAGAGATTCAAGAGCCTCTTTGGAATCCACATCAGCTCATCAATTACAGAGCCAGAGAGCTCTTCTGGTTGCAACAGCTGATGCAGATACCTTAGAAGAGAGGACACCCGAGTCAATAGCAGCCTCACCAAGATAAGTGCTGGCTTCTCTGACATGGTCGACCAGAGATGACAGCTCTGTCCAGTGAACCCCAGACCGAAGACCATACTCCAAAGAATCCGCCCAGCATCCAAAGGCCTTAGCAACACCGAGACAATCGCCCCCGCATTAGAGAAGATGGATTTAAGAAAATGTTCCAGCCGCCTATCTGTAAGATCTTTGAGGAAGGCTTAAGAAGGGTAGAGGATCTAACCAACCTTGCCATTCATTGGATGAGGTGACTCCCATTTAGCTTTTTCAGCAGCTGGAAGGGGATAAAATGTGGAAATGCCCTTAGAAAGTAAGAATTGCTTACTGGGGTGTACCCACGCCTCTGCCACGAGGTCCTCTTACTGAGCAGAACAAGGAACCTCAGCTGCTGATTTCTTTTGGTGCTTAAATACAAGGATATCTAACAGACATTTGGTCGGTGTCCTTAAAAGTGTGGATTTTACCACCTTGATTAGGGCTTAAACATCTGCTTGTGGTTGGGAGTCCTCCTGAATAGAGGTCTCTATATCTGAATCGATAAGACACGTTATAGTCCTGATCTGAGGAAACATCGGAGTCCAAATCATAACCAGAATGTGGCGTTAAAGTGTCCAGTGTGGAATGCTTACGCTTGGACAGGGGACCCTTGACTAGCATCTGTTGGAGAGAAACAGACACCCGTGCCAGATATGAACCCAAGGTGGCTCTGTGTGAGCAGGCTCTGAGTTCGCCTGAGTGGGCAGACTATTGGCAACCTGACCGACTTCTGTAGCGAGACCAGGAGGGAGTGTAGGCTTAGGGGTTGCAAGTTGGTTTACTAGCTGCAACATAACCTGTGAAAGTGTGGAAGCACTTGCCGGCTCCTAAGATGAACGCAGTTGCCGGGATTAAGGCTGCGAAGCAGAGAAACACCAGGCACATAAACTGTCATGGTACAGGACCTGAGGGAAGAGAGCCACAGAACAGTTTCTCTAATTGCGCAGTACAGCCGCACCCCCCTCCCTGGGAGCTTCAGCTGACTGATCCTTGGAAAACATGATAGCACATTCTAGGGGTGTCCCCCCCACACACAAAAGTTTAGTGGTTGACAGTTGTGTCAATGCCAAGGGGTAGAGCACTGAATGATATCACACCACAGAAACTAATAAGCAGTACTACGGGGTCAGTACTAATGGTAAAGTGGACACAATATAACAAATTAAGTATTCACCAGGATACAGACGTGCTATTCCAATTACTACATTTTCAACACAAAATACAGTGGAAAAAAGCAAAAAGTCAGTATAGAAAATCTCTATTTAGAAAACAATGAAAGAAGAGAGGGACAGAAGTGAAGAGTGTGTTATACAAAGTACTCCTATACACTTTTTAAAACAAACCTGCATTGAATGTTTTCTGTGTGCATAAGAGATTGGGCAATTGCTGCTCAAGAAAGAAGCTTCATTATAACCTGACTGTATGAAGTGTGGTACACAGGGAGGCAGGAGCCCTGGTGTCTCTCTGTGTAGCTGAGGCAGGAAATTAATTTAAATGGCCTACCAGCGTTGTAGGGAGGGAGGAGAGGTGTATCCTGCATGAGGGGATGCGCCTAGGGTTGCGGGAGGAGCCAATAGGGAAGGCTATCCTGCCCCCATCTGGCTTAACCCCCAGAAACATGGCCACCACTAAATAGTGCCCCATTGCCAGTATCTGCCATGGTGGTCTAGTGGGGATGCAGAGACGACCTAGCGCCAATTTCCAGTACTGCCAGTGGCCTACCTCACTGTTGGTAACAGCCGCTCAGCATGTAGGAGACGCCTTACCTGTCCCCGATGCTTCCGGTCGCGAGTCCCCCTCTGTGTGCTGAAGCCAGGCCGGGGTCACTGACCCAGTCGGCAGTGCTCTAGGCATCTGCGCTGGGGATGGTTGGAGAGGCAGTTAGTGCATCTTAGACACGGACTCTCTGCCTGCTCTGAATATAAAATGAAAGAAAGAAACTAAAGAAAATAAAATGAGGCTGCTTAATAGAAGCCCCTATAAATCTGTGTCCACTCCTTGGGCACCAAATGAAAACTTGTCCTGTAGTGCTGGAGCTGGGTTATAGGGGAGAGGGAGCCTGTGCTGCTGGGAACATCAAACTAACCATTTGGTGCCCAGACCCCAGCTCACCACCTATATCCAGCGTGTTCTATGTGGCAAAAAGGTCCTGGCGGTCAAAATTCTGACGCTGGCATCCCGACAGGGTTAGGATACATACACCTGTCGTTAAGTATCCTACCCCCAAACCTAACCATCCCCCAACAGCCGAACCCTCCCCCCCCCGCCCACTATGGCAAAATAACTATAGCCCTCCCCATAGTGCCTAAAGGTGCCCACACACATACAGATGTGCACACGATCAGCCAATGTGTACGATTTCCCTTGAAACTCTCCCCGGCAGCTCTGCACACGATCTCCACACGATATGCAAACAATTTGGTGTCCAATCTTCATACGATCTCTCTTGCATGCAGACTTTTCACTGTGAATTGTATCCTAGATTGTCCGATCTGCCCTACAGCATGGCAGATCTGAAGATGCGATGTGCGACCAGCGGGGATGCGCATCGCATCTTGATCGTGAGTGGGGACTCACGACAATTTTGGCATATTTTATACGATTTGTCGCTCCAATGCGTCGGAATCGGCCAGATCGGGTAAAATATCGCTGTGTGTGGGCAGCTTAACCCTAACCCCAATTGGAATGCGGACAACGTGATTCTGACTGGTGTCGGGTTTCTGGCGCTGGCATTCTGAATACCAGCATCCAGGATATAAACTACATCCCCAAGTATGCAATTTCTTAAAGCAACTATGCTTTTTTAATTTATTGGATCTTTAAAGGAGGCTCCAATCAATCAGCGGAACAGTAGTTCTAAAAATCAACTCTGCAACGGCTGTGTCCACTCTATGCACTGCACACTAGGTCAAAAATTCTTCATCTTTAACAATATACATAAGTTCAACTATGGACAGACTACCTTGACACTTGTCCAGGTTCTACCACTTCTATAGGAATATTTAAATCATTACTTTATGAACCAGAAATAACCGGTCTTTTCTGGTACAATCCTCAAGTGCACGCACATGTGCATAACAGCTGCACCCGGTGCCGTAACAGCTATCAGAGCTAAGTTTTACACACCGTATTTGCACTACAAATGCAACTAGTGGTCCCGGGCAGCCACCGTTCACTATCACGGCCCTTGCAGCAATAAGGAGATGCTTCCCCAGGCTAAAAACAGCACAGACATGCCCGCTTTGACCAAAACTACAAGCATCTCCCTACTCCATCACTAAGAGATTGGAAAAAGAGAAGAGGAACAGGAGGAGATAGACTATATAAAGGAAATGGGTGGTATGACCATTTTCCCCGTCTCTTTTCTGGAGAAACGGGTTATTACCCATAGTATGTCTGCTGAGGAGGACTGAAGAAAAAATAATGTTTAATGCTGAGCTTACTAGATATTAGGAACTTGTATAACTAAATAAGTGTAATGCTGGGTACGCACTACACCGACCTAGCGGCCAACCAGCAGTCGCACCAACTGAGTTGTCGATTTAGTAAGCTGTACACACTTACCAATCAGCCGCTCGATAAGTCTGGCCAGACAGCACAACTGGATGGGCATTTCAATTTGCACTCCCAGTTGTGTTGTTGGTGTCAGTAGGTCACCCGTACACAAATGCACCAATATACTGTATCTGCATCGGCTGTGCTGCAGGGCCAACGTGATATGTCTGTGAGCAACGCCGTTCACAGGCATATTGGGTGTACACACCAGCCGATGCACTATTAATATATCTTAGTCGTTCGAATGAGCAATATATCAATTAGTGTGTACCTAGTTTAAGCATAAACTATTGCTTCAGATGACAAAAATCTAGACATTTAATATTAATTATGGTTAGAAATGTAACACATACTAGTTGTATCATTTCCTTTTCATGAGTTCTGCAATGTTGTTTTGAAAATAGTTTAATACATTTTTTTAATCTTAACAATGACTACACATATTTTATGTGAGTATATCAATTTCACAAGCTCTGTATTCCAGAAACACCCCACACACTGACTCTGTTGTGTCACTTTACTTTCTTTTTCTCCCTTTCATTATATACAAATGTACATACAACAAGGGATCACACTACCAGAGGTTCTCACAATTGCAAAGATGTGCAGTGTTTTTTTTGCAGGGTGCAGACTGCAGCCAATTATGAAATGTTACTCCCTCCCCGAAGAACTACAATAAACTATTCCCAATTTGATAGTGACAAACACTTGTAGAACCATAGGAGTGACATCCATAGGAATAGGATTTCCCTTAGTTACTAAATTTTGCTAAAAAACGGTCATCAAAATGTAGCATTTGTGAATATTACCAGCAAGTATAAAGTTTACATCATATTCAATTTTACATGACAACGGTATTTAACCTCTGGAACATTTGCCATGCAGTGCCCCTTAAAAAAAAACCAAATTTTTGTCAGTATGCCATAACAGAAACATCTAAATCCAGTGGCAAAATATCTGTGGACCTGCACTTTCATCAAGTGCTTAATTAACTATCACATATGTTCATATGTGTACCTTATATTAAACTTCACTAAAGCCTGACATAATGGCACCTACATACATTCTGCTGACGATAAGTCTGGGCTGCCAGTGACAGCCTATGAATCCAATACTTTTTTTACCTTAACGCTTCAATTTGGCACATGAGTATTAAAATACAACTTTCAATTTAAATGTGCTGTTCTCCAATGGCATTGCTTGGTTGGTCACATTTAGGCAGAAAGATATCAATTAAATTGATACATAATGAATATATATATATATTATATATATACTGCTCAGGAAGGGGTTAAAACGCTTCTGGTCAAAAACATGGGGAAATACTGAATTAGTAAAGAGGCTTACCTATTTCCATGAAGTTTTCTGCAAGAACTGCAATGCCTGGTTGGATTCCAAACATACTTGTCACTTGGAGAAGCTACTTCTGCCCCTTCTTTTTTTACAGTAGGAATGTTATCTGGAATAAACAATGGTGGCTCATCAACAGATAAACTTTTACTACTCCTTCTTTGGCGAGGCGGGAGAGACTTTTTTAGTTTCGTTTTTTCTTCTGAGTGCTCAGTAACTTCTTTATGTTCCCCACCATCCTTTGCCTGATTGCTGGCTTTTGACAAAGCATGTTTAGTCACCGACTTGTCACAAGAATGGGACAAGTTCTTAGAATGTACATGAGATGCCACTTGTAGAGTTTCTTTCAAATTTCTTTGATTATCTCTTAATGCATCATCCAGTTGTTTTAACAGTGCAGAAGAATTACCTTTTTTTCCAACTGAAAACTGTTTCTTTCTTAATTTAGTCTTTAAAGGAATTTTATCAACATTTGTATTTTCAGGTCTTTTTTTCTTTACTTTAACAATTTTCAGTGTATCAGATTGGCTCTCAGATTTAGGATTGGGAAGTGTATTAGTTTTAATTCTCCCCTTTTGAGTTTTAGAATTTAAGCTACTTTCTTTTGAAACGACAATGTTTTTGGGAGTGTTTTTTGCAGATATTACCAATTTTGCTGAATTAGATTTTAGTTTCTTTGCACCTTTTCGCTTACGACTTAGTTTTCTGCAACCATCATTCAAGACTGACATGGCCTTTTCTTCAGTCTGTACTTCTTCATCAGCTTCAAAGCCTTCTGTATTATTTTGAATGCTGCTTTCTAAAATGGACACTTCAGGATCTGAAGTGTATTTATTATTGGGACTTAAAACTTCAGAAGCTATTAAATGCGTTTCTGTATCGATGTTCTCTTGGATAGAGCTGGCAGCAGCATTCTGCAACACACATTCATCATTCATTTCTAAATGCACCAACGATTTAACACCCAGGTTACAGTCAACAACTCCAGATAAAAGTGCAAGTTCCTGATGGACTTTATCATAGATTACATCTGTCTTGCTGTCTGCAGGTTGAAACATTTCATTATTAAATATTTTTTCTTCAACAGGAGTTTCTAAGACCTGATCTGCTGTTTGATCTCCTTGTGAATTATTTAGTTCATGGTTTGTAATTTCCTCCACTGCTTTATTGGTATTTTCACTAAGTAAAATAAGAGCACCTTCATGTAAAATTTCAGACTGCTCTTCTGTTTTTTTTAAGATACTATCTGTATTAGATAAAATGTCATTTACTGTACTAGAACACTCTTTTATTATTATTGAAATGTTTTCATCTGTAATTATTTTATCCTTAAATTCCTTATTTGCTATTCTCGTCGATCTCCTTGAATTTACAGGAGAAATGCTTATTTGTTCCAATTCAATCATTCCTATGCTTTTATCATTAGCCTCCACGTGTAGAATATGCTCTTCATCTTTAACTTGCTCAGCTGCTTTATCTTGTCTGGAAGATGTAGCTTTTATAGGACTCAAAACATTTACCGAATTCAATGACTTCTCATTAGTACTTTGTCTCATGGTTTTTGAGGGCTCTGTTAAAAGATAAATGTATAGATAATTCCTTAAGGATAGCCATCAATAGTTTATTAACTTTAGTTTAATTAAAAAGACAAAAAAAGCTGCATTGTTGCAGCACAGCAGCCAATTCTGCATTACTCACAACTACCTGTAAAAACTGGAAAACAGGGATTTGTGACATACCTGTCCACATAATTTATTCACAAAAATCTTTGAAAACAGATGGGTACACTGCACTCATGGGACTTCATTCAGAGGCGGCCGTACGGTCTACGACCGCACGGCGGCCTCAATGTTTGTCCAGTGCGCATGCGCACGAGGGAGCCGGCTCCTTCGTGCGCATGCGTGAGACCCGCTACGACCGACAGCGCCGGTCGTAGCGGGTCTCTTTACAAAGGGGGCGAGCTGTCGATGTTGATTGACAGCTCGCCCCGTTTGGAAGGCGGGCCGGGGGGGTGGCAGCCCAAACGGAGGCGTTCCCATGGGAACGCCGGCCGTTTGGGGGAGGCCCCACTGACATCACTAGTGATGTCAGTGGAGAGCTTCCGGCTCTGACAGAGCCAGAAGCTCTCCGTTGCTTACGACAAGTGAGACCCTACCCTAGGGTCTCGTCATAAGCCCCGATGGTCACGATGGTCTCTGACCATCGCGACCATCACCCTAGTGGTCGTTAGAGCTGTGGGTGGGCAGTCAGGATGCAAGCGAGTGACCGCTTGCATCCTCCGACCGCCTATGAATGAGGCCCTGAGTCCCTGTGAACAGAGCCAGAACAGACTGCATAGCTGACAAAGGGGGTAGTGTGGTGGTGCATCCTCCGACCGCCTCTGAATGGGGGCCATAGTACTGATATTTGCTATCCAGTTTTGTTCACTTTTATAAATCATAACATATCCTAGGGTTCCTGCTAGGCTGTTTCAGCGGGGCGCCGCGTCGTAACCGATTTTAAAAGGGCAAAATCTGTCCTGCACTTTTAGCAATGCCCTGCTAAAACTGCCTGCCCTGAGCCTTCCCCACCTACGTGCCGCAGAGTCCCGCGGGTAGAAAACATTGTGGTGACCTATCACCACCCGGGGAATAACAAGAGATATGGTAAGAACTTACCTTTGTTATCTCTGTTTCTACGAAGTCCATAGGGTCCACAGGGTTGACCTTGGGGGTATAGCTGGATCTGGATCCATGGGCACCACGCAGTTAAAGCTTTAGCTGCTCCCAGGATGCACTTGGGTCCGTCCTCCTCTATACCCCGCCCCCGGCCACAGCACCTCAGTTGGTAAGCAGCCAAGGCCGGAGGAGGAGACTAAACAGAGAGAAGGAAGACTGGAACACACAAGAAACCATACTCACAGAAATGGGAGACGGAAAACCGGTGACCAGCCACACAGCCCATTTGAAGCCAGGTGCGTCAGGGCGGGCGCCCTGTGGACCCTATGGACTTCGTAGAAACAGAGATAACAAAGGTAAGTTCTTACCATATCTCTTGTTTTCTACTTCAGGGTCCATAGGGGGTCCACAGGGTTGACCTTGGGGATGTCCCAAAGCAGTACAACTAAGGGCGGGGACGCTCCTGTGCTGAAAGGAGTACCCGGCGCCCAAAGGATGCATCCTGAGAGGCAAAGGTGTCAAACGCATAGAACCTCAAAAACGTTTGAATTGAAGACCAAGTGGCCGCCTTACACAGCTGAACAGCAGAAGCGCCACGTCTAGCAGCCCAAGAGGGACCCACAGAACGAGTGGAATGAGCCTTAACAGAGGCTGGCACAGGTAAGCCCTCCTGTGCATAAGCTTCACAAATAACGGAACGAAGCCAACGGGCTAACGTTTGTTTGTTGGCAGGCCAACCCCTCTTGTGAAAACCAAAGAGGATAAACAAGGAATCAGACTTCCTAACCGAAGCCGTCCGGTCTACATAAATTCTAAGCGCCCAGACCACATCTAAGGAAGTCTCACCAGCTGAAAGATCAGGGGACTGAAAAGCTGGCACAACAAGTTCCTGATTAATATGGAACTTCGAGACCACTTTGGGCAAAAACTCAGGACGAGTGCGGAGCACCGCTCTGTCCTGGTGAAAAATCAGGAAAGGAGGGCGACAGGAAAGCGCCCCCAATTCAGACACCCTCCTGGCCGAAGCAATTGCCAGGAGAAAAACAGTCTTAAATGTCAGCCACTTGAGCTCCACCGCCTCAAGAGGCTCAAACGGAGGACCCTGCAGGACCCGTAGCACAACCGCCAAGTCCCAAGGAGCCACAGGAGGCACAAAGGGAGGCTGGATCCTGAGAACACCTTGGAAAAAGGTGTGAACGTCTGGTAGTATTGCAATCCGCCGTTGAAACCACACGGACAAGGCGGACACATGAACCTTCAGAGATGCAAGGCGTAAGCCGAGATCCAATCCTGACTGAAGAAATTCCAAGATCCTAGAAACTCGGAACACCTGAGGATCATAATGTCTGGACTCACACCACTGAAAGTAAGTGTGCCACACTCTGTGATAAATCCGTGCTGAAGCAGGCTTGCGTGCCCTGAGCATGGTACCAATTACCGAACTGGAGAAGCCCCGAGACCTCAAGACGGCTGTCTCAAGAGCCACGCCGTCAAAGACAGCCGACCCAGATCCGGGTAAAGGCAGGGCCCCTGAGACAACAGGTCCCGACGCTGAGGAAGAGGGTACGGAGCGTCGATGGAGAGGCTCCTGAGATCGGAGTACCAAGGACGTCTGGGCCACGCCGGAGCTACCAGCACGAGCATGCCGCCGTCCTGCTTGAATTTCCGCAGAACCTGAGGAAGCAGGGATATCGGAGGAAACAGATACGCCAGGTGAAACGTCCATTTCATCGACAGCGCGTCCACCAGACTTGCACCTGCGTCTCTTGTCCTTGACCCGTAAACGGGCAACTTGTGATTGTGACGGGAGGCCATCAAGTCCAGCTCCGGCAGTCCCCACCTGTCCACGAGTAGCTGAAACACCTCTGGGTGAAGCGACCATTCCCCGGGATGCACGTCGTGACGGCTGAGGAAGTCCGCCTCCCAATTGAGGACTCCGGGGATGAAGACCGCCGAGATCGCTGGAATGTGACCCTCCGCCCAAGTCATGATACGAGACACCTCCAACATCGCTGCCTGACCGCGAGTTCCGCCTTGGTGATTGATATACGCCACCGTGGTGGCGTTGTCGGACTGCACCTGTACCGCCCTTCCGTGAAGAGCGGGGCCGGACGACTGCAGGGCCCTGAATACTGCCCGCAGTTCCAGGATGTTGATGGGGAGAAGTGCTTCTTCCGCTGACCAACGACCCTGAAGCGACAAAGAGCCGGTCACTGCCCCCCAACCCCGGAGACTGGCATCCGTCGTGAGCAGAACCCAGTCCGGGATCCAAAATGGGCGCCCCTCGACCAGATGAGCTGTCTGAAGCCACCAAGCCAAAGATAGCCGAACGTCCGGAGACAACACCAGCACCTGAGAGCGGATCCGGTGAGGTAACCCGTTCCATTCTGATAGAATCAGCCCCTGCAGGGGCCGGGAATGGAACTGGGCAAATTCCACCATGTCGAATGTCGACACCATGGACCCCAGAACTCTCATAGCCGAATGGACCGACAGGCGGCAACGGCTCAGGCAACTGCGTATCCGCAGCTGTAGGGAGGCGACCTTCTCCGGAGTCAGGAAGATCCTTTGCTGACGCGAATCCAGCAGGGCTCCCAAATGAACCATCCGCTGTGATGGAATCAGGGAGGACTTTTTCCAATTTATCAACCACCCGTGTGCTTGCAGGCAAGCGATCGTCAGGTGGAGATGTTGAAGCAGTACCTCCGGGGAGCTCGCCAGCAACAGGAGGTCGTCCAGGTACGGGAGCAGCCGTACATTCTGGTTCCGAAGATGTGCGGCCATGACCGCCATAATCTTCGTGAACACCCTCGGTGCCGTGGAGAGACCAAAGGGTAGCGCCCGGAACTGATAGTGGTGTTGAAGGATAGCGAACCTCAGATACCGCTGGTGTGAAGATGCTATCGGAACATGGAGGTAGGCGTCCTGGATGTCCAGGGACACCAAGTAATCCCCCGGTTCCATCGCCAGAATGATGGAACGTAACGTTTCCATCCTGAACTTGGGAACTCTGAGGAATTTGTTCAGAGACTTCAAGTTGAGGATAGGGCGATGAGAACCATTGGGTTTCTGCACCAGAAACAGAGACGAATAATACCCCGTCCCTCGTTGTGATAGAGGAACGGGAACAATGACCCCTGCTTTCAGCAAGGACTCTATAGCCTCCTGAACCTGTAACGCCTTGGTCTTGTCCTGAGAAGGACTTGTGCAGAAAAACTGGTGGGGTGGTCTGTGCCGAAAAGACAGGGCGTACCCCTGGGAGACCACTTCTCGAACCCAGGCATCCGTGGTGGTATTGTGCCAGCACTGGGCAAATAGAAGAAGTCGGCCTCCCACTCTGAGGTCCCCCAGAGGGAGGCCCGTCCCATCAGGCCGCAGGTTTATCTTCCTGCTTGGAAGAAGGGCGCCGAGCACTCCAGGCTTGCTTCTTGGGTTTAGAGGCCGTCTTACTCGCAGACTGTCTCGGGAAGGACTGACCTTTCGCCTTACCCTGAACCCGAAAGGAACGAAAAGCCGAACTCCGAACCTTAGCAGGCAGTGCCGCCGAAGGGAGGAAGGCCGACTTGGATTTAGCCAGGGTGTCCACTATTTTGTCCAAGTCCGGACCAAATAGTAATTCCCCATTGAAAGGTAAGGCCTCCAGACCTTTCTTTGAATCAGAGTCCGCTCTCCAGGACCGCAACCATAAGGATCGGCGGGCAGACACCGCTGCAGCCGATACCCGCGAGGTCAGCAGACTAGCATCTAAAGAAGCTTCTCCAATGTAAGAAGCAGCGTCCCTCATTTGTCCCAACAACGCCCGCTGGACATCCGGGAAGGTATCTTCCAATGCATTGGCCCACCCCTCAATCGCCTTGGCCACCCAGGAGATGGCCATGGACGGTCGGGCCACCGCCCCGGAGAGGGAGTAAATAGACTTTAAGCAAGTCTCAACTTTCCTGTCCGTGGGATCCTTCAGCGAGGATATCGACGGTAATGGTAAGGTGGCGCCCCGAGTTAAACGGGTGACATGGGAATCCACCGCCGGTGGAGTTTCCCATTTTTTACAATGTGCCTCAGGGAAGGGGTAATTAGAAGCCAACCGCTTCTGAGGAAGGAATCTCTTACTGGGCGCCTGCCAAGCTACCGCCATATGATCCGTCAACTGATCCGACAGGGGAAACACCGCAGAAGCCACCTTAGTTTTTTTTTTAAACTAGGAAACTTCGACTTAGGAACCGGTGCCTCATCCTCTATAAGAAGAATAGCTCGCACCGCCCTAACTAGTGCTCGCACATTAATGGACGACTTGGTATCCATTTCCTGGACCGAGGCGTCCGAGTCAGTGTCATCAGGGACCTCCCCATCATCTGAGGAACCCTCTGAGTCCGATACCTGAGCAGCCCGTGTCATGAGTGGGCGTTTTGAAATCCTAGAAGGCATGTCAGTCTGCAACATTGACTGAAAAGCCAAGGAAGCGGCCGCCAAATTTTGCACGGAGTTGGAGAGCACATCCACCCAGGGTGGAGGAGTCACCATAGGGGCCTGAAAAGGTACCACAGGCTGCTGCGGCACAGGGGAAGCCTGCATATACATAGGCAACCCTGCATAGGGACCCACCGACTGAGACCCAGGAGGACTCCGCAATAACTGCGGGACACCCGTGGAATGGGGGATGGTCGGCTGGGACAACGACCTAGTAGGGAGAGCAGTCGGGACCGACAGACGGTCCGCAATAGACACCAGCACTTTAGAAAACATCGCCCACGATGGTTCCTGCGCCAGAGAAGGTCTGGATGGGCCAGGAGCCACCTGGCATCGACTACACAGGCCATCCTGTGACAAATCCTCCCTATCTACTCCTGCAGAACAGCGTCCGCAGGAGGCCAACACCGGAGCCACTGAGCGCTCAACCTCCTCGTCTGACATGACAGAATATATTATATATCTGGCACCAGGGTAGAAGTAAAACGCACTCACCAGTGTGCTGAACAACAGCCCACAATATGGCACTGAGTAGCACACAACTGTATGTGACGGACCTCACAAATACGTGATCTATATAAGTGAGGTCAGTAGAAACGCCCCTCCCCCACACACCTGTAGGGCTTGTAGGAGAAGTAAAGGGATAGGTATAAGCTGACAGTAAGTAGAAAATAAGCACAGACAGGCAGCACTAGCAAAAGTCACATACCATGCAGGAAGATATACTCACTGCACCTTTCCACTACAATCAACCTGCCCAGATTCAGTGTCTGGGAGGGCTATAGTGCTGTGTACGCTGTCCTTAATCAGGGGAGAGGTACACAGGGGGACCGGTCCGCGTGCTCCCTGAAGATCTGCGCTGCCACTCTGAGAAAATGGCCGCTGGAGACCTCAGAGGAGGAGTGGCCGAGTAGCTGCAGCTCAGCGACGCCAGACTCCGAGCTGAAAGGCGCGCTGAGCTGAGGGGAGGAGCCGCTGACAGGGAAGGCTTCCTCCCCTGGCTAGCATATTAACCCCAGGGCTTGCCGGCATCCCGCTTGCCATATATCCCTGGTGGTCTAGTGGTCCCACGGGTTATACCTCCTCAGAGGGGGAGCCCGCCGCCACCGCTAGCGGCCCCCGGTCTGTCCCCTAGGACCGGGGGCAAAGGACTGCATCTGCAGGCAAAACCCGCGAGCCGCCGCTAATCGGCGACTCGCGGCTTACCTTGTCCCCGGCGACTCCGGCAGCAGTCCAGGGAGGGACCCAGAGTCCGGCTAGTACGGACTCTGGCCTCCCGCCGCGATCCCCAGTGCAGTACTGGCGTCGCGGCGCCAGCGGGGAAGGAGAGCGGCAGCGTGGGCGTCTGCATAGACAGCCCGTCGCTGCCACACTAGAGCCTCTGTTTTAAAATAAAAATCTAACAGGCTCTTTTTTTTTTTAAAATAGAAAGCTTTTGGGGGCTGCTCCTGCAGCCCCCCTGCGCAGATGACCCGACTCCGGCCGGGCACCAACTCAAACTGAGGTGCTGTGGCCGGGGGCGGGGTATAGAGGAGGACGGACCCAAGTGCATCCTGGGAGCAGCTAAAGCTTTAACTGCGTGGTGCCCATGGATCCAGATCCAGCTATACCCCCAAGGTCAACCCTGTGGACCCCCTATGGACCCTGAAGTAGAAAGACGCCGTGCGCATGCACAAGGCATCTATTCACAGTGTGGGGAGAAATTGGGGGAAGCCCAGCACCTCTGCAAGTACTGGGCACACGCCCAAGTGTGGCAAATTAAGAGCATGCCACAAAGACATGACCCTCCTCAATCGGCCATGGCGCTTTTCGGGAGAAAGCACGCCTTTGGCGCGCACACAAAATGCCCTCCCGCGATTCTGCGCCCTGAGCTCCCCACTATCTAGCGGGAACACTACATCCTCTCCACAAACACAACTTTACTTTCAATATTTGATTAGTTCCCGGATCAATACAGCTGATTACTAGCTCTTCTATAAAACATGATTAACCTTAAACTTTGGCTTGTGCAATTTCTAAATAAACAGAAAAGAAACTTACCATGTACTTTCAAACGTGGCGATTTTCTTACTGATTTTATGGACTGTTCGTCCAATTTGGTAACGTTCTTGTTTGGTAGAATTAGACCCACTTCATCATTGACATCAACACCAGTTACTTTATCTACACCAACATCCATTATATCATCAAGACCGACACCTCAGAAGAAGAAAAAAAAATTTAATTAAAACCCTCCATTCTCTTAGTCATCTTCTCATTTTCAGTAACGGGAGTGATATTTTCTCATCTGTCAAAATAAGGAATAAAGTAAAACTGTCCATACATGGAGCAATTTAGTAAAAAGTTTGGACACTGTACGTGTGATATCCCAAAATGAACAACACGAACGCTAACTCTGACCGAATCTACCACCTGTTGGTTGGAATTATAATCTTTAATGCTGGGTACACACTTTATGATATAGCGTTTGTTCGATCAACAAACAATATATCATGAGTGCATCAGCTGGTGTGTACACCCGCCATGTCCGTGAATGACGTAGTTCACAGGCAAATCAGATCGGCCCTGTTGTACAGCCGATGCAAATATATCTGAAAGATATATTGGTGCATCATCATGTATAAATGAGCGACAAGCCAACCGCCCACACACTGGCTGCAACAGGTGACACTGACATCACAACTGGGCGGACAAATTTAAAATGCCCGTCTAGTTGTGATGTCAGGCCAAACATATCGAGCGGCCAATTCATAAGTGTATACATCTTCCAAATCAGCTGCTCAGACAACTGACCGATCTGTCGTTATAGTGTGTACCCACCATTAGTGTGTGCATACTAAGTGCTTTCATGTTATGCAATTGTTTGACTTCAACTTTTGGGTACGTGTATTGATCCAATTTGGTTCCACTTTTATGTTGCCAAACAGTAAACTCTCTCTTTTTAAACTCGGCCAATATAATAGAGTCCGAGAACATGCAAACTAGCATATCTTTAGACTCAAAAAACTGTCACGATTCAAACTCTCATCCGGATGTTTTCCCATTTTGAAGATAAAATTTTACCAATGTGAGAGTTTGCCGCTAAAATCTCACCCTATTACATTTGGCCCTTGCTGTCAGTCAGAGCAATCAAATCTGCCCTTGTATAAGCAGCTTAAAGAGAAAGATTAAAAGAAAAAAAAAAAAAGTCCACAAGAAGAATACAATTAGTTTGTAGGCTTTTAAATTGGCTAGTGAAAGTAATTTCAATTTGTCCACCTACATATTCTCAAAGCAGTGCCCTCTTAAACCCCAGTAGTAGAAAGCTGTGTAAAGAAATTAAAAATGTGTCAAAGAAGTGGGATAAGTGAAGGTGCAATCTGATTTCATAGCCGCATTCACAACAATCCTTAGACACCCATAGTACTTCACTACAAGGCACTCACTGGGCCTGATTCTGACCCGCTCACGAGCGCTCGCAAGCGGGTCGATGGTGCCCAAGTGCGCATGCGCACGACGGAGGCGGCTCCGTCGTGCACATGCGCGAGACCCGAATAACGACGGCCAAGCCGTCGTTAAGGGTCTCGCACCGTAGGGGGCGTGCTCTCCTTTGGTGGGCGTGCCGGGGGCGTGGCTGCCCAGACGGAGGCATTCCCATGGGAACGCCTACCGTCTGGGTCCGGCCCCACTGACATAACAAGTGATGTCAGTGGGAGTGCTTCTGGCTCTGATAGACCCAAAAGCACTCCTGGGCTTGCGGCAGCGAGACCCTACCACAGCGAGCGCTCTGTCAGAGCGTCCGGCTCTGAATCAGGGCCACTGTTCCATGACATGGAGCTTTAGCTCCAAAAAAAATGAGAAAATGCTGCGGATCGCAGGTAAAGCTGAAAACGTCCATGTGTTAATATCTTCTTTGAACTTTACATTTTTACTATTTTTTTTTATTTTTTAAAAAAGGGTTTTTTTTAGGGACCTTAAAAAAAAAAAAAAAAAAACACACAGAAGACTACGGCTATGTAATTATGGGGGAATTTAATTATTTGCACGTCTAAAAGTAATGGGCACCTGGTGGAGCTATTCAACTATTGTTCCAGCTGGAGCGAGTGCCACAGCCACACATTACTTATCGCGCCCAAACGCATCAGGTTTAGCTGCATAAAGTGGCTAAACTCATCAAAACGACAGATGTGTCTTACACATTTTTGCTGCAGTCGGGGAAAAAAGCCCCTCTCAAAACGCCAGGGTCCTGTGAGACTCTGCAAGCGCCGAGCTTCTTTTTTTAGTGAAAATACGTCTAAGTCGCAATGCGATATGACTAGGACGCACCAGCATACTGTGCTGATAAATTTTATAGGCAACACTTGTATATCTGTCTGCGACCGAGTCTCTTGATATATATGCAAAGTACTACAATGTAGCAGTGTCAGCTTTTCATTCCAAGGTCCCATGTGCTTCATATACAGACTCAGGTGCACACAGATGTACAAGTTAAGTGGTTAAAGCTGTTTTTCCCAACTATAATCCTTAGGAACCCCTAAACAGTGCATATTTTACAGATCTCCTCAGTGTCAAAATTGATCTTTTAAAATGTATCAGCCAGTAAGGAATACACCTGTGTACAAAATACGAGCAATATAAAAAAAATCTACTGTTAGGAGTCCTGAGGACTGGAATTGGGAAACACTGGTCTAAAGATATGGGAGGAAATTTACTAAGCAGTGGTGTTACCAAACTGCAGATTTTCATGTAATTTGGTGTGCAGTTTGTAAATCATGCAATTTACTAAAGGCCATAGCAACACATCAAATAATATTAATCAAAACCACAAGCTGCATTTATTAATTGTAGACCATTATGGGATACAAATCATCCAAATTTATCAAGATATGGTTAGCCAAACCGCATAGCAAACCAAGATTCTGTTTATTTGGCATTTCCATTCTGCAGTCTACTATCAGTCTCTAATGCCGCTGCATATCCACTACATGATATATTGAACAATAACGACATCGTTATCATTCAATCATTCATTATATTGTGCAGTGGACATTGAGCCCACACTGAACGATATATCGTTCTGTGCCGACAACCTCTCTCATCCCCGAACCTGCACAACCTGACTATATCATCAGGTTGCACAGCAGGTTCGGGCGATGGCTGACGGCGACGACCAGTGGGAGAGCGCATCGCTGGTCGTTGTCGGCATATCCACTGCACAATATTGCGGACAATTGAAAGATAACTGTCGTTATCGTTCAATATACTGTGTAGTGGATAAGCAGCTTTACTGCACCAGTGTTCGCAATTATGCGCTATAGCGCGTATTTTACTCGAATATGAGGACAGGGGACTCACTTTTGCAAAATGGATGGGTCCCCAGGGACGTATCCCGCTGTGGCCAATCCCATGGCTCCCAATCGAATGATTGATGTATCCCTGGTCCGGCCAGGGAAGACTATAAAAAAGGAGTTGGAGCCAGCCAGCTAAAGTTCAGCAGCAGCGTTTTCTCTTGATATTGCAGCTTCCCCGTACCTGGCAGCAGGACGTTCCCGGCACACGGACAGGCCCCGGCGGCACACGGACAGGCCCCGGCGGCAGGACGTCCCCTGAACCTCGACAGGCCCCAGCGGGAGGATATCCTTGGCACCCAGCATCTGGCGGGAGGTAAGCCCTGGCAGCAGGACAGGTACATACACGACAGGTGCTGTGGCTGGATGGGGGGGCAGAGAATAACTACCTGCGGCTGCTGGCTCTGCAGTGCTGATGCTCAACAGTGTAGCAATAGCATCTAATAGATAACAGAAGCGATCGCAAATAATATGGGTGGGGGAGGGCAGCTGCTACTTCTACTACTTTAAGCTTCTCTATAATCTATCCTTCCCAGCCGACCCAGCCCCAAAAATACTCCTTGCCCCAGCTGTTATTTACCAATGCCCCCTCCCTACACATCTAGTACTGCCTGTCCTAACCTACTCCTTGCCCCCCAGCTGTCATCTCCTCTAGCTCCCTCCCTACCCCCAGCACTGCTTGCCCCTAACCTCTCCATGCCCCTAGTAAAGCCCCAGTTGCTTATTCACCTTTGCCCCCTTTAACCCTGCTTCTCCCTTACCTCCAACTGCTGCCTGCCCTCACCCCCCCATAATATGTAATGGAACCTAGAAACAGTGGAGTAGGACCCCAATTTTTTAAAGCGAGGGGTCCCCGGGACTCACAATTTTTTTCGTTCTGCGCAATCACTTCTGCACTGGTCTATTTCATCAAATGTCCCATTATAAATCTCTGTAACACAAAGCAGAAATGTATGTGCTCACATGTATTGGTGCTACACAACCCGACTCATGTTACAGTTAGGTCCATGTATATATTTGAACAATAATTTTTGTTATTTTTGCTGTTTACCAAAACATATTGAAGTTACAGTTATATAATAAATATGGTTTAAAAGTGCAGACTATCAGTTTCAATTTGATGGTATTTACAACTAAATTGGAGGAAGGGTTTAGGAATTAGAGCTGTTTAATACAGTCAGGTGCATAAATATTGGGACATTGACAGAATTTTCAGATTTTGCCCTCTATTCACCACCACAATGGCTTTGAAATGAAACAAACAAGATGTGCTTTAACTGCAGACTTTCAGATCTAATTTGAGGGTCCACATCCAAATCAGGTGAACGGTGTAGGAATTACAACGGTTTCTATATGTGCCTCCCACTTTTTAAGGGGCCAAAAGTAATGGGACAAACTAAACAATCCTAAATCTAAATTTCACTTTTTAATACTTTGTTGCAAATCCTTTGCAGGCAATTACAGCCTGAAGTCTGGAACGCATAGACATCACCAGACGCTGGGTTTCATCCCTGGTGATGCTCTGCCAGGCCTCTACTGCAAATGTCTTCAGTTCCCGCTTGTTCTTGGGGCACTTTTCCCTTCAGTTTTGTCTTCATCAAGTGAAATGCATGCTCAATCGGATTCTGGTCAGGGGATTGACTTGGCCATTGCATAACATTCCACTTTTTAGCCTTAAAAAACTCTTTGGTTGCTTTTGCAGTATGCTTCGGGTCATTGTCCATCTGCACTGTGAAGCGCCGTCCAATGAGTTCTGAAGCATTTGGCTGAATAAGAGCATATAATATTGCCCGAAACACTTCAGAATTCATTCTGCTGCTTTTGTCAGCAGTCACATCACCAATAAATACAAGGGAACCAGTTCCATTGGCAGCTATACATGCCCACGCCATGACACTACCACCACCATGCTTCACTGATGAGGTGGTATATTTTGGATCATGAGCAGTTCCTTTCCTTCTCCATACTCTTCTCTTCCCATCACTCTGGTACAAGTTGATCTTTGTCTCATATGTCCATAGGATGTTGTTCCAGAACTGTAATGGCTTTTTTAGATGTTGTTTGGCAAACTCTAATCTTCTTCCTGTTTTTCTGGCTCACATCTTGTGGTGAACTCTCTATATTCACTCTTGTGAAGCCTTCTCTTGATTGTTGACTTTGACACATATACTCCTATCTCCTGGGGAGTGTTCTTGATTTGGCCAACTGTTGTGAAGGGGTTATTCTTCACCAGGGAAATAATTCTTCTGTCATCCAGCACAGTTGTTTTCCGTGGTCTTCCGGGTCTTTTGGTGTTGCTGAGCTATCCGATGCATTCTTTCTTTTTAAGAATGTTCCAAACAGTTGATTTGGCCACACCTAATGTTTTTACTATCTCTCTGATGGGTTTTTTTTATTTTTCAGCCTAATGATGGCTTGCTTCACTGATAGTGACAGCTCTTTGGATCTCATATTGAGTCGACAGCAACTGATTCCAAATGCAAATGTCACACCTAGAATCAACTCCAGACCTTTTACCTGCTTAATTGATAATGAAATAACGAGGGAATAGCCCACACCTGTCCATGAAATAGCTTTTGAGTTGATAGTCCCATTACTTTTGGCCCCTTAAAGAGTGGGAGGCACATATAGAAACCATTGTAATTCCTACACCGTTCACCTGATTTGGATGTAATTAGCCTCAAATTAAATCTGAAAGTCTGCAGTTAAAGCACATCTTGTTTGTTTCATTTCAAAGCCATTGTGGTGGTGAATAGAGGCCAAAATATGAAAATTCTGTCAATGTCCCAATATTTATGCACCTGACTGTATGTAGACACCTCTTTCAAGGGACCAAAAGTAATTGGACAATTTACTGAAAGGTGGGGGAGTCAGTTGTTTTTTGGGTGTCCTGCGGCCATCGCAGCAATTCATTAGTTGCTACTTTCGGACGCCCATTATAGCTGCTCGCCCGTTGAAAAGATTGGGGAACTGGAACAGACCAAGAACGAGTAGGGCCAGCCTGATTAGAAGACCCCAGAGAGAAGCCACCGGTAATGAGGTGTGTGCTGGGTATTATGAATTAGCAAGCCTGACATATGATAAGAAAAGGGCACATTATAAAAGAATGTGGCCTTGGGCAGTGTAAAGTGTGTTCTTTTCCCAGCGTGGGCACGACATATAAAACAACAAATACAAACCCATAACTAGAGGTATGCACCTTGTAGTAAGAGTATAGATCAGTAAAGGATATAGAAAAAACAGGAACTCCTATAAATTGTAAACTACAGTCAGGAGACCTGAGAGTTGAAACCTACATACTGCAAACTGAAGAGGTTTGAGATACAGAATGAATCAAAAAGGTCACATATGATAATAGAGGCCTTGAGCAAAACCACGGACCACCATTTTGACCTCTTTGACCATGTTAAAATGTTTATAACAATTCCCTAGTGGACCGTCTACAGAAGAGAGAGCGCTAAGGAGACCAAAACAACATTTTTGACAGGTACCTTCTTTAGAAAAACCACGTTAGGAAAGGGGAGAGTAGGAGCTTTAACTAAAGCGAGCAATGGAGACATCTAATTTTTATAATGCTCAAAAGCATGTATGTTTGTCAGACATGTAACACTAACAATATGCTCCTGATTGATCCAATGAGGCTCTTAGAGAACTTGAACCATGATTAAGGTGGGTCCAGAATGCCAAACCTTCAACTGCCTGAAAAACGTAAGGTGACTAACACCTCCTAAAAGCATTTATATAAGGATGTGACCTAGATATTAGAGTCCTCACTGTCCATAAGATTTAACCACGGAGTTGCTGAATGGGGCACCAGAGCTTCGGCCACAGGAGCTGGGCTGCTGATGGGCAGGTGGTGGGGTACAGGGGAGGAGCCCAAAGCTAAATGTATGATTTAGGTGCTACCATACTGAATGTACTGTACAGGAGCATACTGCATCACGGATGATTGAACCAACCCCATTGGGGCAATATAGATTTAACTATCTGGGCTTATTCCTATGCTGTTGAATTAAATTTTAAACTAAACTTACATTAGACATTATATGGACATTTGAAAAGTTGGGGTACTCCAACTCCCAGGGGTTTTGAAAGACCTGCTGATTTAACCAAACATGGCTATTTTCATAAAAGAAGTAAACATACTATGAAAGTCTGTATAAAATCTTGGGCATTAGGATCATATAATTTATACAGATCTGCGACACAACTGAAAGGGGAGCTTACATGGTTCCAGCTTTCTGAACAATGTATTGAGATAGTGGGGGTAATATTAGGAGTAATAAAATATAGGTTCCGAGGACAAGATAAGGCCACGATCTACAGAGGAACACACAGCTGTATACTGGAAGGCCATTTAATGTATTTCAATTAATGATTAGGCCCGAGTACGTGATAAAGTGTGGGGAATTCAATTGTTTGCCCGGCAGCTGTCAGTGATGTGAGGTGGCGAGAGTAAGTGTATGAAAATTACTGATTTTGGGCGCCCAAACTGCAGGACTTTAGATGAGTTTAGACGTTTTACGTGACTAAACCTGGTCTAAATACGGTAAGTCCAGCAAGTGCGATAATTCAAAGGCACTGCAAAGAAATTGAATTGCAACATTGGAGGCCCATTAATTAGTGTTAACATTACTGCAACTTCCAGAGGTGTACTGGGATATTAAAAGAACCAGTAATGCCGGTAATTGACATTAATATCTAACAAAGATTGTGTACTACTGAATTGAATAATATAAATGAATAGGTTTTTAATATTTAACATGCTCTTTTTACTCCACTGCAGCAGGTTGCAAGGTTCAGTGGCAGGTACTACTCTAAATCAAGCAAAGGTGAGCAACAGCTTTACAGACTTGCTGAGTAGCAATACACTGTGTGGAATGTTATCATAGTAACTCAAATACATGCAGAATTAGCTTTTTGACCTTTATTCTCATCAAGACATAGTTCTCAAAATTTGGATGCATCTTCAACTGCCTGTAGTGAATTGAGGAGAAAAGAATATTCCTTTTTAACAGTTACAATGGAATGGCGGAGTATATAACTGATGGACCCAATAATTTGATAGTGTGTATGCAGTTTTGTCAGCCGATTAATGGCTTCAAACGGTCTTGCAACTGTCAGATCGGGCAGCAAATATAGCATGTGTTGCGTAAGTTATCTAAATTTCCGACCTCACAATCAATCCTGCTGAAGAGATTAAAAGTACACACTGAGCTCAGTGTGCACATCGATTCGATAATCGCTCCATCAGATTGGCACAAGCTATTCAAATAGTGTGTGCCCAGTTTAACCCTAAACAATGTATGTTACTCCATGGTTCATATCTGAAAATTGTATCTATGATAATTAGTCATACTTTAAGATACTGTTTAGGACCATAGTTTCTCCATATAATTCAATGCATATATCTACAGGCAGGTCTTCCACAGACAAAGATTAATCAAGTGAAAAGTGACTACTTACATCAGAGGAATTGGTATATATGCGGCCGGCGGTTCGATTCCCGTCAGCGGCAGCCCGACAGGAGGAGCGTGCGACGCTGCGGAAGCCCGACAGCGCTGGAAATCCCGATCGTGGCTAGGTAAGTATCTGCTAACCTAACCCCCCTAACCGTCCTTAGGGGTGCATAACCCTAACTTCCCCCCCAAGTGCCTAACCCTAATCCCCCCTCTAAGTGCCTAACCCTAACCACCCCCTTCCCCGCTGCCTAACCCTAAGTCCCCCCCCCCGGGAGCCCTAAACCTAAGCCTCCCCCCCCGCGGCGCCTGGCGTCTGGGAAATGCGGGCGTCTGCATCTAGACACCCGGCATTTCACCCTTGCCAGGAAAAGACAGTCGGGAAGCCGGCTGCCGGTATTTACATTTTGTAACCCAGATCTTAAAGCATACCTATGGGCGCTGGAAAGCGATATAACAGAAAGAACCCGCCAAAATAAGGTGGGATTACATCCAGAGTGTCTCACAAATATGGCCACTCAACAAAATATAAAATACCTATAATTAAACAGTTGAGCTGATCAAGCATAAAGCCCATTTGAGTAGTGTGCACTGTAAATAGTGTAATTTTGT
The DNA here is from genome assembly GCA_031769625.1 of Taudactylus pleione. NCBI lineage: Eukaryota > Metazoa > Chordata > Amphibia > Anura > Myobatrachidae > Taudactylus > Taudactylus pleione. The sequence goes on from JAUIMM010000677.1 coordinate 66,004, forward strand.
TAAAGCACAATACCAAAATGATCTTGAGGATCTCTGGCTACAATCTCAACTGAAAATATTTCAGCATTATAAATTACCACTTTCATTTACCACCCAACCCGACGCCTTCACTAATGGGCGTCTGACAGAGCAATTCAATTGTCACTCTGTTCGGGCTCAAGAGCCGCCAGCGCAGACATTTCTGCTCGCTACCTCCTGAGGTGGCAAGCAGAAATGTGCAAAAAGTCCAGGCTCTGGGCTCCCAACTGGTAGTTTGGGTGCCCTAGCCAGGAGTTTAGACGGGTTTAGCCACTTTACGCAGCGAAATCCAGTGCTTTTGGGATCAACAAGCTCTATAATTAATGGGCACCCAAGACAAATTAATTGCTGTAATAGTTAGTATAGTAAATTAATTTATAAGGAATGTGAAATATTTTTTTTTATTATAGTCACATTAAAGTTCAAAAACATATTAACTAACCTGTTGAAGGTGGTATTTGGAAATTGGGTTCAGTATTGTCCAAAACCGGTAAACAGAATTGGGTGCTTGCAGATCCAAGCATGGGATCCTTGTCACTGAGCATGTTCTTCAAGGAGTCTTCTATGACATGGTGGCTTGTGCCAAATTCGTCACAGCCTTCACTTTCCAGGTTAGTGCCTAGAAATAGGGCATCATCCAAGTGTTCAGTAGGGATTAAATGGTTGAATGTGTCAACTATATCCATGAATAATTCTGTATATTTCAATCCTGTGAATAAAAAAAAAATATTTAATTGCACTGATTTAACATTTATTGAAATGTACTCACATATGTATATTGAAATTATTTAGGTGTATGGCTGATTAAGTTTGAGAAAAGGAATAAAGGCCACTTATTTTTCTAAAATGTGTTCCACAATCGAACACATCTAGACCTCAACTGTTAATCTATCACTTATAAATACTCAAGAAACAGATCCACTTGCATAACATCACACTACAGAGATGGTGAAGGCAAAAAAATGCAACTAAAGAACCAAATCTGGGTACACACCTACGCAATTATTGGGCTATTCACCAGATATCTGCTGATCAACACGATAATTCCATAGGTGTGTATGCAGGAGCTTTAGCCGATAAATGGCTTCAAACGCTGCTGCAACTGTCAGATCGGGAGGTCATTCCTATGAGCTGCTTAAAAATTGAGATGCCCGACCTACCGATCCACTTGAAGTACACACGGAGCTAAAAAAAAAAAAAAAAAAAAAAACAGCAAAGTACTATATGTACGGAGTACACACTAATCAGCTAACTGCTCCAATGATCAAAGAGTTTATCTAATCTGCACAGTATGTACCCATCTTAACCTATAAAGGTGGAATTGTTACCAGCACATTAAATAGCTTTTTTTATTATACACAATCTGTTGTGGCAATTCTGCAATCGATTGAAAAAGGTAAAGATTTTTATACACAATTGAATGCAAATTGCAAAATTGCTGCAATCAATTGCTGATGTATGGGGGCCTTAAGGCAGAGGTTCCCAAACACGGTCCACGAGGCACCCCAACAGTTCAGGTTTTAGAGATAAACATGGTTGAGCACAGGTGGTTAAATCAAAAATCGAATGAGGTACTAATTAAGTCACCTGTGGTCTAACATGGATAACCGTAAAACCTGACCTGTAAGGGTACCTTGAGGATAGAGTTTGTGGACCTCTGATCTAGGGGAGAGTGTCGCTGAAGCAAAGTATGGGAAGGGACAGAATGTGGAGGTGTAAAATAAATAAATAAAAGACATAGGTGCAGAACAGAAAGGGGAGGGTATAACTCTCCAAGTGCTTTCTTTTTCAATTTCTGCACCCAGTTTCCCTTTGCATATTTTTCCATTTGTCTCATCATCCACCCGCCAATTTGCCTTCTGTGTCTTAAACAACTTTAATGCCTATATCCTGCAGCAATTAAACTCCTGACTGTGGGCACAGCAGGTTATCACTGCACGTTCCGAAGACTGCAGGCACAGCAGGGTATCACTGCACGTGCCTCACCCACACTTGTCCAACCAGTCTCTCATCCCCTGCGTATCCTTGTGACACGTGCCCAATTCATCACTATAGGTTTTTTTTTTTTTGGTTTTTTTTTTTTTGTAGCGCGTTTACCGCTATCCATCTTTGGGGGCAATTTAATTGAACGTGATGTGGATAGCACCGGGAAGGAGTTCTAGGAGTTAATCAATTGTCCCCCTCACGCCGGGCACTTAGTTGGGGGATGCCAGCCAGCTTACCTTAAGCCGGGTGTTACATTAACCAGAAAATGTACATATTTCCACTACCCATAAATACCTTTATTCCTGACTAGAAAACTACCTGACTGTCATATCAAAATAGGAAATCGCTTTGATGGATGTGGATACCCTCTGTTTATCAGAAGAACATATTTAATCAGGGAGTGCGATTTACTTTTCAAGTACATAACTAAATACTTACCGTGATTAGATGGGAAACTGAAGAGAATCACCAATGATAATTTCTATCATACAGACGTCTAATGACAGGGACAATCTGAACAGCTTTTAGAATCTGTATTCCACAGTGATCTATTCAGTCAATATCAGCAGTACGTAAACCACTGCCTAACCTCCACTGGAAGTCCTTTTTAAATAATGTTAATTCACCAATAAACTGTGATCAGTGCGTTTGTCACTTGATATTGGGCAAATCTATAAATTACTTATAGCCTTTAGCATCACACAAAAATGAATGGATATTTGATACAAGATAGGCATATAAATTATTAAAACATGAGATACCATTTAGAAAACAAGTTTATTGAAGACTTTGAGGCATATTCAGCGCGCTATTGATAGCACCAGGAGGGAGCTCCCAGAGATATTCAACACGTTTAGGGCGACTAAAGAATTTCCTCTTGCACTCTCCTGAGGGTGCGAGGAGAAATCTGACTAAAAAGTGTCCCCACGAGGCTATTTATCGGCTTAGCGCGGCGCTAACAGCCTTGTGGCTGGCACTTTAGTTGGAGAATGCTGTTTCTCGCGACTAAACACCAAGGTCAAGTTGTGAGAACCGGCATTCTCCAACTTAGGGCCGTATTCAATTAGCCGCGATAATTCCCTTTCTGCAGAAAAGTCTCGCGAGTGACGTCATTTCGCCTTGCGAAAAGTTTCCACCGTATTCAATGCCGAAGAGTTTTTGCCGATGCGGAAACTCAATGCAATGGGACTTGCAAAAAAATTTCGCCTATGAATAGGTATCGAAAAAAGTGCATAACTGGGGTTTTGGGGTGCAAAGCTGCGGAAAATCCCCTGCACCCATGGGACAGTCCTCCAAAGGTAAACTGCGTTAAAAAAAAAAAAGTCTTTAGATCACCCCAAAAAAGTATTCCTTTTGGGGGACAAACTTAAAAACTAGCGAAATAGACTCCAGGGGGGTCCCCAAGTATGCCCCAGTTGTTTTTAAGTTTGCCGATGCTTTTGTCAGGTGGATGTTTAACGATTTTTAAAACTTTACTTTAGCAACTTTAAAATATGCTAGCACCCATTTTCATGTACCCAAAATTTGCTGGGACTACTTATTTTCTGCAAAGAAAACTGCTAAATGCTATTCTTCACCACTTCTGCAGAGACCCTAAATAGCAGCTATTGAGAGCATTTAAGTACTCCCAAATACCTTCAGCAGGGCTATTGATCCCCAATGTCAGTGCATCTTTTGGGGGGTATCAGGCTAATTTCCCCAAATCTGACAGTACTTTTCTCTTGTTAGAGATCCGCCAGGTCCCGTTTTCGCTATTTTCTAATTTAATACGGGGAAAGGCGGGCACACGGGCGATACTTTTCCTCATTGAAAACCAGCAAAGTCGGCGAAAAGTCCTGCGTGCGAAAAGTACGGACTTATCACTTAGAACTAAATATGCCTCTTAACTTGTGTCTGACTAAACAGTGCGCTGAATTGAATAGCTCCGGGACCAACTTCCCAGCGCTATTCAACTCCCGCTGAATTAAAATGAATTAAATCGCCCCCATTGAGTGAAATGCAGAGCACATTTGAATCAGATTTTCTACTTTTCTCACATCACTTCTAAATTGTAACCTATTTTCACTGCTTTTTTAACATATATTAAGTTGTAGAAAATATAGGTTATATTTTAATAATTTGTCTATTCAGTGCAACACGTAAGTCGTAGGACAATACATTTCTTCCCTTTTTTGCCTCTGATATTTTTCTGGGGTAGCACCCCCCTTGATCACTGCATTATAGTACAAAGGGTGCCTTTCCTTATAATTGATCATCATATACCGTGCGGCTGAGTAATTACATTTTTCATATCCTTCCAGTTCACCATCCAACATTACCCCAACCTTACAGAAAGTAAGCTCTCAAGCAGGGCCCTCATGTTCATTACTATCAATGCTTCTCATCTCTCAACTCTCCTTCAGCAATTCTAACAGAGTCTGCTAGCCCAAACCATGGTACAGGATCATTGAGAGCTCTTGTGCCCTCTACGAATCATCACTGTCTGTTGTCTCATTCATTTAAACTTGTGATTGACAGCAGTGACGCGCGGTGAGGTCAATGGCTGGGGAGGCACTGGCTGCTAAGGTCCTGAAAAATGTCCCCGATAAGTGCGGCTGGCAGCTGCGCTTCAAGTCTAATGAAGTAGCCCCAGGGGTCAATTAGCCTGAGGTAAATTACCGCAGCAAATTTAATTCTTCCTTTTATAATTAATATTTTTAAAAAAGAAATCTAAATATATGTGTTTTTCTTATCTCTGTGAAAGTCAGTGGAAAAGAAAATGGCACTGCAACCCCAGCAGATTAGGCATTCTTTTGGTAGTAAATAGGTACATACATTTTAATTTTAAGCATTGCATCAGGCAGAGGTTCCCAAACTCTGCCATTACAGCCCAGATTTTAGGATATCCATTCTTGAACACAGGCGACCTAATTAGTACCTCAGTCAATTAGATCTAACAATCTGGACTCAAGCATGAGTATCCTTAAAACCTGGAGTGTAATGGCAGAGTTCGGGAACCTCTGGCATAAGGTAAATAGGCATTGACAAGACAAAAAGCTACAGAAATATTAATTATTTTATTTATATAGCGCTTTTTTCCCATAGGACTCAAAGTCGCTTTACAGACATCAGAAAACATGGTACATTGTATAAGGATTTGGTGTTGCAAAAGAATAGAAAACCACACCGAGATAATTAAAATCAACCGAAACCTAGAGAACACAATAAGCATATTGCGGAGTTGGTGCAGACATTTTGAGAAATAACTTCCATGGGTTATATATTCCACTCACAAAAGGTACCATAAATATTAGTAGAGAAATTTTAAAAAAGCAAGATCTTGATAGATACACGTGACTTTTGAAGGTCTAAAGGTGCGCATCCACTACTAGATCTTGGAACGACAGTACGATTAAGACATTGTAATCGTACAGTTGTTCCTCATCCCCTGTAGTGCCTACACCTGCGTTTTTCTAACCATCCCACCGTTACCTCCCACAAACAGTGACGTAGTCATTCACTTTGTGAATGCATCCTCTGTGCGGGCGTAATCACAAAACAATCGCTGCGTGTGTGCAGTGCAGCTAAAAAGTATGTGCAATGGCAAACACCAGCTCGATCTGCGTAAAAATTGGCATGGCGTACACCTCTGAATCAGGCCCTGAGCCGGATAGTGCTTAATTCTTCCTGAGCAAGGGGAAGTACAAAGAAAATGGTTCTTGTCATTTATGGTTTGCCACTGGAGCAGAAATCTGCATTTAGTCCTTCCACAGGGCTAGTCGTGGGCCATTAATTGAATAGCTCCAGGCACTCTACACAGTGTCATTGTGGTGGAAAGTTACATGGACGTTGAGGTAGGTCATTATGAGCCGGGTAAATTTTATGCCTGATTTTTACATTTTAAGGATGATTTTAGAAGGTTATTAGTATATTTTTAATAATGAATTATTGAATGAGGTATGTTGATAAAATAAAAAGTCAGAATAGAGAAGGAACTTTTTTTATTTCTACGTAGTCTTCAAACTAAATGCAAAAATTGAAAACTTGTGTGTTATTGCTAATATTTTAACAAAAAAACTTTTCATCTAAAAGTAAACTTTTTCGTTGACTTAAGTATGATATCCTTGAAATTAAAACAATACAAAAAAGAATTGTTACATCAATATAATGACCTTGTCGGAGTTTGCGCTGGTCTAGTTCTCTGCGCTGACGCCGGCTGACTGGCAGTGGGAAACAGGTAGGGAAGTGTCTTAACTCCAGCTACTAAGAGGTTTGGCAATGTCAGATAACTAATGCTGGGTACACACTGACAGATATATTGGCCGATCTTTTTGATCGGCCAATATATCTGCTGCCAGTCGGCCAATGTGTACCCGCGATATGTCAGTAAACGATGGACATACATCTGCAGACATTTCTGTCCATCAGCAAGCGTGTACGGGCGGTCTGCACATCGGCAGCCGCGGGGAGGGGGGCGGGACACTACCCCTGGTCGCCGGGACCCGCAGCCAGACACAGATGATGGCCGTTCAGTGTGTATGAACGACCATCATCTGCAGATCACTCGATCTGCAGATATATCTGTATAGTGTGTACCCCCCTTAAGTAAAAGGATACACGTAACTTAAAACACCTCAGGTCATTATGACCCAACATCAATAACGTCGGGTTATCTGGGAGCTGAAGCCGTGTGGTAAAGTCTGCGGCTAATTAAATCCCCACTCCCCTAAAATTGCTTATAATTTCTATTAAACATTTTCTCCAAATAAATGGCTTACTTTTCTATTTTATATATGATCAGTTATTTATACAGCACAACCATATAGCACAGCAAAAACACGACCACAATAAGGTACATTTTTAGTCAGCAGATAATTAACCAGTATATCTTTGGACTGTGTGAGGAAATCAGAGTACATTGAGAAAAGCCACATAAACATAAGGAAAAAAAAAGACTTCACACACACGACCCTGGTCCAGCCAAGTGGCTTACCGTGGGGGCGCACTCAGTGACGGAGTGCACCTGACAACCCAACACAAGTTGCAAAATGTTTTATGGGATGCCACCACTCTCTCTGTACATTGACATCCCAAAGTTCTGTCTAAAGGTCACCAGATATAGACCAAGCAAGTGCAGTAATTCTGAAGTCACTTCATCCTATTCTGTGGGCAGGATGCAAAGTACAATACTGCATGGCCAGAGGAACCCAGCTGAAAAGCTGAAGGAGAGCAGAACTTTATTAAAGCCCCCTTCAATCACACATTATTAAAGTGTTTGACAATTCTTAGGAGATATGGTTTAAGGAAATCTTAAACTAACCCAGCCTAGCTGTTCAAGCAGTCAGAACATGCTGTGTGTAATGTGAAGGGTTAGAATAGAAGGTTTAGAAAACTAGGTGCAGTAAGTAGTCTTATGCCGGGTACACACTGGAGCGATGATGGCATATGTCGTGTCCGGCCGAATCGGAATGACGTATCGCCCGCATTGCTCAGTGTGCATAATATGTGCGCTCCAGCAGATGCTTGCGGCATCGTCCGGTCGGCAGTGCAGAACGTCCAACCAGACAATGCAAGCGGCCCTGTTGCAGGTAATGAAGGATGGAACAAGCCATCTTTACAATTGAAAAATATTTGAACGCCACCAAATCCGAAATAAAAGGGGGAAATTGGAGATGGATATATGCAAACATTTCTGACAGATAAACAATTTCCTTAGTAGTGGCCTAGCTGTGTAACAGCTCAGCACGTGCAATTTCCCTACCAATCACTAGTATAAAGTGCAGCACACTGCAGCAAAGATTAGCATCTGGTCATGTGCACACAAATCATATTTACTGTGCATGTGCAGACTGACACAGAACATGTTTATATAAACCCCATGATCTAGGAAGCCATCAGCAGTAGCAATATAAAGATAAGGTACATAATGAAAGAGTAGGGCAGGAGATCATCAATGCATTGTATACTGATCAGGCCGTCATGTGCGTGTAGCCATAACCATGGGGACATTGGCATACAAGTCACTGAGTACTAGACGTCGCCATGTGTATTCCACCATCATGCATGTACACAAAACACACGCATAAAATGATCTGACATTTATTCCCTCAGGACGTCCACACGTAACAGCCCCGTGTAATATGGAGTAACATATGCAAACAACACACAGGGCTCTGCACAACGTGACACTCAGCATTATATACACACACACACACACACACACACCCAGAAGTTGAGAGGAAGACGAGCAATCGCCTAATGAGGCCTGTGGACACGGAACCGATATTGGCCGAAAACACAACTTCAACCGCCTGTAATCCCATGGCCGACAGTGAGCACATAACCAGTGAGTGGGTGTGCTGGTGCCTCTCATTTATGTCCCTCGCCTGCAGGTCACTTACCGAGGTGGGGACGGTCACGGGTGACGAGCTGCTCATGTTGTCTACGGCCTATTTCCTCGCGCGCTGCTAATCGCGAGCAAAGGCGCGTGCACAGATTTCAGGCTCAACCCTCCCCACGTGACTCGCTGCCAGTGTAATTGCTGCAGAGAGAGACGGACTCACTCCCCGGGGCTGTGCGCGCGGCCGGATGGCTGAGAGGAGTTACAGGGCCGCGCGCAGCCCCTCTCTGGTTACTTTAAATTAATAATCTGAATTCTTGAGGGAGCTGAAGTTCCTGGAGCTATGTCACCTTTGCAATTCACAGTACCTTCTCTATAGTCTACAAGACCCCTCTGTAATACACAAGGGTTCAGTCAACAGTGACCATGTTGACATTCATAAATGTCGACACTGATTAAATGTTGATATGGTCGCAATGTCAGCAATTTATTTTTGAACATATGCCTAACCCTAAATCTACCGGTGATGTCGACATCACTATTCGACAATTTCCAGTTGTTGGCATTATAACTGTCGACTTTCTTGTGTTAACATTCTGAATGTCGACGTTATGACTGCATACAGTATATCCTCTATCTTCTACAAGACCCAGTACAAGCTATGTATGCTCTGCAATACACAGCACATGCCCTATATTCTTTATACAGCATGTTATCTGTCACCGCTGAAGGTCACAGTACATCATCTATGCAGTCACACCCTAGAAAAGTTAAACTATACAGTACAGACCCTGTTTTCTCTTCATTATGCACCACATGACCTGTCACCTATAGATTGTGCGGTGACGGCCATGGCATCTCGACAAAGGCCCTGGAAAAGTTAAAATATCTAATACAGGCAATCTCACAAAAGACCACTACACACTAGGGGGTCTATTTACTAAGCAGTGTTAGGAGACAGAGTGAAAAGTGATAAGGTGCCAGCCAATTAGCTCCTTACTGCATCTCACAGGCTGTGTTTGAAAAATGACAGTTGGGAGCTGATTGGCTGGCATCTAGTCACATACAGTCAGGAGCATAAATATTGGGACATTGACAGAATTTTCAGATTTTGCCCTCTATTCACCACCACAATGGCTTTGAAATGAAACAAACAAGATGTGCTTTAACTGCAGACTTTCAGATTTAATTTGAGGCTAATTACATCCAAATCATGTGAACGGTGTAGGAATTACAGCGGTTTCTATATGTGCCTCCCACTTTTTAAGGGGCCAAGAGTAATGGGACTATCAACTCAAAAGCTATTTCATGGACAGGTGTGGGCTATTCCTTCGTTATTTCATTATCAATTAAGCAGGTAAAAGGTCTGGAGTTGATTCTAGGTGTGACATTTGCATTTGGAATCAGTTGCTGTCGACTCTCAATATGAGATCCCAAGAGCTGTCACTGTCAGTGAAGCAAGCCATCATTAGGCAGAAAAATCAAAACAAACCCATCAGAGAGATAGCAAAAACATTAGGTGTAGCCAAATCAACTGTTTGGAACATTCTTAAAAAGAAAGAACGCACCGGAGAGCTCAGCAACACCAAAAGACCCGGAAGACCACGGAAAACAACTGTGGTGGATGACAGAAGAATTATTTCCCTGGTGAAGAAAAACCCCTTCACAACAGTTGGCCAAATTAAGAACACTCTCCAGGAGGTAGGTGTCAAATTCAACAATCAAGAGAAGACTTCACAAGAGTGAATATAGAGAGTTCACCACAAGATGTAAACTATTGGTGAGCCTCAAAAACAGGAAGACCAGATTAGAGTTTGCCAAACAACATCTAAAAAAGCCATTACAGTTCTGGAACAACATCCTATGGACAGATGTGACAAAGATCAACTTGTACCAGAGTGATGGGAAGAGAAGAGTATGGAGAAGGAAAGGAACTGCTCATGATCCAAAACATACCACCTCATCCGTGAATCATGGTGGTGGTAGTGTCATGGCGTGGGCATGTATGGTTGCCAATGGAACTGGTTCCCTTGTATTTATTGGTGATGTGACTGCTGTCAAAAGCAGCAGAATGAATTCTGAAGTGTTTTGGGCAATATTATATGCTCATTTTCAGTCAAATGCTTCAGAACTCATTGGACGGCGCTTCACAGTGCAGATGGACAATGACCCGAAGCATACTGCAAAAGCAACCAGAGTTTTTTTAAGGCTAAAAAGTGGAATGTTATGCAATGGCCAAGTCAATCCCCTGACCAGAATCCGATTGAGCATGCATTTCACTTGATGAAGACAAAACTGAAGGGAAAATGCCCCAAGAACAAGCAGGAACTGAAGATATTTGCAGTAGAGGCCTGGCAGACCATCACCAGGGATGAAACCCAGCGTCTGGTGATGTCTATGCGTTCCAGACTTCAGGCTGTAATTGCCTGCAAAGGATTTGCAACAAAGTATTAAAAAGTGAAAGTTAGATTTAGGATTGTTTAGTTTGTCCAATTACTTTTAGCCCCTTAAAAAGTGGGAGGCACATATAGAAACCGTTGTAATTCCTACACCGTCCACCTGATTTGGATGTAATTACCCTCAAATTAAATCTGAAAGTCTGCAGTTAAAGCACATCTTGTTTGTTTCATTTCAAAGCCATTGTGGTGGCAAATAGAGGCCATAATATGAAAATTCTGTAAATGTCCCAATATTTATGCACCTGACTGCACCTCCCAACATTTGATAACCTGAAGGAGGGACAGGTCGCACGCCGAAGGTGCGCGCGGCCGAAAAGGGGATGTGGCTTCTGCATAAGGGACAGGGCCTATGGAAAATGGGGCAGAGCCTCGCGGCTTCTCCAGCCTTCGTCACTTTGGGGGCGTGCCCAGCACTCTCCGATAGGCTGGGCACGCCCCCAGGCAGTCCGTACACAAGAGAACAGATGCCGTCTGCATCTGTTCTTCTCCTGCACACCCGCTGCTCTGCTATGCAGAGCAGCAGTTTGTGCTCTCCCCAACTTCCCACCCACCGCGGGACACGGGACTGTCCCGCTGGATGTGTGACAGTTGGGAGGTATGTTATCAGTTTTCACTCTGTCTCCTAACACTGCTTAGTAAATAGACCCCTAGACGATATCAGGAGCGATTTGGCCGACAAATTGCTCATATGATCCAGTGTGTACACTTGATCACGATTACGATGCGCACTCCCACCGGTCATTGGTCGTATCTTCTGATCTTCCCTACATGCAGGAAGATTTGTCAATCTCAGTAACGATTCATGGCATATTGTGCAGTGTGTATGCACTACCGAATGACAAACGATATGTCGCTCTGACTAGACCGATGCAGATATCACTTGACAGGCATTTCACTTGACACAGATGCATGCACAGATCCGTACATGTATCTGTCTTAAAAAGAAACTCTTCTCAAGGTAAACATTTTTTAAAAAATGACGGGGGGTCCCCCCCTAAAAGCACAACCTGCACTGGACCTTTCAGATCCAGTCCTGGTTGTAAAAAAACAGGGGACAAAGGACGTAGGGGTCCCCTGTATTTAGCGCAACCAGCACTGGGCTTAGCGAGCCGGTCCTGGTTTTGGAAATACAAGGGACATAATGAGTAGGGGTCCCCTGTATTTCCATAACCAGCACCGGACTCTGTCTAGTGGGGGATGTAATGCCACAGCCAGGGGAAGCCTTTCACCAGGTCCCCCGGCCAAAGCATTACGCCTGACCGCTAGTCAGCCCAGGCCAGGGATCCCTGGGGAGGTGGATACCTCCCAATAAGGGGGTCCCCCTCTCTAGGGCACCCCAGGCCTGGGCTGATAGTAAAGTCCTAGCGAACGGTACTTTAGTTTGTGGGTCGGTACTTTTCATGGGGGGTGGTTAAGAAGATGTGGATGCCTACTTGGACAAGAAGTCCTGTCCAGGGATTGAAGGTGAGTATGTGTGAGTGTGTATGTGTTAATAGAGTTGTTCTTTCACAGTGTGTGTCTTGTTTTTATTTTAACATTACTTTTGCAGGTGAACTAGAGGTACCAGTGGGCTCTTAATGCCCCGCATGCTTATACTTGTGGTTCTCCAAGTAGCAGCATGCGGAGGAAGCTTGCTGGGACCTGTAGTTCTACTGTAAAAGACAATATTTTTACATCTATTTTTACACTACACTTTACACTTTAAACCCGGCATCCACCTGCATGTATGGAAGATCAGAAGATACGACCAACGACTGTCGGGATGACAGGGATAGCGACGGGCTATCAGCCCAGGCCTGAGATGCCCTAGAGAGGGGGACCCCATCCTGGGCTGACTAGCAGTCAGGCGTAATGCTTTGGCCGGGGGAACCCGGTTAAAGGGTTCCCCTGTCTGTGGCATTACACCCCCGCTAGAAAGAGTCTGGTGCTAAATACAGGGGATCCCTACATATTTTGTCCCCTGTATTTTCACAACCGCGGCTGGCTCTGAAAGGTCTGGGGCTGGTTGTGCTTTTGGGGGCGACCCCATGTAATTTTTCATTTTTATTTTACACAGATGCATGCACGGATCTCACTGATTTGTGCATGCATCTGTGTCTCATAGTACAGCCCATTATTTAAATGTTTATGAAATCTTAAAGATGGTCATCAGGTGTTTGGGACATCAAATGATATATCATTAACGATCTGACGATTTGGAAATCATTAATGTCGAACCATATATCGTTTGATCGTCAGTCAATTGCATAGTGTGTATGCACTATATTGTTAGTCCATGAGTTCCAGGGAGATCAAGGGAAATCGTTAACAATATGGGATCGTTTGCAAATCATCTAATGTGTACCCAGCTTTAATATTTTAATGTCATTGAACAAAACATTCAGTATCCATGCATTGACAATGAAATATATGTGTGAATACTCTAAATCCAATAAATGCAGTTAGCCATACATAAAACCAATTCCAACAGTGCTTACTTCAAATTCATCCTACCAATATCTGAAGCAAAGAAGCAATTTTGTAGTCAAGTTGCATGATATTGTGCCTTTTGAACAGCAGTCAAACACTAGTATATTACTGTCTGTGAATCACTTTCTTGTTACTGTTGTAATGTGGAGTGTACTACCTCAGTCAGGGTCTGATTCAGAGCCGGACGCTCTGAATCAGGGCGTTTTGGGGGTTTTTTTGTGCGTCCTCCTGGACGCTCGCATAGCTGTGGATTACCACCCACAGCTTATGTGAGCGTCCATGATGATGGTCGCGATGGTCAAGACCATCGCGACCATCGGGCTTGCGACGAGACCCTGCGGTAGGGTCTCGCTGCCGCAAGCCCTGGAGTAATTTTGGCCCTATCAGAGCCCAAATCACTCCCACTGACATCACTAGTGATGTCAGTGGGGCCGGACCCAGACGGTAGGCGTTCCCATGGGAACGCCTCCGTCTGGGCAGCCACGCCCTGGCACGCCCACCAAAGGGGGCATGCTGTCACTCACCATCGACATCACGCCCCCTTTGGTGCGAGACCCCGAGCGACGGCTTCCGCGACGCTCGCCGGGTCTCGCGCATGCGCACGACGGAGCAGCCTCCGTCATGCGCATGCGCATTTGGGTACCATCGACCCGCTTGCGAGCATCCTGCGCTCGCGAGCGGGTCTGAATGAGACCCTCAGTACAGAGTGTCACTAAAGTTAACAAAAGAAGTTAATTAATGAGACTGCATGTACACAGGAGCTGCGTTCATGATGGGTTTCATTAAGCTGAAAGGTTCAGAGAATTACACCACATGGAAATTTACAATGAAAATGCAACTAAAGTGTGAGAGATTGTGGAAAGTTAAATTGGGATACACTATAGATAATTTTTTAAACGATTTGTCATTTTCTGATGGAAATGAATGACAAATCGTTCGGATCAGCCAGTGTGTACACACTATGAGCGGACCACTGCTGTCGTCCATCGCATCTTGAGATATGCTGTACATGCTTCTTAATCTAAAGATCTGACTGACGATCCCATGCATTTGAATGCAGCGGGGGAACGACATATTGTTCGGTCTTTCACCAAATCATGTGGTGTGTACGGATTGCACAATTTGTCGTCCATTGCATCTGCCGTCGACTGGATACACAGGTTGTCTAGTGTTTACCCTGCATTCCCATGGGAACGCCTCCATCTGGGCAGCAACGCCCACCAAAGGGGGCATGTTGTCAATCAACATCGACAGCACGCCCCCTTTGGTGCGAGACCCATAGCGACGGCTTGGCCGTCGCTATTCGGGTCTCGCGCATGCGCACGACGGAGCTTCCTCCATCGTGCGCATGCGCACTAGGGCACCATCGACCTGCTTGCGAGCGCTCAGTGCTCGCGAGTGGGTCAGAATCAGGCCCACTGTTCTAGGAGTTAACGTCTGTAGGAGTCCAAGTTGATGATAAGGAGATCGCCACGATGATGCTACAGAGCTTAACACCTGAATTTGATTTCCTGGTAGTCAGGCCCTGGTACTTTACTTTTGATTCAGAGATGTACGCGATGCCATTATTTATGCAGATCAAGTGATTGTTTGCCATTGTGTATGCATGTAAGGCGCACATGCAGCGATTGCATTGCAGTTATGCTCATACAGAGGAACCACCCACAAAGTGAGTGACAAGTAATCAGCATTCGGGGGTGGTTGAAAAACGAAGGCATGTCAGACTGTTTAAACGCCATTTCATGGCTGTCATATATTAGCCATTGCAATCTCCTTAACAGCATGAGAGCACTCTGCATGTCAGGAGAGTTGCAGTGTTTGTGGCTGGTCAGACTTGTTTTACATGCTGCATGACTGCCCGATGTGCGTTGATGTTATCAATGTTTATGCTGTTGCACGTCATCGGATGGATATGTGAAGGAGCAGTGGGCATTCCTATGGTTGGCTATGCTTTGGAAGCTTTAGCATATTTTAGCAACTACGATCTGTGAGAGAATGCATTTGCGATTGCATTAGCATACATCTCTGAATCAGGCCCTAAAAGTGAAAACCCCATAAAATTCAAATGCAAGTGTTATGTATGTCATAAAATAGTACACAAAGCATCTGAATATGAATGCTGCACAAAGTAAGAGGTGCAGCGGCAAAGATAAGTTCGCTTTGAGTTTCACAGACAGTCACAGAAAAGATTGTTGGCATATAGATTCAGGTCATACAAGACATTTCAGTTGTAATTCAGAGTGGTTCACTAGATTGAGCAAGTGATCCTATAACAATCAATGGAATAGGAAATGAAGTACTTACAGCTACAAAAGTTAGGACAGTCACTACCCACTTGAAATTAGGGAGTAAAACCAAAGTCACAGAAATCCAAGATGTCAACCAGATATGGGGACAAACCTCATGGCCATAAGTTTCCTAGAACAAAGAGGCTACAGAGTCCAGTTTGAGTCCAGCAACCGCAACAGTAACCTATGCCATCAATATTGTGTCATTGACACACAACAGTGTTAGAAAATGATGACTTCTGGCTTACAGTCTATGGAACTCTGACACAGAAGGTTAGGTCACCTTGGATGTAACAGTGGGCCTGATTCAGACCTGCTCGCAAGCAGGTTGATGGTGGCCCAGTGTGCACGCGAGAGCCCTGGAGCGAGCACAAAAAGCGCTCGAGCCGGGATTCACTCCAAAAGGGGCGGCTGTTGATGTTGATCGACAGCACGCCCCATTTTGTAGTCATGGCGGGGGGTGGCTTCACAAATGGAGGCGTTCCCATGCGAACGCCTGCCGTTTGTGGGCGGCCCCACTGACATCACCAGTGATGTCAGTGAGAGAGCTTCCGGCTCTATTTGAGCCAGAAGCTCTCTGGGGCTTGCGGCCATGAGACCCTACCACAAGGGTCTCGTCGCAAGCCCGATGGTCGCGATGGTCTTGACCATCACGACCATCATCATGGCCGCTCGCAATAGCTGTGGGTGGTACCCCACAGCTATGCGAGCGGACAAGAGGCCGCAACTTATAAAATCTGCGCCCACCCTGATTCAGAGGAAGAGCTCGCTTTTTGCGAGTGCCTCTGAATCACGCCCAGTGTTCAGAAGCTTCTTGATGGGATGTGATACATACAGAAAAGCCCATGTGTGAAAGCTTTATTACAGGCAAGCAAAGCTATTGTCCATTACTGAAATCAGCAAGCAGAGCTCAGGCATCCTGGAATTGGTGCATATAGATGTGTGTGGTCCAAAGGAGATTAAGTCGATAAGTGGATGCAGATACTTCATAAGATTCATTGATGATTTCACAAAAATGACAGTTATTTAATCAGAGTAAAGAGTGAAGTGATTAACTAGATTGCAGACTATAAGAAATTAGTGGAACACTCAAACCAGTCACAAACTAACAGTCTTGAGGTATGACAATGGAGAATATCACAACAGAGATGTGGAAATCTTTCTAAAGAGCATGGCATTGATCATTAACTGACCATTGCATACACACCAGAAGAGAATGGTGTAAGGGAGCTTGCAAATTGAACCATAGTGGAGAAAGCCCGATGTATGTTAAAAGATGCTGGCTAAACAAGTGTTTTTGGTTGGAATCAGTGTCTACAGCAGTCTATCTTATATATTGTGCTCCCACAGTTGTCTTAAAAGACAAGACACCAATAGAGACATCGTCAGGAAGAAGACCAAGTATCAAAAATCTCAGAGTTTTTTTGGATGTGCTGCATATGTACACATCCCCAAAGACAGAAGACACTAGATGGATTCAAAGTCAATGAAATGCAACATGATATTACCAAGAGAGTAGATGTTACAGACTCTGGAATCCAAAGACTAAAAAGCTTGTCAAGTCAAGGGATATTATATTCCAATAGACTGCACCATTTAAAGAAAATCTGGAATTGGATTTTCAGAACAAGTACAGTATGTGTTATTGGATATGCCAGCAGCTGGAGACATAACTGAATCAGAGGCTTGAACATCTAACCACAGGAAGGAACCTCTGCAAGATCGAACAAGGGAAACCCAACCAAAATAGCCAAGGAAGCTCTTCACCTTAAAGAAACTTTGAGTGAACTGAGTGCTCGATTCAGACCCGCTCGCTAGATGCGTTCGCTCGTTCAATGCGTATGCAAATTCGGGAAGGCAGGCGATCGCATGCCAAGGCATTAGCAGGCCCACTATGTCTTGGCGTGCGATCACTTTGTGTATGCAGATGCCCCCAACCACCTGTCTTAAGACGCCCACTTGAGCATGTCATCTTCAGGAAGTACCCGATGATTGCAGACCATCGGACCCAAACGCAGCACTTGTGGCTGATCATACCCTACCGCAAGCACTGCAAGCACTTCAGTGTAATTTTCAACCAGGTGACGTGTACTATGACTCTGCCTCTTAATTATGCACGCCGCTGAAACGGCATTGAGACGCTCAGGCATGCCTGCGTTCACACCTCCACTCCCCCATTTTCACAGACCAACCCCTGTCACCACCCACAAACGGCTTCTCCTTTCACTCACTCTGCTTGGCAGACTATGCGCAGCGAGCAAATGCTTCCCGATTGCTCAGACTGGTTCGCACACGCGCATTGCAAACATTGGCAGTCTGCGTGCAAACACTTCCTAGCGAGCAGGTCTGAATCGGGCCCTGAGTCTTATAAACAAGATAGACATCGTCAACATTGAGTATGACAATAGAGGTGCGATTGATCTATTGTACACCACCAGGGCCAGTTCTAGACCTTGTGGAGCTCAGGGCGAGAGTTTCCATTGGCGCGCCAACCCCCCCAAAAAAAAAACAGGCAGAAACAAAAGAGGGTGTTTGTCTGAGCACGCTCCTGAATAGGGGGTCTAGCTTTGTGACACGCCCCCTGTTCATCACTTTAGGAAACAAGCCCAGCAGAAGGTGGATGCACTGCCATGCGCAATGACGTCACGCCCGGCACCACCGGTATTCTGGGAGACTGGGAGTGATTGGCAACAGTAGCACAGTTTGTGAATATGGCACCACCAGCATTTGTATGTCATGCCACACAGAGCCCATTCACGTTATTCCACACAGTAGTACTCCATATACACATTATGGCACACTGTAGAGTGGGATATAGTTATCATACATACAGCCTGCATCCCGGCTGACGAAATCCCGGCACCGGAATGCAACTACCCAGCCAGAAGACAGGCACCAGAATACCAACGGTAGTTGACATGCCGACGCCGAAATCCCGACAGTCGGGATGCTAATCGTAAGTATAGCAGGGCTTGTTAGGTCTTAGTCGCGGGAGGAAGGTAGGGGTAAATTTAGGCGTCATTGTAAGGGTTAAGCTAGGGAAGGGGGAGGTTAGGTTTAGGCACCAAGGGGTGGAGGGGTTAGGATTCAACAACAGAGGGTTAGGGGCACAAAGGGGGACGGTTACCATACTTACCTGGACCTTGTCGGGATCCTGAGCATTGGGATGCTGCTGTCGGTATATTGACAGCAGACATCCCAGCTGCCTGGATTTATACCTATTCCGTAGTAGTGCCCCTTACACATTATGCCACACAGAGTAATGCCCCTTACATATTATGCCACACAGGGTAATGCCCCTTACACATTATGCCGCACAGGGTAATGTCCCTTACACATTATGCCGCACAGGTAATGACCCTTACACATTATGCCAGAGTAAATTCCCTTACACATTATGCCACACAGGGTAATGCCCCTTACACGTTATGCCAGAGTAAATTCCCTTACACATTATGCCACACAGGGTAATGCCCCTTACACATTATGCCACACAGAGTAATGCCCCTTACACATTATGCCAGAGTAATGCCCCATACACAATCGGTCAGCAGGGGCCAGAGATCAGCGTCAGGCACAGGCAGGGCCAGGGGCTGCAGCAGCAAACACAACCCAGGCTGTTGAACAAGCAGGGACTGGAGGGAGCTGATGAGTGAGTGGAGGTGGTATGAGTATGCTGCAGTACTACGCGTGCCGCCGCCAAGCCCCTACATCAAATGAACCTGACATGCTGACACTCACCGTCACCGCCGCCAAGCTGCTGCTGCTCTCCGTGTCCTGGTTTGCTGCCTGCCTCTCCTCTGTGCGTTCAGTGATGTTGTCGCGGCTGCCGGGGGTGCTGCACTGTGGGAGGGAAGGGAAGTGGCGGCAAACCGCAGCGGTGTGCTCAGGCGGCAGCCAACTTCCGAGTGGTTCCAAGTGTCATGCACAGCCTCCTTCTTCCTCCAATCAGAACGCGCCATGCTGAGGCAGTCACTCCATGCTCAGGCCACGGCTGATACCTTTGCCTGCCTCCTTAGTCCGCCTGTGAACAGCAGCAGGCTGTCAGACAGAAATGCAGGCACAGGCAGCAAGATAGCTGTGGTGCCGGCGGGCAAGAAGCGGCAACCGCAGGTTCCTCCAGCTAACTGATGGGGGGGACTCAGTGGCGCCCTCTAGGGGCCGGCCCTCCCGGCGACGGCCCTGTTAGCCCGCCCCTAGAACCGTCCCTGTACACCACAAAGAATCATAGAAGATCCAAGCACATTAAGATCAGGCATCACTTTATTCAAGAGCTTGTGGTTCACATAGCTAGTAGTGATAAGAATCCTGCTGATGTGTTTACCAAAAGTATTATGTCACAGTCTTGGTAATGTTTGGAGAAATGTGGACTAATTTACTTGAAATGTTGATATGTTCTTGCTTGTTTAACTCTCAATTTTATAGCGGTTGTTACAACAGATGTATAAAAAATGTTTGTGTAAAATGGAGAAGCTTGCAGTGAGGTGGATGGTTAGAACACTCTCCACTGCACAGTGGTAGAAATTTATCAGCATATCTTTACTCAAATTTTCAGCCCACAATCTTCTTAGGAAAAAATGTGTTGCTGCCGTAATATGAACTCCTAAAAATGTAATGGTGTTTACCATCTCTTCTTCCCTACCATCCAAGTATATTGGCTGTAGAGATAAACTTCTTTTTCATCTGCAATCAACAACAATTTCTTTGGTCTTTTCAACATTTTCAACCAAATGATTTTCCCTAATCTGTTTGGCGAGTAGTGTTGTTCCATAACCTGTATCCCGTTTCATACATATAATTTATTAAGCCAATAATAGTGATGTTGTCTGCAAATGTAATTAACTTATTGAAACTAGAAACTGGTGCACAATTACAGATGAAGAGAGAATACAGCATTGGGCTTAGGACACCCCACTTTGGTGCACCACTGCTTAACATAATTTCATTGAGATAAAACTTCCTAAAATTAACAAATTGTGACTTGTCTACCACTAAGTCTAACATCCAATTAAAGATTGACTCACAAAAATCCAGATTAAACAATTGGTCATTAATGTTGAAGAATAGTTGTGTTAAAGGCTAAGCTATAGTCAACATATAATAACCTATCATAGGTGATTTATGGACTGATTCAGAGGTGGACACAGTGTTGATTTCGGTCGCAAGAAGACAATATTTTCAGTCTGGGCATGCATCTGAGTCACACTACGTATGCATCCTGATGGTTACCGCCTGGGTACGAAGAATTAATTTGGATGCATAAAGAGACAATTTCAATGTGCATTCCTGGCTGGTAACAGGAGGGTGGCTAGCTAGACACGAACGTGCCACGAACATGTCACAGCCAGTGACTGCATCTTTTCTGCAGTTGCATTGACACCGGCGGCCAAATTTTCGATGAACATTCTTAGTAACCTTAGAGCTGCTCTAATGTGTGACGGTGCAACTACTTACAAGTTTTAGTTGCAGCTGATGGGCGTCTCTGTACAAATTCCTTCGGCTGTTACATTTGCATAAAGACATAGTTGCGCTGCACTAAAAATTGCAATCATGGCTGCATTACCGTCTATCTCTGATTGAGGCCTTTCGTCATCTAAATGGCCTAAAGCAGAGTGTAACATAGTAAGTACTGCACCAAACATAGGTCTATCAGCCCTGTAGGTAATTTGGTGCTGATCAAAGTCAGGCGGTTTAACACTACTAAATTACCCCATAACCATTATCTCAAAGCATTTCATTATGAAAGCTATGGGACAATAATTGTTGATACCTGTAACCATAGTATATTTTGGTACTGGAACAATCAATGTGGTATTAAAGCACCTCTGAACAATGCATTGAGCCAGTGATAAATTACAATTCACAGTCCCTAAGCACTTACTCCATAACACCGTCACTCCTCCTTATACCTAACTCGTCCAAAACCAAAAATTTATCCTCAGATGGTATATCAATTTTTATGGCCAGAGAATTGTTTTCCCTATTAATCCGGGTAAAAAATTAATTAAGTTCCTCAACAAAAGAAACATCCACCCTTTTTATTAGATTTCATCTAGACAATTTCTAAGCTTCAGCATCCTTTAGCTTAAATGCTTTGCCCCATGCAGGGAGCATACCTCAATATTCATCAACAGCTTTTAATTTGGAAACAGCCATAGAGACTTTCACAAAGTAACACTCTAGACACAGTAATTAATATAAAGGAAAATAAAGTGTCACATATCAGGGTCCAGGTCCACGTTACTGGGTCTTTTGGTGTCACCTTACTGCCATCTGTGTCCATGCTAGCTGCCTTTGGCATTCCTGAGACCTGTGGTCCCTTATCTGTAAGTTAGGCTGGCTTTCCATTATTGTCAATTCCTGATGTTCTGCATCATTGGTGCTGCCAATTTGGAAAGTATCACATGATCTGTCCTGACAAACCAGTCTCCAGCAACTCTGGATATATGAATCAGCTAGCCTATCAGTTCTAAGGGTGCCCACTTTAAACCAATAACTGCTGACAGCACATGGCCAGTACAACATCTGTCTCGGGATTAGTACCCACTCCAGTATTTGCTTCACAAGCATTATGACTCAGTGTGTTCAAGCACAACTGCTCTAGTAATTACTTCACAACATCTGTCTCGGGATTTGTACCCACTCCAGTGTTTGCTTCACAAGCATTATGACTCAGTGTGTTCAAGCACAACTGCTCTAGTAATTACTTCACAACCATCTGCCTCAGTGTGTTCCAGCACACCTGCTCCAGTAATTGCTTCACAAGCATTTCTCTACAGTATAATTCAGCAAATGTGCTCCAGTATTGCTTCATAGCATTTCATTGCAGCCTGCTCCATTAGTGTTCCACTCAGTTCCAATGATTCCTGCAGCCTGCTGCAGTTGTGCTCCCAGCACCCAGGTCCAGTATAATTGCAGTCTGCTCCAAGATAGCCTACTTACTGCTACAACCATGGGCTCTCCCGTTAGCATGCACTCTGTAGCATTTGTCCTCTGCTACTCCTAGTGGCTAGCATAAGGAATAGCATAATTAAGCCATCCAGCTTCATTTACACTCTAGCACATTGTTATATCTGTACTCGGCAGGTCGAGTCTGGACAGAATCATTGGAATGGTTGCTGGCTTGTTCACCTGTTATGATGATGTCAGCCTGGGTGTTGGCCTGGTCGAGTGTGATTGGTTTGCTAGCTGTTTTAATCAGGTGCTGACTCTTGGGCCTGTGTGGGTTGTTCTGTTTTGGCTGCGTTTCCCACAGGATTTCATGTCTTGCCTGGTCCCTTGTTCTAGCTGTTTGCCAACTGCCTAAGAATGATTGCTGGTTTCTTCATCTGCTAAGTTTCCTAGATACATTATATTACATCTTATTGCTAGCAGATATACACCTGACTAATATACTACTCTGGATAGTCCATCTGCTTTGAAATGTCTTATCCTGTCTATATATAAAGAAATTACTGAGTTTTGCAATTACTCTCATGTTTATTGAATTATCATTCTGGAATTATTATTATTATTATTACTACTTAAGAATGTATATATTATTACTGTAGTGAAAATATAACTGTATACCCTTTTGTTACTGTTGTTTAATTATAAGTAGCTACACTGAACCCTTGTTTGTTACTATCTTGCAATGACGTTAACTGCAGGAGCATATTCTGGTATTTATTGATTAGGAGAGCTATTTGTATTACTACATCAATTAGCTTTAGATAGTCTTCTTCTGTCTAGTTTGGGAAACTAAGCAGTAAGGGCTTGGGTTTATTCCTTGATGGGAGACCTCCTGAGAATCTAGGTATAGTTCCCTATATGAGTTCTTAGAGTGTCACATTCCTTTGTCTATATTTTGATACTTGTGCTTCCTGCAATGTTATTACTTTTAGTGCGAAGTCCGGCGGCAGCCGTGTACCTACGAACAAGTGTGTGTTCCGGTATAGGGGGTTGTCATTGGTGAAGGGTGCTTTGTTTAGATTTTGACAGTGCAGGACTTAATCAGGTATCATAACACACATACCGCTAGCCCAAGAGGCCCAATCCGAATCAACAAAACACTAGGAGTAAATTTACTAAACTGAGAGTTTTTAAAAGTGGAGATGTTGTCCATAGCAACCAATCAGATTCTAGCTATTATTTTTTAGAAGGTGCTATTTAGATGTTAAGTAGAATCTGATTGGTTGCTATAGGCAACATCTCCACTTCTAAAAACTGTCACTTTAGTAAATTTACCTCCTAGTGCTGTGACAAGTAGTACACATGAGAGTTGTAACATTAATAATATGATATTCCATAGCCTCCTGTACAAACAATTCTCAATAGGTAAATTCAAAGCAATTCTGCAACTTCAACATGTCCCCATCAGGCCAGATACTTATAGATCCTATATTTGACAAGAGGCTTATACAATAGGACAAAAATCAATGCTAAATGGTCTGATTGCCCAATTTTTCGGCAGAAAACTTTATAAGCATACTTAATGCTTGTGTACAAATGATACAGTGTGTTTTCCCTTAGTGTAGAGCCACTGTGACTCAGGCTTCAAAAGACCTGAAATCGGCCTAAAGAATGGAAGCTCTCCTTTTCTTTCCATTCACTTCAATGAATCCTTAATCTAGAAGTTCTTATTTGAACCTGAGTTTGTTGGAAACTAGACTTTCAAACCTAAAATAAATTCCAGAACAAACAAGTAAAAAACCTGGTACATTTACAACATTCATCTATAACAGTATTTATATCACATATTCCCTTCCTGTTTTGGAACAACTGAAGCACAATAAACAGAATACAGTACATGGGACAAAGCAATAACTTTTCTAAAAAACATCTAGTAACATGCCCATTTTATCTTTATTCTCAGACATCCACTTTAAAAGGGCATGATTGGTAATTATCTTAAAATTCCCTACCCAAGAGATAGTGGGGCTGATTTGGAGATGGACGCAGGTGTGGCTGCTTCTTGAGGAGACTGTCCATCTGCAACTGGAAAAGTAACTACAAATCCCTACCCTGGTGTACATCCGTTCAAATAAATGTACAAAGACTGAGA
The DNA here is from genome assembly GCA_031769625.1 of Taudactylus pleione. Taxonomy (NCBI): domain Eukaryota; kingdom Metazoa; phylum Chordata; class Amphibia; order Anura; family Myobatrachidae; genus Taudactylus; species Taudactylus pleione. The sequence goes on from JAUIMM010000677.1 coordinate 90,586, forward strand.
TGCCTACATTGAGCATATAATACTGCCTGGTTAATCTTTAGATGCCACCTGACATGGTCTGGGTATTTTGGAGATCTGGCTAGGGACCCTTAGGTCTAACAGACGTGCATAGGAAACAAGGTGGCTTGATGAAACTCTGGCTCATGGGTATGAACAGGAGCTAGGTACACTATTGACGGTGTAGGAACCACAGACATGATATGCAAGGATACTGGACTGGAACCGGGGTGAATAGACCACGTCCACTGGGCAACCCCTCATCTAGTAACCTGTGAAGGCCAGTAAGACCAGGAATATACTCCAGCGACAAGGGTGACCCCCGGAACTCAGAATAGCATAGTACTGCTCACTGCCTTGATGTCATCCTTGACTCTGAAATGTCCTTTGTTTCCCACATTCAAGGTGTCTTAAAATCATGCTACATACATATAAAAAACATATCCAAAATTTGACCGTATCTCACACAAGACATTGTAAAAACTTTAATCCATGCACTCATTATTTCCCACATTGACTATTGCAATAGTCTCCTTACTGGTCTTCCCAAAAACAGGCTATCCCCATTACAATCCATTATGAATGCAGCTGCGAGGCTTATCTTCCTTGTCAAATGTTCATCGTCTGCTGCCCCTCTCTGTCAGTCCCTCCATTGGTTGCTGGTTTTCTACCGTATTCAATACAAAATGCTTTTACTTACATATAAGGCCATTAACCAAACCACACAAACATACATCTCTTCACTCATGTCAAAATATCTCCCAACCCAACCTCTGCGCTCAGCACAAGATCTGCGTTTTTCATCCCCACGCATTACTTGCTCCCATTCACTGTTACAGGACTTTCTTTGGGCTGCACCCACTCTATGGAATGCCTTACCATGCACAATAAGACTTACCTCTAGTCTCCAATCCTTCAAGTATTCCCTGAAAACTCACCTTTTCAGGCAAGCTTATCAGATTCCAGAACCGCCCACATAACCTTCATAACTTCCATGTCTAATTACATCCCCTTTCACAGTCCTCACATAACCTCACACATTGTCTTTCTTTCACATCCTCCTGACATTTGGCTGACATTCCTGTGTGACTGGTTCATTCAACCCACCAAGAAACTCTGCATTCTGGCTGGACCAAAATTGCAATATATAGCACCTATCCTTATGTAACAATGCCTATTTCTCTAGAAATTGTTAGCTTGCGAGCAGGGCCTTCCTACCTATATATCTGTCTGTTATTACCCAGTTTTGTTCTATTAATGTTTCCAATTGTAAAGCGCAATGGAATATGGAATATGCTGCACTATATAAGAAACTGTTAATAAATAAAATAAATATTAATACTGGTAGCTAGGAACTCCAAATTTATGCCAGGAAACTGAGTATTTTGTAGGTCAGAGTACAACTTGCGAAAGCTGCAACTCTGGTACAGCTCTGACACAAGAACTGGAACCAGTGAGGAACTCAGCAAGTGAGTCAGGTTAGGTAATACAGCTACTGAACACCTCAGTGCACAGACTGTATATTGCACACTGAACTCTAGCCCTGGAACCAGCACCCTTCTCTGAACCAGCCCAAGTCAGCACAATAGTATAACCTGATAACCTGGACAACCACTGAGCATAGAGTATAACAGCATAAATAACTTGCATGCACTGTCCTCGTCGACTCAGTACTACTAAGTGACGATACAGGCAGATGAAAGTGATATACTTACTGGCTGAGATGAAGTGGTTAGTGCAGAAATCTATGCAATGTTGGCGCTGACAGGTAACAAAACACAGCGGCAGATGGAACACAGGTCTGTATTCAGCAAGGATGCTACGATGCCAGCAGGTGAACAATACTCAGGGTAGATGGTAAATAGGGATAACCCACGAAGTAGCAGAAGAAGTCACAGATGACACGCTTGCACATTATACGCACCTCTACATGATTGCCCCCACACTTATGCCGTCTGTTACATTGTGTATGAAGCTGCACTGCGACCAACATCACAAGACCATCGGGACATAAGTGAAGTGCTGCACAAGTGTATACACAGATCACAAAACATCGGCCAGTTGTGACCAAATCTATACTGCGTCCCCCTCTGAATCCAGTCTAAAGACTTTTTTAAGGGGACCCCACAAAAAAAACTGCTGGGTGGCAGAAAAATAACTAAAGTAAGAGTGTTACCGATGGCATACAGCTGGTGCCAGGAAAGTTATAAAAAAATAATTGAAAATATATTTCACGCCATCATAGTCATTAAAGTTTCCTAAGCAGCACCCAGTCCCTCAGCCATTCACTTTAAATTTTCCTCTACACAACAGTGTGTGTGTGTATACGTGGTATGCATCCCTGTCATATTGATGTTTTACTTTCACACTTCCCTTATTTGTGTTTCCAATTTGTGTTTCTGTACCAATATAAGAATACAGCCAGAATTAAAAAAGTTTTAATTTTTTTTATTTACGTTGGATGCTATCAACCCTAGTTGCGCCTCTGGCAGTGGCAGGCCTAACGATGTGGGGAAGAGGAGATAAGTTCCACTTCTTCTCAAGGACCACTTTAAGCCCCAGTTGCAGATAATCTGTTTTGACTATCTTTATTGTCAACCTTCTTCAGAATATTTTTTGGCGTCTTGTTAAGTCACTCTACTAAACCATCGATCTGAAGGTAATACACTGAAGCATACTTAGCAACTTTCTGGCAGCCCCCTCTGGGAGCAGGGAGGGGGCGGCTGAAGGGTCAAAGTGGGGGCTTGTTCGCACAATCGCGGCCCAGTCCCCGCTTTATCATGCAGCAGGCAGGGCTACGATGACGTTAATCGCATCATCGCCCCCGAACCACCCACTTTCATGTGCAAGCGCGAGGGTTTGTCGGTCAGTGTGGGGAACTTGCCTACTCTTTTGGAAGGCTCCCGATAGTCCCGGGAGAGTAGGCAAGTATGCACTGAGGGCCTGATTCAGATTTGTGAATAGAATATGAAAGAGCATGTAACTGTGCATCTCTGTAAAACCATATAGCACTACCAGTGGTACAGATTAAAATGTGCAGAGAGATTTAGATTTCAGTTTGGACACAGCCCTCCCAAATCTTACTTGCACTGTAAAAATAAAGCTGTCCAGCATTTGTGGGCTACATGCCAAAGCAGACATTATTTACCCTGCATGCAAAACATATAAATGTATCTGCACCGCTTGCACTGCAACATGGTCTGTCTAGGTACACAGTTACTTGCTGGCCCCCATACATCAGCAATTGATTGTGGAAATTCTGCGTTTTGCAGATGATTGTGTAAAAAAATCTGCAATGCATGGGGTTCACAGATTGCAGATTTCAACCAATAAGTGACTGGTAAATCAGGTTGTCCAACATGTTGGTGTCACAAGCCGCCGCGCTGCCAATGCTGTGCGGGGTGAATGCCGGGCAAGCATTCACTAAAGTCTTCTCCTTTCTCCTGTTAGGATCTGTGGTAACAGCATTTTGTTTGCACTCACAGTCTTGATTGCTGCTGAGGCTCTACACTACTTACTGCCTGTCTGTGTGCAGTGTGAGGTGCACGCTGATTGATTCTCCTGTCTCTGCACAGCCCAGGTGCTCACTGGTCTCTCATTAGGGAGTCTCGCTCTGGTTGGACCCTGTTTTTGTTAAATTCCAGCCAGCCCTTCACTCCAAGCCGGTGATAGAGTTACTCATGCTTCCGGTTGTTCCAGTCTCCTGTTTTTTCTGTAAAGTATCTGTGTCCAGTTTAAATATTATTCACTGCTGTTTCTTCCATCCAGGCGGCACAGTCTGCATTCCATCTGCTGTGTGCTGCTCAAGTCATCTAAGCAGCACAGTGTGTATCTCTGCCCTCAGCGGTGTATGTCATCCCAGCGGTTCAGAGTACACCTCCGTCCCAAGGACATGCCAGCGTCCGGCGGCTAGTGTCAACCCAACAACACTGGTCACATCTCAGCATCTCAAGTGTGCAATCTGGCGCACCGATGCCAGTTTCAACCCGGCGACATTGGTAGCATCTCAGGATCCCAATTGCGCATCTGGCGCACCGACGCCAGTGTCAACCCGGCGACATTGGTAGCATCTCAGCATCCCAAGTGCGCAATCCAGCACAATGACGCTAGTGTCAACTCGGTGACATTGGTAGCATCTCAGCATCCCAAATGCGCAATCCAGAGCACCGATGCCAGTGTCAATTCAACGACATTGGTAGCATCTCAGCATCTTGTTCACATTTTCTTAAAGAGACTTACCAGCCCTCAAGGCTGCTACAATAGCCCAAAGACTGCATCTCACCTTCGGCCCACAGGTCTCAACTAGTAAGAGCAACTCAAGGCTGCTTCAACAGCCCACAGGCTGTGTCTCACCTTCGGCCCTCAGGCCATTACTAGTAAAAGCAAACCTGCCCCCAAGGCTGCTACAACAGCCCCCAGGCTGCATCTCACCTTCGGCCCACAGGCCGCAACTAGTAAAAGCAACCCAACTCTGAAGGCTGTTTCAACAGCCCATAGGCTGCGTCTCACCTTCGCCCCACAGGCAGCAACTAGCAAATGCAACCCAGCCCTCAAGGCTGCTTCCACAGCCCAAAGGCTGCGTCTCATCTTCGGCCCACAGGTCACAACTAGTAAAGGCAAATCAGCCCTCAAGGTCGCTTCCACAGCCTAGAGGCTGCATCGCTCCCTCAGCCCTCTGGCCATGGCTTGTCAATGCAAATCAGCCCTCAAGGCTGGCACTAGACTTGATCTTGTGTGATTAACCCTGAGTTCCTAACATTATCACTGGCCATAAAAAGGAGGTTAGTCATGGAAGCTGGACAGAATCCGGTGCAAATCCTGGCAGCCCAAATTCAGGTGTTATCCCAGAAGGTCCAGGAACTTTCCCTTAAAGTTGAGGAGACACACGCAGCTCCCATCCACCCTGTGGTTCATGAACCCAAACTTAATCTGCCCGACCGTTTCTCGGGGAGTCGTAAAGACTTCATAAATTTTAAGGAAAGCTGCAAGCTTTATTTCAAGCTTAGGCCTCAATCCTCGGGTTTGAGGTTCAGCGAGTTGAAATCATAATTTCTCTTCTGCAAGGGGATTCGCAGACTTGAGCTTTTTGGTCTCCCCGCCACCTCTGCTGCCCTTCAGACGGTGGACTCTTTTTTTTCAGCTCTCAGACTATTATACGATGACCCGGACAAGGCAGCTCTGGCAGAGGCTAGCTTTCGGTCTCTGAGACAGGAGATCTGAGCGGTGGAGGACTACTGTACAGAGTTCCGGAAATGGGCCGCGAACTCCAAATGGAATGACCCTGCTCTGCGTAGTCAGTTTCAATTGGGTCTGTCAGAACAGATTAAAGATGTCCTGGTTCAACATCCCTCTGCAGATACTTTGAAAGACCTTATGAGCCTGGCAATATGCATTGACCGATGTCTCCGGGAGTGCAGGCTGCAGAGGAACCTGCTGTCTCAAGCTCCCCGTTCTTTTTTTGGGGTTCCTTCTACAGAACATGATGAACCGATGCAGTTGGGAGCTTTCCGTCTTCCTGCAGAGGAAAAACGGAGGAGGTGCACACTGGGACTATGCATGTATTGCAGAGGTAAAGGACATGTGGCCCAACTCTGTTCTGTCAATTCGGGAAAAGGCAAGGTCTAGATGGTAGTCTAGAGTTACATCTAGGCCTTGCATCCATCTCTCCTAGGAATTCAGTGCTTTTCCACCTTGTTCCAGTCTTTGTATGGCCAAGTCTCAGATCTTATTGATAGCGGGGCCGCAGAGAATTTTATGGACCAGACATTCTTCAAGACCTTGGGATTATCTCCTGAACTCCTGGATAATCCAGTCGCTGTTGTTGGGCTTCATGGCAGGAATTTCTCTTCTGTTCCTATTTCCTTCCAGACGCCACCCATACAGTTGACCGTAGGAGCCCTTCATCATGAAGTACTGTCCTTTCTTCTCCTTCAGTATCAGATGGCTTCTGTGGTTCTGGGTCTAACGTGGTTAAAGAAACACAACCCAGTTATCCAGTGGCAGACTGGGGAGATTCTACAGTGGGATTCCTCTTGTTTCAATCATTGTTTATCTCGTCCTGTTCATCTGACCGCAGTCATTTCTCCCATGATTCCTGCTCCATATTGTTACCTGGCAGAGAATTTTTCTAAAAAGAAAGCCAATGTTCTACCACCTCATCAGTCCTTCGACTGTGCTATTGACCTATTACCTAATGCCAGACTCCCTAAGGGTAGGCTCTATGCATTATCTGTCCCTGGAAATCAAGCTATGCGAGAATATATTCAGGATGCCCTGGAGAAGGGATACATATGGCCATCCAAATTCCTGGTGGGTGCCGGTTTCTTTTTCGTCCAAAAGAAAGATGGATCTCTCCGACCCTGCATAGACTTTGTTTGGTCTCAACAAGATCACTGTGAAGAATGCCTACCCTCTGACCTTGTTCTCAGTCCTGTTTGACCAGTTACGGGAGGCATCAATCTTCTCTAAGATTGATTTACGCGGAGCCTACAATCTCATCCGCATTTGTGAAGGAGATGAATGGAAGACAGCTTTCAACACACACTCAGGACATTTTGAATACGTAGTCATGCCCTTTGGTCTGTCCAAAGCCCCAGCTATCTTCCAAGATTTCATTAACGAGATCTTGAGGGATTTCCTGGGAGTCTTCGCAGTCATATATTAGGACGACATCCTCATCTTCTCCAAGTGTGTGGAGCTACATTGACTACATGTGAGACATATTCTGTGAAGACTCTTGGAGAATAATCTGTACGCCAAATTAGAGAAATGCGAGTTTGAGGAGATATCTTTTTCAGGCTGCATAATTTCCTCTCTGGGATTCTCCATGGATCCAAATAAGGTGATTTCTATATTAGATTGGGAACAACAGACATCCCTAAAGGCCATACAGTGATTTTTGGGGTTCTCAAACTATTATTGCCAATTTATTAAGTCCTTCTCTACTATTGTTTCGCCCATTGTAGACTTGACCAAAAAAGGGGCGGATGTCTGTAATTGGCCTCCCAAAACCGTACAGGCATTCAATCAACTCAAGGCAGCTTTTGTGTGTGCTCCTGTTCTCCATCATCCCAATACTGACCTTCCTTTTGTAGTGGAAGTGGATGCTTCTGAGGTTGGAGTAGGAGCCATACTTTTCCAAAGAGATTTGAGAGACAATAAACTACATTCATGTGCCTTCTCGCGGAAATTCCAGTCAGCAGAAAGGAATTACGATGTATGCAACTGAGAACTTCTGGCCATCAAGTGGGCATTCAAGGAATGGTGCCACTGGTTAGAGGGGGCTAACCATGTGGTGTCAGTATTGACTGATCACAAGAATCTGGCATATATTGAGTCTGCCAAAAGGTTGAATGCCAGACAGGCGCGATGGGCTCTGTTCTTCACCTGCTTCAATTTTACCATCTCCTTTTGGCCGGGGTCTAAGAACATGAAGGCAGTGTCCTACTGATGGAGAGGAGACCATCATTCCCTCTGCTTGGATTAATTTTGCCATGACAAGAACCTTGGCAGACTCTCTCAAACAGTGTCAATCGGAAGCTTCTCCAGAAATACCCCATGGCTTAGTTTTTGTTCCGGAGAGGTCTCACAAAGCTGTTCTTAAAGATTTTCACTCGTCGAAGGTTGCGGGTCATCCAGGTGTCACCAGGATTCTAGAATGCTCTGTTTAGTGGCAGTCTATGCCTCAAGATCTTCGTGAGTTTGTGGCAGCTTGCGATGTCTGTGCTAGGAACAAAACCCTCCGTACCTCTCCTATGTGAGGTTCTGGTTTTGTTATGGGCCCAGGGTGGTGATAGGAGCAGACACTGAAGCAGGTTTAAATGAAAATGTGGAATGTTTAATGAGTGGTTTGGTGGACATGAAAATGACAAAAAACTAAAGTCCTTATATAGCACTAAGTGCACTTGGGAGCAGTGGTGAAGTAATGGGAGAAAGTCAAGTTAGTGACCGGCAATGGAAAATGTCCAGGTAGTGACTGGTTAATAGAAAATGTCCAGGTAGTGGCAGACAATGGGAACAGTCCAGGTAATGACTGGTTAATAGAGAAAATGTCCAGGTAATGACAGGAAGAATCATCCAGCAGAGTGTCAGTGGAGGCAAGGTGCAGGGTGAACCGCAGACTCAGGTACTCAGGCAAGGGGAAGGTAATAGAGGATGCAGGGTAGTCCAGCAGGGTTGGAGCAGACAAGCAGGCAGGCAGGTAGCGTTTCAAAGGAACACGTGGTGAGCACGGAGAACTCTCTCTCAGCTATGCTGAGAAACACGTTGCACTGGCAATGAAGTGAGGCTCTGAACCTCCCTAAATACCAAGTGCTGTGCCGTGACTGGCCAGAGAGAGCATGTGACAAACCAGGATTGGGTGATTAGGTCGCGTAACTGGAGGCAAGATGGCAGCGCCCATGCCAGAGCAGAACGGAAGCACCACCAGGCCTCACCAGCCCAGTGACAACTTGCCCGCACAGAACCACGCACAGCCAATGCCCCTTGCCAAACACCAGTGCCACTGCCAGATGCCCCTCGCTATAGTGACCTCACAGGTAATACCCGTTGACAACCAAGTTATCTGGACCATTGTCGACAGATTTTCCAAAATGGTGCATTTTGTTCCTCTCGGTAAATTACCATCAGCCAAAAACTGGCAGTACTCTTTGTTCAACATATCTTTAGAACACATGGGCTTCCTTTGGACATTGTTTCTGACCGTGGTACCAGTTTGTTGCAAAATTCTGGAAATGCTTTTGTGCTGATCTGGGCTTTAAGGTCGGTCTGTCATCAGGATATCATCCGCAGTCCAATGGTCAGACAGAGCGGGCCAATCAATCTCTGGAGCAGTATCTCCGCTGCTTTGTTGCCAAATGTCAGAACAACTGGATGTTTCTTTTGCCATTTGCTGAGTTTGCATACAATTCTCGTCATTCTTCATCTTCACTATCTCTGTTTTTCTGTAATTTCGGAATTCATCCCAGGAGCAATTCTATTGAGTCTTCACCAAATACAGGCCCTTCAGCTTCATCTGTTTCCAGATTATGATCCGTCTGGAGGAAAGTACATCAGTCCCTTTGGCAGGCGTTCCAAGGGCTAGGCAAACAGACACCGTAGGCCTTGTAGTCTGAAGGTGGGGGATTTGGTTTGGTTGTCCACCAAGAAAACCAATCTGCATGAAAGATCACAAAAATTGGGACCCAAGTTCATCAGGCCATTCAGAATTATTGCTCAAACTAATCCCGTGGCTTTCCATTTAAATTTACCCCAGTCTCTTAAGATCAATAACACTTTCCACTGTTCTCTTCTAAAGCCAGTCTTCCTCTCCACCAGATACTCTCTCAAATGTTCAATCAGACCACCACCAGTTCTTGTTCAGGGACACCCAGAGTTTATTGTTGAAAAAATCCTGGACTCTAGAATTTCCAGAGGCTGTCTAAAGTTTCTTGTGCACTGGAAGGGATACGGACCTGAGGAGCGCTTCTGGATTCCGGAAAGGTCATTGTACGCTCCTATCCTGGAGAGAAGATTTTTTGAGGACTTTCCTGACAAACCTGAGTATAAAGGTTCCTTAACCCCTCGTCAAAGGGGGATACTGTCACAAGCCACCGCACTGCAAATGCTGTGCGGGGTGAATGCTGGGCACATGTCACTGAAGTCTCCTCCTTTCTCCTGTTAGGATCTGTGGTAACAGCATTTTGTTTGCAGTCCCTGTCTTGCTTGCTGCTGAGGCTCTACACTAATTACTGCCTGTCTGTGTGCAGTGTGAGGTACACGCTGATTGATTCTCCTGTCTCTGCACAGCCCAGGTGCTCACTGGTCTCTCATTAGGGAGTCTTGCTCTGGTTGGGCCCTGTTTTTGTTAAATTCCAGCCAGCGCTTCACTCTATGCTGGTGATAGAGTTACTCGTGCTTCCGGTTGTTCTAGTCTCCTGTTTGTTCAGTTGAGTATCTGTGTCCAGTTTAAGTATTATTCACTGCCGTTTGTTCCATCCAGGCGGCACAGTCTGCATTCCATCTGCTGTGTGCTGCTCAAGTCATCTAAGCAGCACAGTGTGTATCTCTGCCCTCAGCCGTGTATATCATCCCAGCGGTTCAGAGTACACCTCCGTCCTGAGCACATGCCAGCGTCTGGCGGCACTGGTAGCATCTCAGCATCTCAAGTGCGCAATCCGGCGCACCGATGCCAGTGTCAACCTGGTGACATTGGTAGCATCTCAGCATCTTTTTCACATTTTCTTAAAGAGACTCACCAGCCCTCAAGGCTGCTACAACAGCCCAAAGGCTGCATCTCACCTTCAGCACATAGGCCTCAACTAGTAAAAGCAAACCAGCCCTCAAGGCTTCTTCAACAGCCCACAGGTTGCGTCTCACCCTCAGCCCTCTGGCCATGGCTAGTCAATGCAAATCAACCCTCAAGGCTGACACTAGACTTGATTTTGCATGATTAACCCTGACTTCCTAACAGTTGGATTACACAGATCGATTGGGGCTGTAGATTGCTAGTGTATGGAGATGATCAGCAGATTTGCAGACCATTACTAGTAAAATGATGAGACTTTCAAGATTGGCAGATCTGTGTTTGCTGAAAATTATCTGCAAATCACTGAAAAAGATCTGTAATGCATGGGCGCAGTTTGCCAAATTGGGAAATTCTAAAATCGAGCAACAAATCTTCAAACTGTTCAATCGTGGTTTTCTGATTGCTGATGTATGGGGGCCTTTACTCTAGTCCCAAATCTGAATCAGGATCTGAGGGCCTTATTCAGAGATGAATGGTAATGCACCTGCAGCTGTGAATGCGCACAGTACGCAGCTGCGAAATATGCTGAAGCACCTAAAGTATACCTAAGCATAACGACGCCCACTGTTGCCTTCTCATATCCATCCAATGTTGCGGTCCTATGTAAACATCAGTGCCATTGACACATTGAAGCCAGTCATGCAGCATGTAAGGCAAGTCTGATCAGCCCCAAAGACCACAGATTTCTTGACACATAGAGAGCTCTCATACTGCAAAGGAGATCGCAATAGCTAAGTTATGCATGCCCATGTAATGACATTTAAAAGGTCAGACACGCCTGCGCTTGCTTAACCACCCCCCGTTAACTTCCCCAAATGCTGACTGCCTGTAACTCACCTTGCGAATGGATCCTCTGTGCGAACATGATTGCAAAACAATTGCGATGCATACACAGTGCGACTTATATGCATGTGCAATGGCAAACAATCGCTAGTTGTGCATAAATATCGTCCGTCTCTGAATCTGGCCCTCAATCTTCAGGTGAGTAACATTAAATAACCTACACAAGTCATTTATGTCTCTTGACATAAAGGGCAGGGCCAGATTATAAGCAAATAAGCAGGTCACCCCGGGGCCCCCACACATAAGGGGTCACAACACACTGTCCCCGGTCCCTGGCCACATCCCCCTGATGAACCATTTTTTTCTTTTAACGGAGCCACCTGCCGTGGCCTGGCTCCATCTCCTCTTCAAAGACCTTCCGAATCGCGCGTATCCAACTTCTGCTGCTGCCTCTGACACCAGAAGTAAGCATTAATGTATATGTGTATCTGTGTCGATACATGTATGTATATATATATATATATATATATATCTATGTGTGTGTCACATATATATATATATATATATATATATATATATATATATGGAAAGTATCAGTATAGTAAGCTTAAAGTTCCCATAGGATATATTTCCCACTCTGCTACAAACATGGACTGAGGTATTGTGTAATGGTATCGCACTTTCCAATCTAACAAAAATATACAGATAACACTGGGCAGACTTTATGGGAGGCCAATCAAGATCCATAGCAATTATTTTAAATAGAATCTCAATAATGGGCATCAGGACAAGCAAACTAATAAAATGTGGCTTTGGAGGGATTGCCGTGCTGAATTTACCTGAATACATATGCTTTTGAGTCTTTAGACTTGTTCTATAAAAGGTGTTTGAACATACCGCTTTTCTTATATTATCGCTATTCCTTTCTATAAACTGTGAGTACTATTGGAAAAATTATATGTGATATACCGTTATTAAGTACATTTGGATAACAAGGTTACATGAAAATGTCTTCCACACAGAATGATATTGATACAAGTGGCTTTACGAACATTATACTCTTGGTGGAATATATGTTTAGCTTTTCAGAATCAGAGGCTGAATCTCTGCTTGTAAAAGACACCTTGAAAGGCACTGCAGGGATTGATTCTGCCAAGGATATTTATCATGCTCTATTAAAACAAAAAAAACGTGAAGTGGACTATCTCCATGGGGTAACCTTATCCGATTATTACAGGGAACATAAAATCCCTAGAGGTTTTAGGATAAAAAATGCACCAACCATCGGAAGGAATAATTTGGATTTTTGGCACCGTTGGGTGGCAATATGTGATCAGTGGACTTAATCTTACTAGTAGTGGAAGAGTCCACAAAAGAATTGAATGAATCAAGAACAAAAATTTATATTTTGGAGATATCTGCGGTACCAATTCTGTCGTATGATCATTCTATGGACTGGATGGAGAGATTAAATAATACTAGTGAGACTTATAAGAAGGATCTGATCAAATTAAAAAAAAAAAATTAGCCATGGTAGAAAGGGATTATCAGGAAGTGTATATGTGGGCAACAGGCAGAGCTCCCCCTGAAAGAAGTCTCACAATGAGAAATACAAAACAAAGAAATACTGCTCTAGATACAGAAACATCCAGTGGGCAAAGTTCATCACAGAGTGATTTTGATACACCTATAGCTGTTTCGACATCCAAGCCCCCTTTAGGGAGGAGGAGAAGATACAGAGGGAGAAAACAATACAAGAGACAAACCTAATTATGAATCTATCATCTAAGGTCCTCAATTAAGATGAGACAGCTGTCCTTAATAAAGGGCTTACTTTTATACCCACTAGTCAATTTGATAATTTTGAAAAGAAAATTGATGTTTGGAAACATCATAGAAATCTGAAGTTAAATATTTTTTGGGGATGAAATCTACTTCAGACCAACAGATGGAAAATGAGCTCAAGGTACAAATAAATGAAGCGATTTGCCCTAATAAAGCTAAATCAAATTTTGATCCCCAAATGCATAATCCATTAAACAAATGCTACACTTGGATATTAGATAATACAGTATCTTTAGATTCCAACCATTTATCTGCTACACATTCAAATTTGAACAAACAGTATCTAGCATTAAAAAAGTGAGTGTGACTCCATTATCCGCCCTGTGTATAAAGGAGGGGGCGACAGTTATACAGGATCTCTTACCATATAAAGAAGAAATTTATTGTCAGCTAGTTGATCAAAGGGTATATACACAGCTTGATCGTGATCCGACTGTAACTTTCAAACAGGAGATTGATCTAGTTTTGAAGGGAGCTGTTGAACAAAATATAATTAGCGAAACAACTAGTAAAGCACTAACTGTCGATTTCCCTATTATGCCAGTCTTATACACCTTGCCTAAGCTACATAAGGACCCTGTACGTCCACCGGGGCATCCTATCATCGCCGCCCGAGATTCTTTGTACAGGTTGAGTCTCCCATATCCAAAATGCTTGGGACCAGGGGTATTTTGGATATTGGAATATTCCGTAATTTGGAATATGTGCAAACCATAATGAAATATCTTGGGAATGGGACCCAAATCTAAACACAGAATGCATTTATGTTTTATATACACATTATATATACAGCCTGAAGGTAATTTTATACAATATTTTAAATAATTTTGTGGCTCAAACAAAGTTTGTGTACATACTGTACATTAAATTAATTTGTTTCATATACACACAGCCTGAAGGTAATTTTATACAATATTTTTTATCATTTTGTGCCTTAAAAAAAGTTTGGATACATTGAACCATCAAAATGCAAAGGTTTCACTATATCAGTCATGCTAAAAAAAATTCTGTATTTCGGAATATTCCATATTTCACCAAATTTGGATATGGGAGACTCAACCTGTATAGTAATATCGCAAAATACCTGGACTACCATTTACAACCAGCATCTCAAGCAGAATCAACTTTTCTAAAGGACACTACAGATTTTCTTATCAAACTTAACTACTTTACCTTAAGATATATTATTATGCTGTGTGGACGTGGTAAGTCTTTACACCAATATACCCCATTTACACAGACTAAAAGTTGTGGAAAATTTTCAGAGAGATAATAGTCATTATAAGGGACCTGATTCATCCTTTTTATTGAATTTGTTGGACAAAACCTTGACAAGGAACTTTTTTATGTTCAATGGTGAGTTCTACTTACAACAATTGGGCTTTGCTATGGGGTCGAACGTAGCACTTGTCTTCACAAACTCATAAATGTTTTCTGTTGAACAAAGATTATTTTTACAGAGTCCACTGTTTGGCCCCAAGATTCTATTTTTCACTCAATTTATAGACAACATTATGATCATTTGGTCTGGAAAAGAACAGGAATTTGTCTCACAAATTAAACTTAGAAACCAGATGGATGAAACCATCAAATTCACTTGGCAATGCAGTGGAGAAAAAAATAATTTCCTGCATGTACTTATTATCAAACATGAGGGGAAGTTGGAAACGAGTATATATACGAAAATTAAGATATGAATACATATCTAAAAAACTGTCGCCATCCACTCTTCGAGTGAAGATATATAGAAAATAGCAGGGAGTATTCGGACTGCTGCTCTGAAAACAAATGTGGGAATTATATCAACCCACCAAATATTAAGACAGAAAAAGAAAGTAACACAGGGCGCTGTCAAACTACTTGTATTTAATCATAAAAAGGTATACATCTAAAATTCAACAAAGAAAAAACATATGATTTTCAATAAAGTGCATACATAATATGCTAAAACATACCCCCCAATAATAAGTTCTGGATCCAGACACATAAAAATATATAGATTAAATCTGCATAAAAAAATAAAAAGTTAAAAAAAAATCGCATTTGATTCTAAACATTTTGTTTAGTAGTTATATCCAGAGGAACATAATTTGTATCCACCTGCGAAGAATTTGTATCCAAAATATTAGCATGTGATTTAAGCACTTGTATACTTGACATATACGAGACTATACACACAAATAAGTGCTTGCCTATTTCTGCATAGCAGCATTCTATATCTAGCAGAACACACCGCTCTATATACTGTGATTGAGAGTGAATATCTCACTATGTTACACATTCAATGGGAAACTGCTCCACTAAGATACTTCAAATTTTAAAGGAAGTTACACTGATTTTGCATTGGACATCATTCTTTGCTGATTGCTAGAGAAACAACCGTGGTGCTAATATTTTGGATACAAATTCTTCGCTGGTGGACGCAAATTATGTTCCTCTGGATACAGAGCTGTAACTAGACTTTTTGGTGCCCTATGCCAGAGAGAGCATTGGCGCCCCCCCATTTTTCAAATAGGGACATAAGATAGTGCACCTGAAAAAGGGCCATGGCCTCATGAGGAAGGGCCAGGGTAGAGATAGGGGAGACCAGGAGATGCTGGGGATAAAAGAAGAGGAAGCTTCAAGTGAGAATGATAATAAACAGAAAAATTGACAGGCCCCTGCCCTGCGGTGCTCTGTGCCATGGCACAGGTCGCACAACCCTAGTTATGGCCCTGTCTTGACATAACTACTAAACAACATGTTTTGAATCAAATGCAATTTTTTCTTATCTGATTTAATCTATATATTTTTATGTGTCTGGATCCAGAGCTTATTATTAGGGGTATGTTTTAGCATAATATGTATGCACTTTATTGAAAATCATATGATTTTTTTCTTTGTTGAATTTTAGAGGTATACCTTTTTATGATTAAATACAAGTAGTTTGACAGCGCCCTGTATTACTTTCTTTTTCTGTCTGAATACATATCTATATGCAAGGAGCCACCATCCAACTGCTATGAAAAAAAGCTTGCTGTATTCTCAGTTTTTACATATCTGCAAAATAACGAGCTCTGAAGAACTGGCTAAGAAACAAATCTTACACAAAAATTTATAGCCAGAGGATACAGGAAAAAAGAACTGGAATCTGCTAAAACCAGAGCTATGTCAATTAACAGAAAGGATACACCTAAGTCAAAAGTGAAATTTAACTCCACTGAGAATATTTTCCTATATGTGAGTAAATACTTGACAGCCAGTCAGATGATTAAACAAACCTTGAAAAAATTGTGGTTGATGAAAACACTGATGAGAACATTCCTTTGATCAAAATACTCGAGTATTACCTTGTCACAAACGAGAAAGAAATCTGCATGACTGGTTAGTACATAATGATATTACCAGCTTTGGAAAGGCACCATCTCAGCATTTTTTGAGCAGGATTCCTGGATGTTATAAATATACAGGATGCACTACTTGTAGGTACATGGAATCGGTACAGTATGTTACCCATCCTCATTCAGGGAAAGATTTCTATAAAATATGTAATAAGCTGTAGCAGCAAATATGCTGTGTATATATAATTAAAATCCCCTGTGCGCTGGAATATATAGGGGATGCAGTCAGGAAGCTGATGGTTGAAATGCCGACCGCCTGCTTCCCGACTGTCTAATCCCGGCATGGGTCTAATGATAAGCGTCGAAATCCCGGCGCCAATCATTATCCCTATGCCAGGAGCCCGACCACTGGCATACCGAATGAAGGTAAGCCTGGCGGGGGGAATGGTTAGGGGCTCCCTAGGGGGACCCCCTTGGGAGGGTTAGGCTAGGGGAAGGAGGGATAAGGCACCCCCGGGGGGAGGTTAGGTTTAGGCAGCCCCCACGGGAGACTTAGGTTTAGGCTGCGGGGAAGGGGGGTTTAGGTATAGGCACTTACGGGGGTTAGGTTTAGGCACCCCTAAGGGAGGATTAGGGTTAGGGGGGGGACAGGGTTAGTTTTACTTACCTAAATCCCCTTTCGGGATCCTCACTGCTGCCGGTCTTCCGGCGTCAGGATCTGAACTGCGGCTGGCAGTCATACATACTGATTCCATACATAGGGACCTGTACATTCAAAGGAAGGATGAACCAACATAGGTCTGTGATCCGACAAGCTCTGGATAAGAAGGAGGTGGTTGCACAGCATTTTGAAATGAAGACATCCCTTTGCGACATTACGTTATAAAGTGGTGGACCACATTCCCCCCTCCTTAAGAGGTGGTAGAAATCGTAAATGTCTCCAGTTAGAGGCAAGGTGGATTCACAATTGTAATACTGTTTCCCCATATGGCTTGAATGAGCAACTTGGGCTATCATGTTTTATGTAATACGTTACAATGTATTCATATTTATAGGTCTGTATAGTATAGATTAGGGATGTGCAGGCTCGGTTTTACTCGGATTTACTCGGTTCTTATCGCCACTTTACCGCAATTTCGGTTTTATTTTATTGGCTATCCAAAACACATGATAGGCGATAGCCAATAAAAAGATCCGAGTAAATCCGAGTAAAACCGAACCCGCTCACCCCTAGTATAGATATTGTGTAAATTCCTTTATGAGTGAGATCTATATTTTAGTTGTTTTCTTAGGGGAAGTCTATGTATTTCTGCCTCGTGTATTCAATATAAGCATATGCCGTAGTTTTAAGTAATGTTGCCATGTATTCAGTAGAATGAGTTTATGGGATATATATTAAGTTTAGCTATTGTGGTACGGTGCTAGGTACTATTATTCATATTTTTGTATATGCATTGTGGGCGTTGGTAATTTATTGTGCATATCTGAGGGGCGGTGCCTTCAGTGAAGTCCGCGCCCGGAAATTGGAATTGCCGGCGTTCTATCACGGGATGTCACTGGGGTGATATAAGGTGAGCATTTTTCTATTGATGTTTTTCCCTGAAGAAAACTGGTGTAATACATTAGAAATGGAATGTAGTCAGGAAGCCGATGGTCGAAATGCCGACTGCCGGCTTCCTGACAGTGAAAGCTTGGCATGGGACTAATGATAGGCGTCTAAATACCGATGCCTATCATTAGCCCATTGCCGAAATCCCAATGCCTGGCATACCGAATGTAGGTAAGCCGGGCATCGGGAACTCATTGCCGCGGGGGAAGGGGAGGGTTAGGCTTAGGGACTCCCAGGGGGACTTAGGTTTAGGCACCCCACCGGGAGGGTTAGGGTTAGGCTAGGGGAAGGGTGGGTTAGGGTCAGGCACCACCGGGGGAGGTTGGAGTTGGGCACCCCCCCAGGAGGGTTAGATTTAGGGGAGGAGGGGGGTTAGGTTTAGGCACCCCTGGGGGCGGTTAGGCACTAGGGGGAGGTTAGAATGAGGCACCCCCTAAGGGAGGGTTAGGGGGGAAGAGGGGAGAGTTAGGGTAATTTCTTACCTTAGTTGGGATCTTCATCTGCCGGCCTTCCGGCATCTGGATTTCCCCCGCCGGGCTTAGATCCGGCGGTAAAACATACCGATTCCTTTGAAACTTTGGAAAACAGCAGTGGTTACTGAGTGATTCTTTGTTTCTAAATCCAAGGATTGCCATCCTACTACTGATTAGATATATATAATTTATTTTGTAATACGGGGTATAGAAATGAGGACTCCAGTCAGACAGTTATTCGGTAAAGCAGCATCTTTTAATGGCAGCAGACACTGCACTTTAGCATACACGAGTTTAGGCCTGGACACACACAGGCATATAACACAAATAAACAAGTAAAAGGTCCCAGCACTCCTCGTGCTTAGCAGTCAGCAGTGGCTTGCAGCCACAATTGGCCATGCTCTCCCAGCATAGCCCTTGGACCCTGGCACTACAGACACTTAGTCCTACTACCTGGCCGCTAGACAGCATCAGGGCAAAGAGCAGGCAGATGAGAGTTTGAAACGTCCCTTGCTGCAAACTGGGCAGGGTTCACTCTAGACTCTCTTGGAGGGAGCTGACCCCACCAGAATGTGGGCCATTCCGGTGAGACAGATATATATATATATATATATACAGTATTTATATAAATTAGTGAACATATGCAAGTAGAGAGATTAGAGGTGTGCATATAATATGGATAAATCAATTATCAAAATAACCCACGTATTATTATTGGTTTTTTTAAACATATCTTAACCATATCTTCAGGTAACCTACTGTAATGGGAATGCAGAAAATGGCTGTTGAAAGCCATGTTGTGTGCAGTGATTTTATAAATGTATCAGGCATTAGATAATGGTCAGAAATTGCATAAGGTGTTTTTGACAGAAAGAACCTAAGAAAGTACAAAGGTCACTGTTTAGTTATGTGACCAGATATACTTAGGACCTCATTCAGACACGCTCGCAAGCGCTGAGCGCTCGCAAGCGGGTCGATGTTTAGGCCTTGCGCATGTGCAGCGGCCACACTGCGTGTGCGCAAGCCTCGGAGCGAGAGAGAAATTCTCTCCCTCCGGAGCTCACTACAAAAGGGGCGGCTGGCGATGGTGATCTACAGCTCGCCCCGTTTTGTAGGCGTGGCAGGGGGGTGGTTTCACAAACGGAGGTGTTCCTTAAGGAACGCATGCCATTTTGTGGGCGGCTGCACTGACATCAGCAGTGATGTCAGTGGGGAGCTTCCTGTTCGATCAGAGAAGGAAGCTCCCTGGGGCTTGCGGTTGCCGAGAGCCAACCTCAAGGTCTGGTCACAAGCCACGATGGTCGCGATGGTCTTGACCATCGCGACTATCAACCTGGTCGGTCGCTTAAGCTGTGGGTGGTAACCCACAGCTTAGCTAGCAACCAGGAGGCCGCACTTTAAAAGAGAAATGTCCACCCACATTCAGAATGAGCGCTCGCATTTTGTGAGTGCCTCTGAATGAGGGCCTTAATCCTGAGCATACATTGTCTTACTTTCAGTTTATCTAGATAAACACCATAAATAGTTGTTACTGAGATTTCCAACATTCATAATTGAGGCAACAGTGCCCACTACTGTCTATTAATATTTATGACCTTTGTATCTGTTAAAATGCTTATGTAGGAGTTTTTCTCCTATATAAGCTGTAATTTGTCAGTATACAATCAGCCTATTGCTCGATGTATGAGATTCCAGCTCCAAGGTGTTGTGGAGGGGCTCCTGGGAAGGAAACCATTTGTTCTGAGTAGATGATCTGACAAGTTAAGTGTTAATAATTAACTTTTACTTTGTAATAAATGTATTTTTAACTGAGATTTGTTTGTGTGGCTTGATTAACGTCTTTGTATCCAAGATATCTTTGTATCTTATCTCGTTCCACGAGAACACCTACTAAACTGTGGGTAGACTTGTAGGAGTATTTTATTTATATATTAAGAGTTCATGTGAATATATAAAATGACTCAGAAAAAGATCTCTGAGTTTAGTCAGAATTCTGATATGTTGTAGTTTGTACTGTGGCATTGATATTTGTGTTCTCACTTAATTATGTAGATATATTCTATAACATGTTAAATATATAAAAATTAGCAGCTACATGGAGTGCAACTTATACCCCTTTCAGACATACGACCCGGGAAATTTCCTGCTCAGACCCGGGTATTTCTCCTGTGGAAATTCCCGGGTATTTGGTCAAGATCCCCCTTTCACACTACAACGTCTACCCGGGAAATTCCCGGGTAGACCCCTTTCAGACAAAAGCAGAGTTTTTCAGAGTTTTACACAGAAAATCACAGTTTTGTCATTTTAAGTGGATGTTATGCTGGCACACATTAATGAGGTCATGCAAAGGTGGGGGTTTGGTATAAGGGGACTGGGAGGGGCACCTATAAGGCATTGCTGTATTTTCAAGCATCTGTGTAGCATGGAGACCTTGTATTGTCTGGTGGATTTGGTGTGCTACACAGCAACTGAGGCATGGCTGGAGCTGCTCACACTGGGCCTGATTCAGAGCCGCTGATAAGCGGTCGCTCGTTCGCTCCGAGCGATGTTCGCACATCTGCGCATGCGTATGGGTCATAATGCACATGCGCCAACCAGTCAGTGCGGTTGGAAATCGAGCGCTCGCAAAATAGCGAGTGCCTGCTAATTTGAGTGACAGGATGAGGCGTTTGTGGGTGGTAACAGGGGAAGGTGCTTGAAAACGAACGCAGGCGTGCCAAACGGTCAAAACGGGCATTTTTAGGGTGTGCATAATTAACAAAGCAGCGTCATCGGCCACGTCACTTGGTTGTCTCTTAGCCTGAACTGTTCGCATGATTGCAGTAGGAAAATCCTACCACAAGCACTGCGAGCAGTTCAGACGCCTTCCGATGTACTCGATTAATCTAATAAATAGCGGAGATGACGTAAGATGCGAGTGGCCAGGGGGCGTCTTTACAAAATAGCGAGCGCATGTTTCGTTTGCTCGCTCATAGAGGCGTCAACAGACCGCAAAGAGCGAGCGCTCAATTTAAATAGCCAGCCCCTTTTTCTGAATGAGCGAGCGCAAATAGCGCCCGGCTCTGAATCAGGCCCACTGTTCATAATCGTACAGTGTGAGATCCTGAGGAGAAGGGAGCATTTTGTGGTGGTGAGGGCATCCAAGCGCCGACATTACCTACGCCAAAGGAGAGCCTTGGTAATGTCCAGCGTCTCATCCATATTGAGAGTGACCGGAAGGTCATCTCGCACAATATGGTCTCGAGATTGACAACATGGAGAGGCTTTCTGGGCTACGGTACAGGGGTTTACAGAGAACCAATGGATTGCAAATTTTAGGATGTCGCAAGGCACCTTTAATTACATCCTGGAGCTCCTGACCCATCACTTACCAGGCACACTACTCGATGGAGACAGCCCATTGCCCCGAGCAGGAGACTTGCGATCATCTTGTGGTGGTATGCTACCCCTTGCGAGTACCACACAATATCCTGCTTGTTTGGTGTAGACATCTCCATGGTTTGTGTTTTGGTGCGTGAAGTGACCCAGGCAATCCTGGATACCTTGTACCACCGGTTTATTGCCCTACCCCATGGGCAGCGACTGGATGAGACAGTGTCTGGGTTTCTGCACCGCGGTTACCCACAGTGTGCTGGGGCAATTGATGGCACCCACATCCCCATAATTGCTCCCACAGACAGCCCAGCAGACTACTATAACAGAAAGCGATGGCATTCCATCATTCTGCAAGCCGTCGTTGACCATCGGTATTGGCAAGCCAGATTTATTACTTTTAATTAGATATATAGTGACCTGCATGCAAAGTAAAGTATCTAAAATGTTGTGTGTTTAAAAAGTTTATATGTATAGTTGTAACCGGATCTTATACACGCTTTCTATCAGAAATAAATAAATGTATATATTGTAGTGTATTTAAAAGTTAGGGGTATATGTAATAAAGTGAGGGTTATTTGAAGTGGAGATGTTGGGCCTAGCAACCAATCAGATTCTACTTCACATGGTCTATATGTCTAGTTTTAACTGGATATTATCTTGTTCTCACAGCTTCACTGATGTTTTCATTGGCTGGCCTGGTCGTGCTCATGACGCTCGTGTTCTGGCCAATTCTGATCTGTGCAAGATTGCGGAGGAGAGGCAGAATGGTTGGCTGTTTCCTCGTGAGATAACTATACACACATTTATGTCATGCTTTTTATTGCAAAACCGATATGTATTATCTTCCATACCGAACCACAACATGATTTTTGGGATGTCACCTGCAATTTGCTCTGATATACCGTATCTGCATACCTGTTACCTGTAAAGCCTTTAATAATAACTGTGATATTTGTTTCCATTTGCAGAAGTCCAAGCTTGTGGATGGAGTAGAGATACCAGTCCACAACATTGGGGATGCTGCGTATCCACTACGGAGGTGGTTGATGAAAGGGTACAGCCAACAGGTTGTGCTTTCAAACGAGCAGATCGCCTACACCCATACCCTCAGTTCAGCTAGAATGGTTGTTGAAAATGCATTCGGGAGACTGAAGGGATGTTGGCGCTGCTTGTTAAAAAGAAACGATGTGGACAATCGGCTGATTACTGATGTTGTAGCGGCATGCTGTATCTTGCATAACATCTGTGAGATACAGCGAGAAGAATACCTGCCAGAGTGGGACATCGTGGAGGAGCCTGTTGGGAGTGATCCTTCTACCCTTTCATCAACCTCACTTGCTTATCGAACCAATGACATAGAATTGATTAGAACCACCATTTCAAAAAACATTAATTCTATGGTGTTATTGTAATAAATACAAAAACTTAATTTTTGAATTGTTCAAAAAATCTTTTATTTTAATAAAGGCCTTTTGTTTAAGTTGCATACGAAGTTTGAAAGCATTTACATATTTCTTACATAGGAAATAATGTTGCACAAAATACAACACAATTCAAAACCAAACAATAGTAATAAATAAAAGTGCACATTTACTTCAGAACCCAAAGTACTCCATATGTATGTATGGATTGATATTGTCGAAGCGTAGACAATGAGAACAATGTTAAGTGCGCATATAGCTGTGCGGCATTAAAACAAAAAAACGACAAGCAGTAACCATAACATTTTCAACATCATGATACGGATATGTCTAGTTAACATCACTAGATACTGTATATTTGATTACCACAGTTAAATATTTCAGTAAACTGTAAACTCTGGGTTTTTGACAGGAGTACGTTCCTGTGACAGAGTATTAGCTGGCAAAGTATCTTTAAATTGACCTTCGAGTACATTATCTAATGTATTATCTGTAAATGTTGAGGATGACTGAGGTGTTTGCGGATGCTTGGATATATGGGATGTAGTTTGCCCAAATGCTGTGGGGGACTTTAGTTGTTGCGCATACTGGGATGTTTTGCCAAATGCTGGGGGGACTTTACTTGTTGCGCATACTGGGATGTCTGCACAAATGCTGGGGGAGGCGTTGCTTGTTTTTGAGCATACTTGTATGTAGTTTGCCCAAATGCTGTGGGGAAATTAGCGTGCTGGTCATACTGCGATGTATGCTCAAATGAGGTGGGAGACTGAGGTTGTTCCACATATTGGGATGGTTCCCCAAATGAGTTTGGATAATTAGCTTGGTGCCCAAAATGGGTGGGTGGTGGAACATGTGGTGTTTTGTAGTGGATTGTGCTCAAGATTTGAGTAAAAAATTTGCGGTTATCGCTACTAAGCCTTTCCTGCATAGCCATAATTTCCTTTAGCAAATTACTCTGCATTTCTCTCTCATTGGCCATGAACCACTGCAGTCTGTCATCCTCTTGTGTCTGCCATTCCGAATCTAGGTTGCGTAGTTGTTCACAAAGAATATTTGTCATGGCTTTGGTAGCAACATCAATTTTGCTCTTCTTGTTACATGTTGGCACTGTGAAAACTGAAAGTAAAAGAGAGAAAACATTGAGCAACACATGTAAAAAATATTTGAAATACAAAACAATAAATGGTCCCAATTCAAAAAGCAGAAAGCAGCACATCTGTTTGCATGCGGTGCCCATCCTCCACTACAAGATAAACGCAGAAACAATACGGTTTCTACTATATACTAAAAATTGAACTACAACATTACATAGATTAATGCAGCAGAACATAAGTTATTTGAATTAAACTTACTGTTAC
Source organism: Taudactylus pleione (assembly GCA_031769625.1). Taxonomy (NCBI): domain Eukaryota; kingdom Metazoa; phylum Chordata; class Amphibia; order Anura; family Myobatrachidae; genus Taudactylus; species Taudactylus pleione. The sequence continues at coordinate 115,052 of JAUIMM010000677.1, forward strand.
CGCGTAGGGTGGGCTTGTCTCCCTGGGTCTGTGGCTCAGACTCAGAATCTTGCCTTTGCGTTGGAGAGATCACATCTGTACCAGTGCTTGGTTCAGTGATGATGGTATTAGATGAGTCCTCATCTGCGTCATCAAATAGGACCTGCGATAATGCCGGGCTCTGCTGGCTGCTCTCAGGAGTTGTTGCAGACAGTGTGCCAGCATCACTTGAAGAAGATAGAGCAATGGGGTTGCATAGTGCTGTATGCCCAAAAGCGGAAGTGCATAAATCGTATAAGGGCCACTCCATCCTTCCCACACCACTGCGATTACGATTGTGGTCATGGACCTTTGTGTATTGTTTCTTTAGGCTCTTTAGCTTATTAAGGACTTGCTGCTGTGTCTTCACAATACCCCGGCTGGCCAGGATTTTGGAATGTTGCAATAGATCAGGGCATCCTTAACAGTGCCTGTGATTTGAGCTTTTATATCCTCCTCTCCCCTCACATGTAAGAGCTCACGGACCTCCTCGTCCTTCCAATGTGCCATGATCAGCAACCACCTGTACACAGAAAAAAGAAAGATTACCGCGCTAAAGAAAACCCAGAAAATTTAGATAATAAATAAGCAAATGAATAAAAAATAAATCTCTTGTATGGTGTATTAATAATGTATTTCAGTATTTTAAAATATATGCCATATATAATAATAGAAACAAGCTATTTTAATAAGGTAATAAAACAGTAATTTTACACACCTGGCACCACTCTTCAACCACCTGGTACTGCACTCTCTCCTCTGTCACCTCGTAGTGTTGCGGGTCTCTCTGCAGCTGTTGTGGGACCTAAATCCGCCTTGTAGCACTGCACTGCCTTTTTAGTGCTATGTGTGCGTCTGTCCTCCACTGTCTGGCTGCTGCTGCTGATCTCATCAACAGACAGCCGCGTCCAGGCCAATCAGAAGCTTTTTGGTGAAGCTCGGGAGTAAATTCCCGGGTAGTACCATTCACACAATAGTAGGGTAATTTCCCGGGACTTAAGTCTCGGGAAAAACCCTGGTCAATTGCAGGGGCGGCTACCCGGGAACATGTTCCCGGGTAGGTACCTTTCAGACAGACGTGGCTACCCGGGAATTTGTTGGCTGAGGCAGGCCAAATTCCCGGGAATCTCGAGATGTCTGAGAGGGGTATTACAAATAAGGAAATTGTACTATATTCCTGATCACAAATAAGTACTCAACGTACACTACATGCTACTAATTAGCAGTTTGGTGAATGTGCTCTGGATTTTGACAAATACCAAGCAAAAAACTGTATTCTACATATCTTCAGAATTTACTGCATAATACTGATTATATGTTATAGTTTGTACTGTGGCATTCAATACTTAGCCTTCATGAAACTGGTACAGTATATTGTTGGCTGTGTTCTCCAGTAATTATGCAGATATATTTTGTAACATAATTTCACTTTTGCTGTATATCAAAAATTGGCAGCTAGGTGGAGCTCTAATTAAAAATTAGGAAATCGTAAACTCCTTGTCACACATAAATATTCATTATTTACTGCCTGATATTAAGCTGCTCACATGATCACAGAGACAATGTGGTTGTTAATAATGTTTCCTAAAACTTAGGAGCATGACCATCTCTATGGGAGAAATCTAATAAACCAACCAACTTCTAGCTTTTATCTATCAAGTACATTCTATAACATATATGCTGATTGGTTGCTATATGTGACTTCTCCACTTGTTCTCTTTAGAAGGTTTGATGCATCTCCCCAGTATGTTTTTTTTTATTTTATATGTGGGTTTTTTTGGGGGGAAAGAACATCTACCCTTTCCATCATTGGCACATCATTCTACACATTGGTCATTGAATGGACTTTTTGAATTCTGAATACCTACAAGCTGCTTAAGGCTGATGGCTTACCATGTACCTAACTCCTTTGCTAACCCGCATTCCAATTATAGATGCTTTAACCATAAGAAATAAATACATGACACACAATTGATGGCACAATTGCAAACATAATATTTGAATATGTACCCCTAGGTGGGCAATAGAGTAACCACCCCAACTTAAGATGAGCAATATCGTACCCACCTTCACTTAAGGTTTGGGTTCTTACAATCCAAAGGTCTTGGAGTAGGAACCCCTCCCCATCTTCACAGACGATTGTCAGGTAAAATGAATGTCTTCCCACTTCTCAGCTTGGAGGAAGTTTCACGATTCATCCATACCAAAAAAGCATGACATTACCAACACTCTGCTGCCTATACCAAGACAGATGTCTGCTGCCTTTACTGAGGCAGGTAAAATTAGTAAGTGTGCACAATCACTACATGGCCCAGAGGACATCTCATACTGCAATCAGCTATATAAAGTGTTAGTTGCAGAGGCATAACTGTAAATTTTGCTCCCCTTCTACCAAAAAAGTTTCAGATAAATCCCTATTGGGTATGACACCTCTGCAAATATTTTTGTCTGTCCGTAACCATGTAAAGTGTTGCGGATTTCTTTCCTCAGACATTAATTACTCAGAGGTTCGCTCTCCAAAGAGGACTGGGTGTGCTTGTCCCCTCTTCTCCCTTTTCCGAGGTAGGGCCTTGGAGACTTTATATGGATGAGGTCTCTGTGGTTCCTTTAAGAGCTCAACAAATCCTGGGAAATTGCATTACAATATGATATGATAAGGGAGCTTAGGACCAACTGCGGCGACTGCCTCATAAGTGTGCTCCTTTATGGTGAGGATCACTCGCACCTGGGAGAAGTTTTCTGTAGATCCATGAATGCAGAGTAACTAACTCTGGGCCTGATTCAGACCATCGCAAGTGGGTCGATGGTGGCCTAGTGCGCACTCGCGGCATGCGCGAGCCTCGGAGAGAGCGCAAAAAGCACTCGCTCCGTGGTTCACTACAAAAGGGGCGGCTGTCGATGTTGATCGACAGCTCACCCCGTTTTGTAGGCGTGGCCGGGGGGTGGCTTCACAAACGGAGGCATTCCCAAGCGAATGCCTGCCGTTTGTGGGCAGCCCCACTGACATCACCAGTGATGTCAGTGAGAGAGCTTCCGGCTCTATTAGAGCCAGAAGCTCTCTGGGGCTTGCGGCCACAAGACCCTACTGCAAGGGTCTCGTTGCAAGCCCGATGGTCAAGACCATCGCGACCATCATCCTGGCCGCTCGCAATAGCTGTGGGTGGTCACACAGCTATGTGAGTGGCCAGGAGGCCGCAACTAAAAAAACCAGTGCCCACCATGATTCATTGCGAGCGCCTCTGAATCAGGCCCTCTGGCACCTATTCCACTGGCTTGGGCAGGACAGCCTTTGAGATCAGGGTTAGCTCACTCCCTGAGTCTATAATAGTTGGGAGTTCTCGGCCATTCAGTAACAGTTTCCCAAATTAACAGGGATCTGGAATCCAGGGGTATCATCATACAAATAGCAGGGTACATAGTGCCCATACAAGCAACCACACACTGCATAGACTCTGGGACAGTCCCGCCTTACATGACCTGACACTCAGCACTCATAGCAAACCACCCTGGCATCTTGAGCAGTGTTTTTATAGGCGTCGGTGTCACAGGCCAATGGGGTGCCATCTTAATGGATTGCCCATTCCCTGGTTTCTTTTCTGGCATATTTATCATATTTTCTGCAGCTTTATATCACTCCAACACTGTAATTCCTTTAAATTTTGAGGATAAGCATGTATGGCCCAACGCTGCATATTCCACCCAGGGCTGTCTTAACAGCAGTGTGGGCCCCTACCCACCCATTCATGGGAAAAATATGTAGTGCCCCTTATACAGTAACCCCAGTAGTGGTCCTCCCTGTGCAGTGCCCTTGTGCCCCCAGTAGTAGTCCCCCCTATGCAGTGCCCCTTATATAGTGCCCCCAGTAGTAGTCCCTCCCCCATGCAGTGCCCCTAATAGTGGTACCCCTTATGCTATGCCCTTTAAATAGTGGCCCCGGTTGTAGTCTCCCCCTATGCAGTACCTCCCAGTATTGTCTTTTATATAGAGCCCCCAATAGTGGTCCCCCCATGCAGTGCCCCTAGTAGTAGTCCTCTCCCCTTTTAGTGCCCCTAGTAGTAGTCCTCCCTTGTAGTGCCACTAGTAGTAGTCCCCACCTTGTAATGCCCCCAGGGGAGATCCCCCACCTATATAGTGCCCCCAGTAGTGGTCCCCCGATGCAGTGCCCCTAGTAGTTGTCCTCCCCCTTGTAGTGCCCCAGTAGTAGTCCCCTCCTTGTAATGCCCCTAGTAGTAGTCCCCCCCCTTGTAGTGCCCCCAGTAGTGGTCCACCCCCATGTGGTGACCCCCCCGCCCCCCAGTAGACACACACTATAATAAAAATAAAACACTTACCTGAAGGAGCTTTCCCAGAAGGAGTGAGACCTGACTTGGCTAGAATGGCACTTTTGACTAAGTCCTAATTCTCCGCATCAGCAGAGGACAAATCAGCATAGGCTTTCTGAGCCTCACTAGAGATATGGGGGCAAATCTATCAGCCCAAGTATCTGCTGGCCATTTTGAGGGCTGTGCCACCCTCTCAAATATCAGTAAATACGCCTCTGGGTCATCGGAGGCAGACATTTTCTTTAAATCCCCTATAGTAGCTGTTGTGCCCATTGATTGGGTCACTAATTATAACATTTGTTCCTTTGTCTTTTGGTGAGAGGCCAACAAATTTACTGTAGTGCGAAAAACTTCCTCCATTTTTACAGTGCCTCCCTGCCAAAAAAGTTTCAGATAAATCCCCCCTGGCCATAAAACAAACACACTCAAAGATGACGTTTAATGTGTGTAGTTCCATGATACAGTAATGCCCCTTATAACACATTGTGCCACACCGTAATGCCCTTACACATTTGGCCACAAAATAATGGCACGCATTACAGTGATACTCAGTAAAGCCCTTATAACAAATTATGCCACACAAGTGACCCTTATGTAGTTGTGCCCCTTATGCAATGCCCCCCTGTAGCAGTGTCCCTTATGCAATGCCCCCCTGTAGCATTGCCCTTTATGCAGTTCCCCCTGTAGCAGTGTCCCTTATGCAATGCCCATTATGCAGGCCCCCTGTAATAGTGCCCATTATGCAGAACCCCCTGTAGCAGTGCTCATAATTCAGGCTCCCTGTAGCAGTGCCCATTATGTTATGGCCCCTGTAGCAGTGCCCATTATGCAGGCCCCCCCTGTAGCAGTGTCCCTTATGCAATGCCCATTATGCAGGCCCCCTGTAATAGTGCTCATTATTCAGGCTCCCTGTAGAAGTGCCCATTATGCAGGCTCCCCTGTAGAAGTGCCCATTATGCAGGCCCCCCTGTAGAAGTGCCCATATGCCGTGTCCCCTGTAGCTGAGCCCATATGCCATGCCCCTTGTAGTTGAGCCCCCACCCACACCCGGGCCGTGTACCTCAGTCAGGGGATTCATGCTGCTCCTCTTCGGCTGAGTGCTTCTTCTCCTCACTGTGTGCCTGACTGCCTGTGATGCGGCGGCAGAGCTGGCCTAACAGACATTAGAGGTCCAGTAGGACATCTAGCATTTGTCTCCTCCTAGGCAGCGGACAGTTTTTGGAGAGATGTTTTCAGCATATTTCATGAGGACGGCAAGTCTGCATGGAATCTGCAACCCACAAGCGTCCGCGCCCCCAAGCCACCGCGAGGTCTGTAGTTACGCCACTGGCCAGTTGTACCCGTTTGCAGTTATGTTTCCCACCGAAGTCAGTAATCCTTAGGGACTTAAAACTATTAGCACTGTGCACACTCGACTTGTCACAATTTCTATTAATATTATATGTTTTAGTGCTCAAGGGTGGTACTGTCTATGACAATTTATCTGCAGCAAAGAAAGAGTGCTTGGCCCCTGTAAACATTACTCATTTCATTGATTATATCCAGTTTAGGGACTTAGCCTGCCTGCAACCTATGCTCTAACAAAAGCGAGGAGATCCTTCACAAACCACACACTACCACTTTTGGAGAGATGTACTCCATCAGTCTTGTACAGCGACACCACCCTGGCATCTAAATGATTGTGACAAATCACAGAGCCTGTCCTCTGGTATATTTTCAATTCCTTATTGGGATATTATTATGTGACTGTATTTCTCTCAATGAGCTTTTCAGATATAGGAAAGAAGCCTCCTATACTGTAGCTTTTATCTATTCTATAAGTGCCCCTTGTAGTTGTTTCCACCCTGTTACTATATGTGTATCAGTGTCTACACGTTGTCATGAATACAAGACAATGAATGGTGTGTTAAACATTAAGTGAAAAATATGGGTATATAAGTGACTGGGGCTAAGACTGCTAACTATACTACTCGCAAGCAGCCATCATAAACAGAGATGAAAATTAAGCAGTGATATTAACCAGATGAGGGGAATAATATAAAAATAGTACCAGGATCCATTAATTGTGCATAGGATTCGGAAACTGAATTTAATAGAGGTGGCTATTATATAAACCACCAGAACCCATTGGTTAAACCCTGTAGACATTGATACAAATATAGTCACAGGGTGGACACATTGTTAACAGAGGCAAATTTTTCCTATATCTGAAAAGCTCATTGAGAGGAGTACAGTCACATAATAATATCCCAATAAGGAATTGTAAATATACCAGAGGATATCTGTGGATACCGTTCAACTATCACTCAAATACACATAAATAAATCACTTGTTATGACCAACAACAGAGGAAAATAATTTTTTATCACATTTTCAGTATATCTATACACACATTTCTCTAGATCCTAATTTTACCTAAATATTTGGCCTTACGTTTTTGGACAATATATTTTTTAAAAAATAACAAAGAAGTGATTTTATTGCTTTTCCAGAGAAGTACAGAGTATAAATTGATTGACCTTGTAGTGTACCACAGTAAAAGATTGTCCTTTTTTCTCTTGTGTTTGTTAAATAAATAATTACAAGATTGTTAGGTAGCACCTCCACCAATTGATTTTGAAAAAAGATATATCTTAAATATTTGAACACACTGAGTGAAGAGCAGGTATTATACTGCTTATTCTCTGGTTTTGAGATTTATACATAGACAATTTATCAGTTCGGGACCACACCAGTATTTGTTTTGTTGAAATCACAGAGCCTCCGAAAGTCATAAATGAATCTGCCAACTTTCCTGTTCACTTGGCATCTCAACTGTTGCATAGTCTTCATAGACCTAACCCGCTATCATCTCCTACAAACAATGTCTGACCACACCAGCCAGACACACGGTAGACAAGCATGTAGCTCAGCTTACATATAAGTTAATGGCAGCAACCAGATTCCAACAACTTTCTTTGCCAATGTCGTTGATACCAAGGTGGATTTCCACCATGCCTGGGTAACCACACAAAGCCTCAGTTCTAAGTCATTTAGCTCCCAACTGTGTCCACAACATATCCCTTTCTGAACAACAAACCATACTTAAATTGCTAGAAGTCACAATCTCTCTTATTTGAAGAGCAGAATGTGTATGTCACAATTTATTAACAGCCGCCACTGGGAGTGTCAATCAGAAAAGTGGGGGCTACGCGGGCTTTGCACAGATAAGAGAGCAGCTCTCCCTAAACAGCTTGTTCACTCATTGGGGAGCAGATGGAAGTGCACCAGGATACTCTTTTGGGTGAAATCCCCCACCCCATCACAAGTGCTAAGAACTTTCTTGTAAGTTGTTTTAGGGAATCTGAATTATTTCTTTTATTTTTAGAAACTATTTGCATATATAATCTGTGTGTCATTTTATTAATATTTTTGTAACTAAGCCTTGAAACTATATTTTGGATTAAACACATTTAATCTAGCATATTCTCCGTGATACTTATTGAATTTGTGAGCCCCATTCTACATACCTGTGTGTAAAGGTGATATATTAATAATCTGGCCGGAGATCACAGAACTCCAGAGACAAGTCTGCGTGGTGGCAGAAGAATAGTGTATTTTGGCAAGTGACCGAGGTGTGCCGGTGTCACAACCAGCTGATCCAGATTGTTGGATCTGAGTCAGCTTGGGATCATGACATCGGAGCTTGATTAATTCTGTCCCCATTCTAGTGGATGGGGACAGCAGGCAATTTCAGGAGAGAAAGGTCAGCAGGAGATATCTGTGACATCTCCTGCATTACCTTTTTGATGAATGGCCCAAAAACTTAGGGTCTCATTCAGACCCGCTCGCAAGCGGGTTGATGTTGAGGCCCTGCGCACGCAAAATTCTCTCGGTCTAGGGCTCACTACAAAAGGGGTGGCTGTCAATGGTGATCGACAGCTCGCCCTGTTTTGTAGGCGGGGTGGCTGGCCAAACGGAGGCGTTCCCGAAGGAACACCTGCCGTTTGGGGGGCGGCCCCACAGACATTACTCGTGATGTCAGTGGGGAGCTTCTGGCTCTATTAGAGCCGAAAGATCACTGGGGCTTGAAGCAAAAGAGACCCTACCACAAGGGTCTCGTCGCAAGCCTCAATGGTCTTGACCATCAACCTGGCCGCTCGCTAAAGCTGTGGGTGGCCACCCACAGCTTAGCGAACGGCCAGGAGGCCGGATCTTTACAGAGAAGTGGCCGTCCTCATTCAGAGCAAGCAGCTCTGATTGAGGTCCTTAATTTCTACACTAGTCAGGTTATCCAGCACGTTTCAGTGACCTGACAAACTCGTTCAACCTACTTCTAACTCAGCAAGTACTTTGCAAAAATTTCATTTCCATACAGTACACTCTTTAGCATGACAAGATAAATACTCCTGTCAAGAGTTGTCACAGTGGCGGCAACATTTTCCAAATGTTAACAATTGATGATTTTCTTACAGCCTTATCAGTCTTGCCACTTATACCTGCCAGTTCCTATAGGGAATTATTCCTTAAAGTATACAATAGAAGGTACAGTATATTAGCCTGCATCTGGGATTTTTTTGATGGTTTCATCCTCCTCATAGATGTCCTCGATGCCAGGAGGATAATGCAGACCTTTATCACTATATGTGGGATTGTCCAGTGGTTATAGCCTTTGGTTTCTTGTCCGACACACTGCTCTCAAGCACCTAGTTACTTACCCTTTAACACAGCATGGGCGATTTTGGCATATTACCATGGGGCCAGAGGATTTCTAGTGGCTGACAAAAACACCTGCTTGCCCTGACTGGTGCTGCTAAAAAGACCACACTGCAAGTTTGGCTTCAACCAGGTACAGTATGCCTCCATTTTCATTATTCAAAGAAAAAGCATTTCATTTATTCTGTATGGACTGGTTGGAATCTTCACTGTCCCAGGAGTCCAGAGTGAGTAGATTGTTTGAGATAGCTATTCTCCCATTACAAACACCACATCTATCTCAATGCTTCTCACTTCAGGCTATGAACTATGGATTGTAGACAATAATCCTTCTGTAGTGGGGGGTATGTATTTAGTCCACACAGCTATTTACTTATGTTCTTTTTAACATATATTAGTTATTCTCTAATTTGTGACATTAATCTGTATTCTTATTCAAGAATTAGACATTGTTGCTAGTTTGATTTCTTGTGTATTTCGATTCAGTTTAGATACTTTTTTTCTGAAAATACTATGATGAAAGCCCTACATATGTATTCATAGAATGTCAAGAATTAAAATTGTGTACTTTAAGTGTGTAAAAAAAACAAAAACATTTGGACAACCTAAAAAATAAAGATATGGGGTATTAAGTGATAGTGATCAATGGCACAGGGTCTGTGCTGAGGACACAAGAGGGATTGGTGCGGAGTCTTCAGTAGTAGCAGATCTGAGAAGTTATGTAAATTATGCAGGTATCTTTTCAAATGATATACCAGCTACTGATTCGCTACATATATCTGAAGACGCAGCATCGGATCAACAACAGGAACATCACATGGACAATCGGGAATCTAAGCAACCTTAAGGTTGCTAGAATGTCAGCAGCAACCAAGTTGCTGAGGCCAGTGAATCTACGTCAGAAGATGCAATCACTGACTTAACCGTGGCCCAAAAACTGCGCAGACACTCCATCTTCTTAAACATATCTTCCCCCCATTTCAAACTGCAAGTAATACCAAAACCATTGCAGCACATGCATACAAAAGAAAACATTGGTCATGTGCGACCAAATCGAAAGAGCATCCACCTCCAACTAAGCCCCAGTCTTAAACTATCATACACTGAGCAATAATTGTTTCAAGAGTTATGAACAATTATTATTCAGTGTATGCACATGGACAATAGTTCAACATTGAAAATAGAAAACTTGTTTGTTGCAAATATGTCCAGTCATTCTGCCAATATAATTTATTGCATTTAACATTGTGCCTATACATCTTTCAGTATATGAAGGCACTGCTAAATCTTTAAAAACAATAATCCTGCCATACACTTTGGTCAGAACACGTGCTTACTTGTTTAGAGTATGGCCAACTTAAAGGGAGACATCCACTACAAGATCTGAAAACGACTGCACGATTACGACATTGTAATCGTGCAGTCGTTTGTCAGTCTGTGATGTGCCTTCACTAAACGAACAGTCAATCACATGCAAACTAGAGATGAACGGTTCATTTACAATGCAACATAAAATCATACATTTAGAACAAATAGAACTACAAAGATGTGGACACAATTAAGGGTTACATACTAAATAATGCTTAGTAATAGTACAGCAGACTGTTGCACTCTTCCACATAATAAGCAAGGATGAAAATCATACAGACGTCCATCAAATAAAAGCATATATTTAGTGATTTTGTAGATAATCCTCAATAAACTAGTTTTTGGAGGATTTCTGCATTAATAATCTCATGAAAAAAAAAAGCAGCCCCCATAGGTTCGCTAGAGACTGCAAAATTGCCATATCACAGCCTGGCCCCCCTAAAACTAATGCCAGCCTTAGCCATTGTAACCTATACTGTATATACATCAGCACATATATTTTCTCTCTTATAATTACCGTCTGTGCATGTGTTTTCCAATGACTGTGCATGCACAGTTAGCAAGTCAGGTCAGAAGAACACGGAAGTAAAGAGCAAGGGCTAGTCATCGCCAAACTTTCATGGATTTGATTGCATTGATCAGGGGAACAGAAGACACCCCGAGCATAACAGTTGTCAATTTAGCCTCAGCGGAGACTGGGGGTAGAATCCTTTGCTGAACCCACAAAGGGCAATCAGATAAATTATCTGGATCAATCACGACATAATGCCTGTTGGTGAGCCCCATTTGGAATTCGGAAGGACTTCTACAGCTTTTCTGCCCTTAGAGTAAAACACAACTTGCTATGCTTATGCTGAAACCATTTTTCTTAGCGTCACATGTGATTTGTCCTCTCTATGGTGGCACTTGGTTAGAAAATTTGAATAAACACATTTTGGATGCTAGATAAAAAGGCCAACATGCAGGTTATGAAAATGTGTGACAAATATGGCAGTTATGTTGAAGATTAAAAACTGTTCTGCTTTAAAACTTTAAACTTTTGCATCCACTACAAGATCTGGAAACGACTGCACGATTACGACATTGTAATCGTGCAGTCGTTTGTCAGTCGTGTAATGTGCCTGCACTGAACGAGCAGACGCTCAGTGCAGGGTCATCCATCATCTGGAAACATGCTGAGCCTGACGATATCGTCAGGTTGACCAGCATGTTTGCACGATGATAGATGTCTGAAAGATGTCTAAAAGACCAAAATGTTCAAACGATGATCAAACAATTTTATAGTTATCGTTCAACTTTATCGTCTAGTCCAGTGTTGGCTAACCTTGACACTCCAGCTGTTATGGAACTACATAACCCAGCATGCACTGCTACAGTTTTGCTATTAGGGCATGCTAAAACTGTGGCAGGGCATGCTGGGATATATAGTTCCACAACAGCGGGAGTGTCACTGGTCTAGTGGATACCCCCCTTAAGACTTGCAATAGTATACATTTTAAATAAGGTCGAAAACGGGAAGCACTCACTGGCACCTGTATGAAGAGTCTTAGTTATTTGCCGACACCATCTATTTTATAAAACACACTTTTTCCAGTATTTTAAGTAATAGAGATGTAACACCCCAATAAACTTTTTTTCACAATTGATAAAAAAAAACACTTTATGGTTGGTTCTGCCTTTGGTTTAACAAAATAAAAATGGACAGACCTGTTGGGATATTGTCTATACCGCAGGTTCTCAAACTCGGTCCTCAGGACCGCAAACAGTGCATGTTTTCCAGGTCTCCTCACAGAATCACAAGTGAAATAATTATCTCCACCTGTGGATCTTTTAAAAATGTGTCAGTGAGTAATTATTACACCTGTGCACCTGCTGGGTGACCTGCAAACTGTGTGGGGTCCTGAGGACAGAGTTTGAGAACTACTGGTCAATACTGAAGGGCACACTACCACAGAGTTTGCCAATCTCCACCATTACAGTCCAGGTTTTAAAGGATATAGTTTCTTGAGCCCAATGACTAAATCCAATAATTAAATTGCCTGAGGCACTAATTACGTAATCTGTGCTCAAGCATGGATACTCTTAAAACCTGGACTGTAATGGAGTTCGGGTAGGAGGAATAGTTTTATTCTGCTACCAGTTTTTTTTATCCTATATGTTTGGTATATCATTGTATTTATGAATGCTGTTTTTATAACTTTTAATTGCTTAAACATTAAAAAAAAAAAAATAAGATTTTATGAATAAAACATCATGAGTTCTGAAGGTGCTTCAGCATCCCCAACATGTGTGCTGCCCACTATAATGTCTATGCAAAGTATTTTTAAATCATATGATGGATGTAATGTGAGTACCCCCAATGATTTTAAAAAGTTGGCTCCCATGCTAGTGGTAATAAACCAGGTGACATTACAAAAACAGTGACAGATAGTTGTCAGTGTCTGGAGATCCCCTCCATGCTGTGGTGTCCAAGGAGGACGCTACTTGCTCCAGAGTTCTTGCTCACTTCATTAGAAGAATAAAATCCTTTGGTTATCTTAAGTGTAAAGAGCATCACTGGATGTCAGCAGTAGCAGTTTCAGGGAGATCCCTCAGTAATCAGGAGCAGTGAAGTGGGGGAAACCCCCCCCCCCAAAAAAAAAAAAAAAAAAACTTTAGAAATGGACAATGTAAAAGTCAGCATAACTTACTAACTCTTAATCACCAATATTTTCAAAATGTTTACAAAAATTCTGCTATTTAGCACCATAACTTAATCATGGTTGGTCATACAGTTTTGTAATTTCTGACAATTCATTTACAAGCGCCACAATGACCAGCCTAATGTGGGTTTTTATTATACAAGGCAAATCCCATATATTTGTTGTCCATCTGTAAAAATGGGAAGCTGCACTGTTCTTGCACTTGTTTGGAATTTGTTTAGGGGGAATATACTGCCATTTTTAAATTAATTCTTTTTATAGTTCAACAACAAATATATAAAATACCAGACTAGCTTAGGTCTGGCAGAGGATGGGTCTAAGACCTTTGTGGTGTGGGAATTGCCGTGCACTGCAAGGAAACGTCATGAGAATGTGCCTTCACTGCATGTTCTGCACAATTAGGGGCCTGTACGCTAACCCAATTACATTAAGGCAGTTACAAATGTAGATGTTATGGAATTCTAGAACCACCAGATGCCCATGCATCAGCTGCACCCTCACCTACAACAGCAGAGTAAAAACCATGAAATTCCTTTCGGAGTGCCCCTGGAATACAAGTTAAACACAGCAGGTAGGTCACGTGCTGCCTTTACAGCACCTGTGGATAAAGATAAGTCATACTTAGAGTCTGGATAAAATACTCAGGTTTCCTTGAATTTCCTTCACCATTTCAAGTCCAGCTTTATATAACACACGGCAAGATGGATTCATGTTTACGTTGAATTTTGACTGTACCATCTGCATGTCGTATCAGGATGTTCTTCCAGTGAATTGTCCACAAGCCTGTGCACAATACAGGCAGAGTGTATTGATCTTAGAGGAGTGGGACTCTGGATGTGTGTAGCAACCATAAAGAGGGCAACAGCAAAGATGCTCTTTTGCATACCAATGTTGTAATATAGTGGAGTTACTGTCACCTTAGACCAGTATGGCTATTATACTGTGACCTCACTTAAGGCATTTCACCCACAAGTTTTGTGCACCATTCTTGGAACTCGACTGTTGAACAGCTGGCTTCCTAGTATCTTCGATACATAACCCTTACACCAATCATTCCAGTCTCATTTATAATCTTATTTCTTCCCTATTCTGGCATTTGGTGAAAACTACTAAAGTTATCTTGTACAGTTGCAAGGGTGCACAAATGTCCTGTTATTCACAGGAATAAGTGTACAAAGCAGAGACATGTGCATGGGGTGGGAAGTTATTTTAACCAATTGTGTGTGGGTATTTATATATTAGAGGCCATCTAACCTGCGTCCATATTTAAAGATTTGAGGACAAGATTTGTGCCAAGAGGCACAGAGTTACAACAATTTAGAAGCCAGTTACATACAGATTGTAAGCTTCAAACATTAGAGCTAAACTTCTAAAGACACCTTTAGATGTGGAAACAAAGACCACTCAAGCAGCAAATATAATTTCTCTCTTTATTTAGAGGTTTATGCTTTCAAACTACATTTTACAAGCTGGTGAACACTGGTAACTTATTCTCCCACAGCACTAACACCACACATTCCCAAGACAGTATAAATATGGTTGAGCTAACATTAATACAGATCACTTTTTTTTTTATCAATTACACAATAAAACAAAAAATAGTCAAGTATCCAAATATTAAGTTACACAGCTCAAAATGCATACAAAATGACATTAAAGTTTGCCCTTGCAAAAGAATCTCAGGAAGGGAATTAAATTAAACCACAAAGCAATTATTGGAGAACTGTTCAAATGTACAGTAAGGACCTTTCAGAAACGTTAAGAATCCAGCTACATTAAAGCATTTACATTTTAAAAACCATCTATGGAAGAAAATGGCATATTCTACACTTCCTGCACAAGACAAAAGGCAACATTTTACTAGAAATAAAATTACACTATAAGGTCCTCCATATCACTGTGCACCACAAGGTGCTGACATAAGTTCAAACAGTAAGGCTTTGTCTGGAGACTTTTACAATGTGGTGTGCTTCTATAGAACATAAAGGTTGAGAATATGTTAAAAAGATTTATGGCATGAAGCCTACTCAACATCTGCATTATTGGCAATGTATGAAAAGAAAAAACTAAAAAACAAATCCCTTACACACCAAACGTGTGTGCAGGACCTGATTTTTACAGCCATTGTGGGAGAAGATGTAAACATACAGTGAGCAGCCAGCATATATTCAGCCAACATTCATCTGTTAACCTTTTTTTTATTTTTTATTTTTAAGTCAGTTTCTAGAGCTGACAGGAATTGCACTGTAAAATAAACTGTGCTGTGTATTTTGGCATTGTGTACTCTTCACTAATACAGGTCTTCAGAAAACAGATGACATTTCTTTAGTGTGTGGATTAGACTGAATCAGGGGCAAGGAGGCACAAAAACAAATACGCATATAATTCAAGCTCAATTACATGATTATTAATCTACGTGACAGCAGTTTCAAAGCTGCCAGGGCAGTGACCTACACAAGTTCCAAAGCATCACTTAACCCCTCAACATTAACTAGGTGCTGAAATTGGATCCTGTTTAGGTCTACATCTCATTCTGAGGTTTTACTGTATGCAACAGTTGTTCCGATGACCATTGGAATCTTTAAAACGTAATCGCATCTTAGGACGATACTTCTCCAGGTAGAGAAGCTGCTTGCTATTAAAAGCTCCACGACGTTTCCTGTTAAGAATACATACTATTAAACAGGCACATAATAGTTACACCGCACAATGTCTCAAATATTCATATGCCATATAAAGCCATGCTTAAAATAGCAGTATTTAGGACAAACAAAACAGGACAGCATTTTTTTGTTATTCATTACAGAACACCATCTAGTATTAAAAGCATTATAACCAGTGCGTGGGGGAGTTGGGTTACCCATCTCTTTACATATGTTCTTTAAAACAAAGATGTTTGTACATGGGGATGGGGATGTAGTATCAAGGGGCGAGTCAAATGCAGCACGATTTGAATAGTGCGGGAAGGAGTTCCTGGAGCTATTCAATTGACCACATTCTAAATTCCCGACTAGAGGATTAGTGCTCGCAGTCTGAGGTGCAAGCAGAAATCAGACTAAACTGACCATTTTGCAATTATTCTGGCTTAGCATCACGGGCGGCACTAAGTCAGAGAGAGCTGGTTACTGCGACTATACATCCGGCTTAAGGCACAGTAACCAGCATCTCCCGCTTCTGCTCTAGGGGAGGTTTCTGTCCTCCCTGAGCTCGCCTTAGGACACCTGCACGATTGGCACTGCACGATGGGCCAATTGAATAGCTCCAGGAACACCTTCCTGGCACTATTCAAATCACCACTGAATTGAATTGCCCCCAAGGAATGTATTTGGTGGCATACTTACTGTCTTATAAACTGAACTGCATCTTCATATTTCATTCCACATTCAATAAGAGCAAGGGCAACTAGTACTGGAGCTCTGTATGGGAAGAAACATGAACAAACAACTAAAGTAGTAAGCATAAAAACCTATTTTAATTTTGCTTAGAAATTCTGCAAAAACAGACCACCATTAACTGTTAGGATACTCATGTGCCATGTAATGAATAAAGAATCTTCAATTTTGCCACTAAAGAATCAGAATAGTCACAGGTTGGGTACGGGATGCAGACACTCAGGATCTAAGTCAGAATCCCAACGCCAGCAACCCAACAGGGTTAGAATACAGACACATGCCGGTAATTACCCCAATTTTACCATTGCTCCTACTCTCTGCATCCTAAACCTAACCACCCCCTGCCTAAAGCTGACCTCCCGGGCAGCCCAACCCCAATACTTCACATTGGGATGCTGGCACTGTGATTCAGAGTGCTGGCATCCCGACATCCTGGATACTAACTGCATCAAGTCAAAATCTGAGGCTGTGAAATGCTTAGCTAATACCATCAATAATATAGTTTCCAAGTAGGGTACACAAAGCTTTGAGCACCAGAGTACACTCATAGTAAGATATGGGCTAGGAGATTTCAAAGTGGCATTTACAAACACAATGAAGATGCTACCCTCTTCTCATGTTTTAGGCAGTTATACCACTTTCAGACCAAAGCTAGGGCATCAACCCTACTTTTTCCGGGATTACTGAACACGGGTTGGACATGGGTCACAGCCCCAAAACACCTCTAACACTGCACCTTGTTCACTGGTTATTTTAGAACCCTTTCACACAGAACCAGTGTCAGGCCCGCCAAATATGCGAGTCATTAGAAGTGGATGTTACAGGCTCTCAAAGATGAGAAACTCAAGTTGCACCATTTCAGACTAAAGGCAACCTGGGTTGAGTCCCCTGCAATTTGGAGCCGGCAATATCATGGGTCAGAAGCTTAGCCTGAAAGGGGTTATTAGTGAAATATCGATCTCCGTAATCTGTTCGAGCGTGATAATGGAACAATCTATAAAGATAAAGTTGACTAATGGTTTTATCAGTGTTGGTATCTTTACTAAAGACAGTTTAATTGTCAGAAGACAATTACATCACAGGAATAGTAGGTTTAATTTTGAAAAGTTATTTGAAAAAACAAAAATAAAAATAAGAAAGTATACCTCACTTTGTAATTTATGAAAAACATACCACTACGACTTACCTCCCAAGCCCAGCAACACAATGAACTGCAATACAGCAGCCAGGTTCTTCACGGAACTTAGATTTCAGAAGGTTTAACCAATCATCTACAATCTGGCTAGAAGGTGGAGCACCATCATCAAAAGGCCAGTCCTTTACAGGGGAAAAAAAAAAAAAAAAAAAAAAAAAAAAAGTGTTCAATATAGTTACACTATAACTTGACTATTGAGCAAGGTGTGCAGAAGCATATATTGAATTGCAATAATTTCTTACCAAAACCTGAATGCCTTCTTTCTCAACTAGAGCAGTGTCATAAGTAGCTTCACATACTCTCACAACTGTGGTTACGCCATACTTTTTAAGCTCCTGTAGAAAACACACACATTGACAAAGTAAAATTGTCAAAACGAAATCTTGCCAAGGTATTAAACTTTAGAAGCCACTTTCAAAACAAGTCTCATGCAAAATCAAACCTTTGTAAATATAGTACATTGTGTGAATCTGTCATAACCCACAACTTCCATGGCAACTAACAGTATATGGACTTTTGAGCAATTTAGACAACCTGTTACATTCTATAGGACTGCATAAACATTCTGTAATCCAAATAGTGTTAAATAATTTATGTAACCAGTGTTCTAGGGACCCCCTGCTCATGGGCAAACTGAATTAGGTTTTACATTTAGGGGCCACTCAGTGAGCTGAAGGCCATATCAAACATTTCTCAAGCATTTTCACTGGAGTTTGACAATCACAACAGTGTGAAGAAGCCTTTAGAGTGCCTAACCACTGGAACTAGGAAAAAGACAGCAATCAAGTGTCAGGCCTATATGAAGGATGCAAATAAATAGAGCAGTGCCTAAAAATGGGATTTTGGTACCTACCGGTAAATCCTTTTCTCTGATTCCACAGGGGACACTGGAGGTGCTTACGCTGGGGTATAGAGGCGTGGATAACTCGAGCCGGCACTTTAAATAATTTAGAAGTGTGAAGCTCCTCCCCCTCTATGCCCCATCAGCCCTCAGTTTAGAAAATGAAGACCGAGAAGAGATTGAGAACAAGCGGAGTAAAAAGGGAGAGAAAACACAATAATCAAAACATACAACATATGGAACAAACCGAACAGGCAGGCCAAGAGCGCAGAGGTAGGCGTCCAGTGTCCCCTGTGGAATCAGAGAAAAGGATTTACCGGTAGGTACCAAAATCTCATTTTCTCTTTCATCCACTAGGGGACACTGGAGGTGCTTACGCTGGGGACGTCCCAAAGTTTTCCCCACGGGCGGGAGCGCTCTGCGGGGCCTGCAGAACATGACGGCCAAAACAGGATGCCGAAACCGCGAACGTATCAAATTTGTAAAAAACTTGACAAACGTGTGCACAGAACACCAAGTGGCTGCACGGCACAATTGTGACGTGGAGGCTCCCCTACCAGCCGCCCAGGACGCACCCACAGAACGTGTGGAATGAGCCGAAATGGACGAAGGAGGCCGGCGTCCGGCACCAACATAAGCCTGATGAATAGTCAGTCGGATCCAACGTGCCAAAGTCTGCTTAGACGCTGGCCAACCCCTCCGAACCGCATCATAGAGGACAAAAAGTGACTCAGACTTACGGAGGGAAGCAGTCCTGTCAACATAGATGCGGAGAGCTCTAACCAAATCCAAGGTAGAAGAACCACCAGAGTCCTCCACCAAAGATGGTACCACAATAGGCTGATTAATATGAAAAGCCGACACTACCTTGGGAAGAAAGGCGGCTACCGTCCGGAGTTCCACCCTATCAGCATGAAACACAAGGTAAGGTGGCTTATAGGACAGAGCACCCAATTCCGAAACTCTACGAGCCGAAGCTAGAGCCAAGAGAAGGACAGTCTTCCAAGATAAGTACTTAATATCAACCTCTTCCAAAAGGTTCAAACCTGGACGACTGAAGAAACAAAAGCACTAAGATCAAGTCCCAGGGAGCAATAGGAGGCTGCACCCGCAAGACCCCCTGAAGATATGTCTGCACCTCAGGAATGAGGGCCAATTTCCGTTGAAAGAAAATGGAAAGGGCAGAAACCTGCACTTTTAAAGTTCCAAGCCGAAGGCCAGAATCCAGACCAGTGTGAAGAAAAAGCAGAAACCGGGACAACCGAAGAGTCCTAGATGGAAGATCCCGACAGGAACACCACGAGATATAAGAATGCCAGATGCGATGATAATGCGCAGCCGAAACTGGTTTCCTGGCGCGTAGAATGGTGGGAATGACAGAGTCTGGGATTCCTCTGCGTCTTAAGATATCGGTTTCAAGAGCCACCCCGTTAAACGCAGTTGCGCTAGGTTGGGGTGTACTAAAGGACCTTGCTGTAGCAGATCCGGGCGCAGAGGAAGGGGCCACGGATCGTCTGACAATAGGGACCGAAGGTCCGCGAACCAACTCCTCCGAGGCCAGTTCGGAGCCACGAGAATGACAGAGGCTGACTCGTGTTTTATCCTTTTTAGCAGTCGAGGAAGAAGTGGAATCGGAGGAAAGAGGTAAACCAAGTCGTAGTTCCATGGAACTGTCAGAGCGTCTACTGCCACTGCCTGCGGATCTAGAGTTCTTGACACGTATACCGGGAGCTGACGATTCAATAGTGACGCCATGAGGTCCACCTGAGGACATCCCCATCGACGTATCAGCGCGTTGAACACGTCTGGATGAAGCATCCATTCCCCGGAGTGGATATCCTGTTGGCTTAGGTAATCTGCTTCCCAGTTGTCCACACCCGGGATGAATACCGCAGACAGGATTACTGACTGGCTCTCGGCCCACCTGAGAATCTGAGTTACTTCTGGCATAGCCATGCGACTCAGAGTCCCTTCTTGGCGGTTGATGTACGCGACGGCCGTCGCGTTGTCGGACTGAACTCTTACCGGACGAGATCTTAGAAACTCTTGCTTCTATCAGAGCATTGTAGATCGCTCCGAGTTCCAACACATTTATGGGCCACTTTTGTTCTAGAGGAGACCATCGACCCTGTAAATGATAATCAAGGACTACAGCACCCCATCCTCGAAGGCTGGCATCCGTTGTTAGGATGATCCAGTCCCACACTCCGAATCTCCGGCCCGCAAGAAGATTGGTGGATTGTGTCCACCAGAGAAGGGCCACTCTGGTAGCTGGGCTCAGACGGATCTGGCGATGTAGGAGCAGATGAGACCCTGACCCCTGTGTTAGTAGGTCCAGCTGAAACACCCTGGAGTGGAACTGCCCGAACTGTATTGCCTCAAAGGCCGCTACCATCTTCCCCAGGAGACACAGACAAAGAAGGAGGGACACCCTCTTTGGTCTGAGGACCAGCTGAACTACAAACCGGATATCCTGGAAGGAAGATCCTTTCTGATGCCGTATCTAAGATCATGCCCAGAAACAGGAGCTTCTGGGACGGATTGAGATTTGATTTCTTGAAGTTTATTATCCAACAGTGTTGGATTAGAGTCTGATATGTCAGTAAGGCATGACTTGTAAGAAGAGATACCGACTGCGCCTTGAGTAATAGGTCGTCCAAATAAGGGATTATGTTCACTCCCGATGACCGAAGGAGAGCAATCATGACTGACATGAGTTTGGTGAAGATGCGGGGAGCCGAGGATAACCCGAACGGCAATGCCTGAAACTGATAATGATCCTTCAATATGGCGAAACGCAGAAAGGCTTGGTGTGGTTCCCAAATGGGTACGTGGAGATAAGCATCCTTGATATCCATGGATAATAGGAACTCTCCTGGTTCCAAGCTCACAATAACAGACTGCAGAGACTCCATTTTGAACAGATACATCTTCAGATACAGGTTCAATGACTTGAGGTTCAAGATGGGCCTGACCGATCCATCCGGTTTAGGTACTACAAACAGGTTTGAGTAAAACCCCATACCTCGTTGATGTTCTGGAACTAGCACAGATGATACTACTAGAGACTGGATAGCCTCCTGTAGAACCCAGGTCTTGTCTGCAGGTATGGGCAGACTTGTAGTGAAGAACCGAGGTGGAGGGGGGACCTCACTCTATTCGGTACCCCAGGGAAATTAGTCTGCGGATCCACGGCTCTGGAGAGGTCTGGTTCCAAACTTGTTGAAATCTTTGCAGGTGGCCTCCCACTGTAGGTGGTCCCAGGTGGGACAGAAGACCGTCATGCCACCTGTTTTTCAGCTGGCTTAGGCTCCTGTCTACGTGCAACCGAGTGTGGGCGACCTCGACCTCTGCCGCCTTTTGCTTGGGAGGGAGCACCTCTGGCTCTACCACGAAAGGAATGTGGCGCACGAAAGGAAGGTCCAGTATAAGATCGTCTGGGAGCCGGTGCAGTAGACGGGAGGAAGGAAGACTTACCCCCCGTGGCCTGGGATATCCATTTGTCTAATTCCGGGCCAAACAGCATGTCGCCATTGAACGGTAAACCCTCCACCGCACGCTTGGATTCTGCGTCCGCATGCCAGGCGCGCAACCAGAGGGCTCTGCAGCCGGAAATAGCAGAAGCAGATATGCGAGCGCTAATCTGACTGATATCTTGACGCTTCTCCCAAGAAAACTGCAGACTCGCGGATGTGTTCAGCTAGTAAGCGTAACTCTGCTCTAGAAGTACCAGAGTCCAAACCTGTAATCAACTGGTCAGCCCAGCAAACCACCGCTTTGTTAACCCAAGCAGTAACAAGGGTGGGCCTAAGTTGAGCACCCGCTGCGGTATAAATAGATCTTAGCGTTGTCTCCAATTTACGATCCGAAGGATCTTTTAGTACTGTAGCTCCCGGTACTGGGAGTGCTGTTTTTTTAGAAAGACGGGAGACGGACGCATCTACTGGAGGGGGTGTTTCCCACTTCTCCATCATGGATAATGGAAAAGGGTAGCTAGAAGGAAACCGGGGCGGAATTTGGAACCGTTTATCCGGTTGCTTCCAGGCCACTGAGAGCTGCTGTTGAAGATGCAGTGAGAACGGAAAAATCGCCAAACTCTTTGGTTGTTCATGAAATAATTCACACTCCTGGGATGCAGGAATAATATACTCAGGTAAGTTAAGGATTTTTCTGACCGCCAAAATTAAGGATTCCAGCCCGGGAGAGGTGGACTAACTCTAGAGGGGTATCATCCTGTAATGCTTCCACCAATTCCCCTTCCTCAGTATCCTCCGTAGCGAGAAATTCCTCGTCAGACTCTTCTGACTGGAGAATAGCCGATAAAGGACGCTTTTGTGTCGGTCCTTGTAAGGAAGTGGAGGGAGCGGACACAGCTGTACCAATTACCTGTACCAGGGTGTCTATAGAGACTTGGTTAGCCCAGCAACCCAGGGAGGCTGAGACTTGCGTGCCTCAGCTAACTCAGACGTTAAGTCCGTCATTACTCCTACCATGTCAGCGGCCCATGTAGGCGCAGGTGAGGCAGTATTAGCCACAGGTGGATCAATTGCTATACAAGCATCACATAACGTGGACCCAGCCGCATGCGGCTTGGATAGTTTGTTGTTACACCTAGAACAAACAAAAACATCTTTTGAGACGCTTTTGTTCTGTTTGACATTGATACACACAGTCACCACACACAGAGAGAGAGTATATACAGAAGAAGAAAAAAAAAAAAAAAAAAAAAAACACAGAAGGCTGGCTTGGGACACAGAGGAGGAGCACACCCCACTCCCTTCCCACAGATCAGATTCCCTGCACCCCCAGTGTATTATGCACAGCCTCTGCTTAACTTGTAGCTGCTGTAGCCAGGAATGGGGAGCTAAAGAATCCAGCCTTCAGTTCTGTTGCACTTCTGTATAAAGGAGAGATGCAGGCAGTTAAGAGTTAATAAACGGCAGCCACGCTGTTATCTCCAGCCGCTTGCCGAATATAGAGAGCCCACGTTAATTAGGCCCCGCCCCCTTCATGCCCTAAGGGCTCCAATATGGCTGCTATGTCCATCCCCCCTCCCCTCCGCGCTACCAGCGTGTATCAGCGGGGAGAGGCGAGAAGCAGGGAGCAGCTTGTAGCGCTGTGTAGTTCTAACAGCGCAAGGCAGCGCTGACATCGGGACCTTTTAGCGATGTCTAGCAGCGCTATGCACACGGCGCAGCCTGCTGTGTCAGCGTGGGCAGGAGCCGGGGGATGCGCAGCTTGTTACTCACTGCGTGTCCCCGAAGGCTTCTCTCGGCAGGTCAGCAGAGTCTTCTCTTCTTGTGTGAAGACCTGCTGTGGCGGTAAGGAGCTGTCAGGAGCTCTTGTAATGAGCCCTGTGCACTCCTTCCTGGTGTTTGCTAAAACACCAGGGCGCCAGGTACCCGGACCCCACCTTTTAGATAAGTGGCGAAGGGTACCTATTAGGTGTGTAAAAGATGTCTTAAAACAAAATTAAATAAAATAAATGTATTTCCTGGAGCACAGCATAATGTGACCAGCTCCTAGAGGCACATTTTCTAAACTGAGGGCAGATGGGGCATAGAGGGGGAGGAGCTTCACACTTCTAAATTATTTAAAGTGCCGACTCCAGTTATCCACGCCTCTATACCCCAGCGTAAGCACCTCCAATGTCCCCTAGTGGATGAAAGAGAAACACTGCATTTCCAGAAACACTTAAGTTGACGCGGGGTTACCGGGACCAGTGATAAAGCAAACCAGTTTACATGATCCTGTACAACAGGCTAAAGGGCTAAGGAGCCTAAAGGCCCCCATACATCAGCAATTGATTACAGCAATCGTGCAATTTGCATTCGGTTGTGTATAAAAAGCTTTCCCTTTTTCAATCGATTGCAGAATTGCCACAATCGATTGTGTATAAAAAAATCTTTCCCTTATTCAATCGATTGCAAAATGCACGATTCCTGATGTATGGGGGGGGGCCTTTACACCTTCACTAGGTTTAGATCAGCTTTCTGAAGGCTGCAAAGCATAATTTACAAAAAAATATTCTACTCAATTAGTGTCAAGTAACTAGTGGGTGTAGTGCAGGAAAAATCATCAAGCAGTTATCACTACATACATTTTGGCACATGTCAGTAACAAGGTCTCAAATTAGGAAACCCTACTACAATAGGTATAGAGATTACTCTTGAGATATTCAGGAACATTTTAATTGGTAACATTAAAGATACTCCAGCTTAACTAAAACACTATTTGATTTTTAAACAGTTGTCAAGTCCATTCAAACAAATGGAAAGCCACTCAAGCTTATTTAAAATGTCAAGTAAAAGAAAGTGAACCAGGACAGTCTAGAACAAAAGGGCTTTTGCACTTACCTCTATGAATTTATTTAAGGTTGCGTTGGTGGGATTATGGGTGATAAGAAATCTCATGTTTTTGTAGGTTATCTCCACTGGAGCGGGGCGGTTCATTCGGGCCATTTTTGAATGGGGAAAATAAACAAAATGCGCAATAGGGGGGGTGGGGTGGTGGAGGAATTAGCAAATTAAAAAAGTTAATTGGAAGGAATGTGTTTATAAACAGAAGTCGGCTTCACTCTACTCCACAAATTTCTCAGTGCTTGTTTGGATGGAAGCAATGAATGCAAAATGAGCCTCTTTAAGGTAGGAAATCTTCAATCCAGTAATACTGAGGCTAAACACATGCAGTGCACTGAGGTTTACCCCATTCAGATCTCAGCGCCTTACACAAAGTGTGCTGCTAAATTTAATCCAACACTTCTTGTCCAGGTTGACTGCTCTTAGGGGGGTTTCTTGGTGGAGTAGTAATGAATTTCTTCTACAGTTCACTTGTCTGCATACAGGTCATGCTGTGCCTGGCAATAGTCTCCACTGCCCTTCAGAAACTCCATAAATGTGTGACCAAGAACACCACAGAACTGCTGTTGTAGAAAAAGCAAATAGGAACATATTAAAACACTGTAAACATCCAGATTATAATTAAATTATTGATCAATTAAAACATTTATAGGATACAAGCCCAGAGAAGTGGCTGAAACAAACAGCAAAAACCTTACAGTTGAGAACACGTATGCTTTATTTTTGGAGGCACAATAAACATTAAAAACCAGCAAACTAGGTAGGACAGACTAGAGGCGAGGGTTGGAATAATCACTGCATCTTAACAGGCAGTGCAGGAGAGCCACGTTGATGGGAGTCAATTTCAGCATTCAATTGGGAAAATTCAATTGTTTTTGCATTCTTAACCTGTTTAAAGTGACAGGGCGATATTCAATTGTCGTGCCAATCATGAGCGAGTAACTGTGTGCCTAAAAGCCAGACTTTTCACACACTTCTGCTCACCACCTCAGAAGTGTGCGAGCAGAAATAATGGGCACCTGCACACAACTAGCTCAAATGAGATGCTCAGTTGGGCTCCCAATCTACTGAATTCCCACCCATTGAGCCTGTATACAACAAAGGGTGAGAATACAGTCACTGAAATGGACTATGAGACTAGAGAATGAGCACTGAAGGTAAGAATAGCGCTTGGGAGGAACATGAGAGCTTACATACTGACAGGATGAATAGTTGGATGGTAAACAAGGGAGAAGGGAAAAGAAGAGTGGAAATTTAGGAAGGATGGTAGACTTTGGTGAAAAGGTGAGTTCTGAGTGAACATTTGAAGAGACTTGCAGAAAATCCAACATGTGCCTGTAATCAATTTGAAGTGAAATGTCGGAATCGGCGATAATTAATCGCTGATTATGTAAATTTCGCCTATTTCAATTACATTGACTGCTTGCCTTTACGTAAAGTAAATGTAATAAAAAAAAAAAAAAAAGGGGAGGTGGGAGGACGGGGAATATTCGCCAGCCTTTAAGCAGGTGAAAAAAAAAAAGTGCAGAATTGTGGTTTAGGGGTGCAGGCTTTAAGAAAAAAAAAAAAGCCTGCACCCCTAGGAATGTCATTTAAAAATAAACTGTCAAAAAAAAAAAAAAAATCAGGACCCCCAAAAAATGTTTTTTGGGGTAAAAAACAAACAAACAAAAAAACTAACACTTCTAAGATAGACAAATTAAATCCACAGGGGTTCTCTTGTATGCGGCAGGTGATTTCTTCATTGCGCAGAGTAGCGGCAGGTGTATTTTTGCA
Source organism: Taudactylus pleione (assembly GCA_031769625.1). NCBI lineage: Eukaryota > Metazoa > Chordata > Amphibia > Anura > Myobatrachidae > Taudactylus > Taudactylus pleione. Next base: position 141,720 of record JAUIMM010000677.1, read on the forward strand.
GGATTTTTAAAAATAACTTTAGGGACTTAAAAATATGCTTACCCCCATTTTCATGTAGCCCAAACATGATAAAATAAATATTCCTAACAAAAAAAACAAACAACTAAGTGCTATTTCTTCACCCCTTCAAAGCTGCAAATATGCACCTGCTGCGGCTATTACAAACCCCGACTCCCATCAGCAGGCAAAAATGGGGGTACCCATAGTGATCCCCCATGTCTGGACATCTTTAGGGGTGGTACCAGGTACATTTCCCAAAAACTCCCGTTTTTTCGTAGATGGTGCAATAAGTCAATTGAAAAAAAAATGGGGAAAAATTTTCACTTCCCTTTAGCAGGTGAAGAAAGTGCAGATTGTGGTTTAGGCTTAAAAAAAAAAAAAAAAAAAAAAAAAGCCTGCTCCCTTGGGAATGGCCCCTTAAAACGAAATGTGCAAAAAAATTTTTTTCGCAGATCCAAGTTTCACCTGTTCCCGATTTCGCCTACTTTGGAATTGAATACGGGGAATGGCGGCCACACGCGCGCAACACTTTTCCGCCTGGAAAACAGGCGAAAAGTCTGGACTTTTTGCCTCAAACTGAATATGGGCCTTAGTTAGGGAGAGTTACAGAAGGTAGACAGGATGGGAGATTTTTGGGAGGCAGAAATGAGAGTGGGTAATCCAGGTGGAGTGGAGAAGGAAGCATGGACAAAAAAGGTTGTAAATGTAGGAGGAAACAGTCATTAAGTGCTGGGTAAGGTGCTTGAACTGGATTTTGAGGAGGAATGTGAAGCTGATCACAACAATGTAATATATTTGTAGGAGAAGGAATATTATTTTTCCTGGTGCATATGTAAATCAAAATATAACTAATTAAATATTAAAATTTAAATAGACTTTACAGTGAATTAAAAAGGAAGCATATGATCTGTGTACAATAAAACTTTAATCTAAAAATGATTGTCGCTGCTACTGAGTTATAGTGTCTACTTTTGGCATGGCTTATTACTGCTGAATATATAATGACAACGTAATCTGTTATGGGATATCTGTCATAAGATTATATTTATCAAATTTGTATTTACCTAGCCAGATGTAACTCCTGACTCAAAAGAGGGTGACTGAGCATCAGCTATGGCTAGATATCAAATGTAAATCACAAGTTTTGCAAAATAATCATACCACCTGTTTGGTAGTTTGTCTACACCACAGTTTTGTAGCAGGATTCTATTAAGTGTGCATGTCCATGTGCAATTGTCAGCCTCATCTGGTATTTTTTTTTGGGGGGGGGGGGTCTGATGACTAACTTAACCATTAGCTAATACGGTAACACAGCAAACACAATAGCATTTTAATACATGCTCCCCCACCACCAGTTGCTCGTTAGAGCTCCATGCGATAGTGTTGTCACCATCCACTTAAGACACTTTGGGAGGAATTCTAGTGTTTTTCTGGGAGTCTTAAGTAATGGTCAACTATCACAGCAATTCAATGGTTTGTCTGAAAAACGCCCATTAGCTGAGGCACATTTTTTCTCGTAGCCTCCTGAGTTGCGAGAAAAAAAAAAAAAAAGTGTGTGCAAAGTCTGTCGTTTGGGCACCCAAACCAGGAGTTTAGTCAGGTTTAGCAGTTTTGAGCGAGCTAAACACTAATGGTAGTCTGAGAAACTTTGGACATCAGAGCAATTCAACTGTAACAATTGAATTCCCCCGTGGGCAGTCAGACTGGCTCACAGTGAGCATTTCCATCCATCCCATATGTGTTCAATAAGTTGAGGTCAGGTCTCCGTGCAGACAAATTAAGTTCTTCCACACCTTCAGGTGGGTATTTACTAGGCGATTAAAATGAGCGATTGAACGATAACGACATCATTCAATCGCTCAAATTGTGCTTGTTCGGGGATGAGGAAGGGTCCCTGCACTAAACTACATTTTGTTCAGTGTAGGCACTACAGGGGATGAGGACCAACTGTACGATTACAATGGTGTAATCGTACTGTCGTTCCTCTATCACCTAGTGGATACGAACCTTAACTGTGCAAACAATTTTTGCTTGATCTTGCATTGTGCTCAGAAGCATAACCATTCTCAAACATGAAGAGGACCTTCAAACTGTGCCACAAGGTTGAAAGCACAAAATTCTCTAGAACAGGTAGGAACAAGCAGCTATCCACATGTTGACACTACAAGTCACAGTATACCTTGCAGCTATTAAAGCATGATCAGGTTTTTAGTACAACACCTGAAGAGCCTCTGCTTATCTTGGCTTGCTCTAGAATGTCATTGGGTGCTGTAGAACATTTACAAATCATTGGAAAAAAAGTGTCCTCAAACCATTATTCATTCCTTCGATAAAGCTTTACAGCTGCTAATACACATTCGACAGGAAGGGCTCTCCTGCCATACCCAGATTCAGCTATTAAACTGCCAGATGAAGCTGTTTTTCACTCTAGAGAAAGCACTTCCAATGAATGTTCGCTTTACACCACTGCAGTCACCACTTAATTGTGCAGGGTGATCTGAGCTATGGAAACCCAAACCATGACGTTCCTTAGGAACAGTTCTTGGACTGATGTTGCTTCCAGAATGTTTGGAACTCCGTAGCAAGTGTGAGTTAGTGTGGCTTACAGCTTTGCTGCTAAGTTGTTGTTGCTCCTGGGCATTTACACATAATTACCACCACCAAGTGTACAAATAGCGTTCCAGCTAGGCTGTTTTAGCGGGGCACCTGCCCCATTTCAAAAGGGCAGAAAGCTCCCCGCCATTTTGATGGTTCCCCGTTAAAACATGGCAGGTGCCGTCCACAGAGTCCCACAGGTGGGAAAATATTGCGGTGCAGTGATCACTGCCAGTGAATAGATGCCAGGCGCATGCACATAGCATCTATTCACAGAGACAGGAGAGCTCGGGGTGCGTCTTAAGTCCCCTTTCTCATAACGCCCCATTTACAGGCGTGCTCCTTTCTAGATCCGGCGCTGGACCTCACGTGAACACTACGCAAAGTGCCGTAAAAAGATTTAATTATATTGAAAATATGCAATTCAATTAAGTACAGAGAGTACAAGTAATTAACAGTGAAATTACAAAGTTAGCGACATAAAAAAAAAAAAAAGTATCACTCATTGGGCGGAATTCAATTATTTCTAGCCGCTATCGCACCTGATGGAGCTATTCTATTCTTGCTCCTGTCGGGCGCGATCAGCAGCCAGCGCTACATTTCAGCTCGCACCCCCTGGGGGATGAGAGCTGAAATGTGCGAAAAGTGACATGTTTGGGCGCCCAAACATCACTTTTCGCGATCGCGCCCAGCACTTTGGTCGGGTTTAGCTGCTTTACGCGGCTAAACCTGACCTTTATGGGCGCGATCATCGTGGACAATTGACGGGAGATGCGGGCCGCGAATACAATTGAATTCCGCCCATTGGGCTCGATTCTATTCTGCGCAAAGTGAATAGCTCCGGGAATCAGCTCCCGGTGCTATTCAATACACCACGCAGCTAACCCCGACTAAGGATTTCTTCTTACTCCCCTCCGGGGATGAGAGCAGAAACCCGATAAAAGTCTCGAAGCGGTTTTCTGCCCATCGCGCCTGGAAAACAGCATCGCGCCGGGAAGTTAGATCGGGGAATGCCCGTTCTCGTGCCTTAAACAGTGTTTAGTCGCGAGAAAAGGCATTCTCTGACTAAACAGCACACAATTGAATAGCTCCGGGAGCTATCTCCTGGCGCTATTTACCTCACGGGCAATTGAATCGAGCCCAATGATCCAGCTCACTGGTGTGGGTGGACAGAAGAGACCATGAATTAAATGTACTGAATACAGAAATAGCGCAGGGAAAGAATTAGATGGCGGGCCACGCTAATGAGTGCTTGCAGACTAAAACCCCTTTCACACTGCCAGCAACAGCCCTGGTTATTGCACGTGAATGTGCAGCAACCCGGCTTACTGTGCCGTGTGAAAGGGCCAATTAAAATAAATGGTATTGAGCAGGGTTTAACACTAGTTCAAACTGGCTCACGAATCAGTGTGAACAGGTAACTCAGGTTGATGCGATCATGATCTCATGTCCAAGTGCCAGCTCAGCACGTGATGGTGGAGAAGTCATCGACCTGGCAATGAGCCGGGTCAGGCCGCCAGTCGGAAAGGGGTCTTAGCTGGGTCGCATGGGATTAACAAAATCCCGGACGCGACGCGGCATTGGGATGTGAAGAGGTATAAATGGGTGAGATCTAATTGTTTTTTGTTTAGGGAGCCCGGCGCTCAACTGTATCTGAGGTAGTAAAGATAAATGTGAAAAAAAAGTCGTATGTTTGGGCACTCAACTGCTGTTTAAGCAGTTCACCCGATAGCTTTACGCAGCTAAACCTGGTGCATTTGGGCGCTAGCACTCAAGCCTGCCGGAACAAGTGAATAGCTGTTGGGTGCCCATTGTTTTTGGATGCGCAAAAAACAATTGAACTTCCCTGAGTAAGCCATGTTATAACAGAGGTAAAATGGAAAAAAAAAATTACATGAAGGCCTAAAGTTGAAATCCAAGAATGTGAGGAGAGTCGTAGGTAGGTTAACATTTGACATAATGCAGGCTGGTAATGCATAATGCAGGCTGTTAGGGTAGTGGAATGAGTTCCAGAGTGAAGTAGCATAGCAAAAGTTTTGAATGCAGGGCTAAGTAATCAGTGCTGAGGCAAAACTCTCAGGAAGAGCAGAGATCAAAAGGGAGGATAGATTATGAACAGATTATTGATGTACGCAAGAGTGAAAGAAATTTGAATGTGAGGGGTGATTCGATTGTCTTTTGGGCACTCAACAGAGCAATTCAATTGTTGATCTGTTTCGGCACCCAGAGCACGGGTTAAAAAAAAAAAAAAAAAAAAAAAAAAAAAACACAACTTAAGTCTGAAATGTTATTCCTTTCCACCGAAATACAATCCAAAAAAACACTTTAATATCTGACAATTAACTTTGGTCTTACATTTCAGTCATAAGGAAGTGAGGTAGGGAAATAGTTATAAATGTGCTGAAAATAATGGTTTTTATCCCAGCTTTCTAATACATTTCTGAGCTGAGATATTCCATTTACCATGAACGCCTGCAACAGTAAAAATGTCATACACCATGAAACAAAAAAGACTGCCATCTTCATATGAAGGTAAATAAAAATAAAGTAATCGTGGTTTCGGACTACTAATTTGCAGGGTCATCACAAACAAATAAAAAAAAAAAATTCAAGCTACCAATTAATTTAATTCTGGACCATTTAATATGGATACAGTGATCACACTGAGCGGAAAAAAAATGTGGATCCCAGGGACCCCTCACTTTAAAAAGTTGGGGTCCTACACCACTGTTTGAGTCACATCACATATTATGGGGGGTGAGGGCAGGTGGTAGTTACCAGTTGGGGTAAAGCTGAGTGTAAAGGCAGGGAGAAGTTGGGGTTAGAGGGGAGTATGGCCAGGCAGAGCTGGGGGTAGGGAGGGGTAAGTGCAGTCAGTAGTTGTGACAGTGCTGGGGGCAAGGAGGAAGCTAGGAGCAGGTAGTGCAAGGGGTAGGAAGGGGGCAATGGTAGATAGCAGCTGGGGCAAGGAAGGGGTTAGGGGAGGCAGTACTAAGGGTAGGGAGGGGGTAAGGGTAGATAGCTGGGGCAGTACTGGGGGGCAAAGAGGATGTTAGGGGCAGGCAGTGCAGGGGTTAAGGTGGGGGAGTGCACACAGTTAACAGTCTGGGTAAATTGGAAATACACACAGTCAGGGCTAGTGAAGGAATACACACACAGGGAAGGGGCCACACAGCCAGCCGGCCACACCAGGGAGCACACAGCCAGCCAATAATACCAAGGACAGCCAGGGAGCACACATTCTTGTGAAGCTAAATATTTGCAGTTAGCATCTGAAAACTGAAGTTTTCAGGTTCTTAGCTTACAAATTTCACTTTATAAATCAAGGTAAATCAAGTGCTCAGTAATGGAATTTTAAAATAAAATCAAGGTCAGGCAAAAAAAAAAAATGTATTACCAAAACAGCAACCAGCACAACACACCGAAAAATGTAGATCAGTGGCACAAAAATACCAGTTACCTGCAATACACTGTATAGCCAACTCTTTGTGAATTAGGTCATCTGACCTAGACCTTGATACAAACAAAGGTAAAGTACAAAGTCTGCTAAATCTGACAATGCATCAAATTGCAGTAACGCAATTCAGACCTAGTTAAAGGGGTGAGGTACAGAATCCATTTGTTTTTATCACAGCTTTGGCTAATGGACATCCAACAACGCAAATCAATTGTTGTTCCAATCGAGTGAGTGCTGAGGGCACACATTTCTACTTGTGCCATCCTTCGATGGCAAGCAGAAATGTGCAAAAAGTCAGAATTTTAGGGTGAGATATGAATGGTAATTAATGGGTCCCCCCCACAAAAAAAAAAAAAAAACCTTTCACCCCCCCCAAAGAGTCAACAAGGTACATAAACTATAATATCTTCCATCTAAATATGTGGTTAAAGCCCCCAAACATCCATTTGGGTACCCAAATCACAGCCAGTGGGCCCCCCCCCCCAAAAAAAACAAAACACACTTTAGACATTTCTTATCACACCTCAGCAGGCTGCGTGAAGAAATGTGTTTCCTTACAGCTTTAGCCACCCATAAGGAGCAACAATTGATTTGCTCCGTTAAGCGCCTATTCAAATAGACACCCAGCAGGGGGCACACCTATAACAACTGAATCACAGAATTCATCGTTTGCACCGTCTAATGGGCATCTATCTGAGCAAGGCTCAGGGCAAGCAATGAGGCACTGCTAAAAGGGCAGGGTGCATTTTGCCCTTTTAAAAATCAGACAGGGTGCAGCGCCTTACTAAAACAGCCTAGCAGGAACACTAGACACCCATGAAACTCCCAGTGCAAACAATTGAATAACCCCACAAAAGTTAAGTGGTTATGCCATACAAGAAAATAGACATTTGTAAGCACCATTGAGTTCTCAATTCTATAACAGTAAGGCAGCAACAATGATTTGAAGTTAAATAATGCAAATACAAAGGGCAAAGAGAACACTGCTCCAGAGCAGGTAGGTCTTTAAATTGGCCACACACAAATAAAGGCAATTGCTGTCTGATTCAAATTTACAAGAAAAAAAAAAAAAAAAAACCTGTTGAAGCCTCATTATTGTGAGCTTATTTCACTGTTGAACAAATTACACACCATTAACTTTCCACCCTAACAAGAACCTGGCTCTGTTGATTAAACAATGACTAATGGGCCCCATCCATCTGCGATGGACTGCCGCAATACTGTAACCCGGCGTCGCAGGATCGCAGAAATCCAACATGTTGGATTTTGCCAATTGCGATCAAAAAATGTTAGTAATCAAATCGCCGACATTTAACACGGCAAATGTCTGCGATCCGGCGACGGGTCACAGAACATCGATGGTGGGCGATCGGAAGTTTCCGATGGGCGATCGGAAATTTCCGTTCACATCCCTGCATCGCGACAATCCGTCGCAGATGTATGGGCACCTTAACTGTAAGCCAGTGTTCAGATTTTTCTAAAATCTAGGAGCCAGAACGTAAGTGTAGGAGCCAGATCACCGTCCCCCCCAAAAAATTACAGGAGTGAGGGAGGAACACAGCTCTGATGATTAAGTTTAGGCATTGGGGGGGGCATGCTTAGGTACCACAGCATGTAAGAAGGGTTAGGGAGGGGGCTAGGATACCAAAGGATATGTGTCAGCATATTAACCCTGTCATGGTGCCATCATCAGGATTCTGACCACCAGCATTCCACACCCAACCCAGTCAAGTATTGTAGCAGATCTTTTGGAAGCATACATTAATTCAAAATATTTTTGAACACTAATTGCTACTGTAAGGGAATACATGCATTTTACCATAATATATGCAAAAAACAATATTTCAAATCACAAACAATGGGGAAATGGATCAAGCCTTCTAAAGAGTTAAAAAGTTGACAATTGCAACCAATCACTTCATAGAATGCACTTTAGAAATGCTAGCTACAGTAGGACGATTTGGTTGCTAAGGGCAACTTTTCCACTCTCCAAAAAGGCTTCATACATCCTACCCTCCCAATATTTGACGCAAATCTAAACCCTGAACTTCGCTGATCACATCAAAAGCATACAAATAAGAAATATTCTGGAGAACTGACATATGCAGGGGTCTCTGTCCACACACTATATAACATGTAGGGATAGACAAAACGCGAGGATAGATTTAGTTTAGGCACAATGCATACGCAGATATCAATTAGAACATGTAAGACGTTATGACTAAGAAAAATGGCATCGGAGAAAGAAGATGGCAGAGCTGTGCACGGCGAGGCAGCGCTGACTAGAGGAGAGGCAGTCGCCCACAGCACAAAGACAGCTAGGGAAACACGATGCATCCCGGAATGGAGTGAACGAGACGCTTACACAGCGATGTGTCACCCGCCGGCTGCACTGAGACACTAACGAGGCCCACTATATCCTATGCCACAGGGAGAGAGCGTGACGTTACGGGCGGCCAGAGACGGATACTTACAGGGCTATGCTTACTCATTGAAGATTGTATCTTAATCATACAGTCGGTCCCTAGGAAGAAGCGGAGCAACAGCCAGGCGGCGGGCGGTGATGGAGCATACAGCAGACGGCTGTTTCCCGTTGCTAGGGCGTTGTGTGGTGGGCTCCTGTGACGGGCTGGATACTGCCCCAACCTCCTTTCTCTGGCTTCTCCTCCGTGACCAGTACACAGCATGGGACGTAACTCACGCACAGTGACGCCTTGCCGTTTGCGTCACACAGCCGCTATTATATACTGCATGTGACGTGTCATCCTATTTGGCCAATCACTGCGCAGCTCTCTGCCAGGAGAGGGGAGTTACGGCGGGAGACGTGCTTTGTTGACGTCAATCCGCTAAAAGCTGGTGCGAACCAGTTGAAGCATCAAAGAGCCCAGGTCGTGTATACTGGGGGAGGGGCGCTGCGGAGTTAGCGGAGAGCATAGATGTGGTCTGTATGTGTATTACTTTTAGTGCCAGGGCAGTCACAAGCTGAGCCGCTATCTATCTATATACACAACAGTCTGACTGTATCCTGCATTGTCTTGTTAGGGAGCAAAAATACACAAGGCAGGGCTGTGTGCTTGCTTTGACGTCTGGGTCCTCATTCAGAGATGGACACAGTGTTGATATTCGACGCAAGAGCCCATTTTTTTTTTGGTCTGCACATGCGTCTGATGGTTACCGAAAGCTGTGGAATCAATTCGGACACCGTGAGAGGCAATTTAGTGGGCTTTTCTGGGTGCTAACACAGATGCATGAGCAGATTAGTGAGATCTGTCCATGTATCTGTGTAAGACAAAATTATTAAAAAGTGTAAAAATAATAATAAAAAGATGTGTCCCGCCAATCAACCCCCCCCCCCCCCACTTAGCTAAAGCACAACCTGACCTGGGCTTTGAGAGCAGGTCCTTGTTGTGAACATACAGGGGACCAAAGACGTAGGGGTCTCCTGTATTTAGCACAACCAGCACTGGGCTCAGCTGATCCGGTACTGGTTTTGTAAATGCAGGGGACAAAAAGAGTAGGGGTCCCTTGTATTTTCCATAACCGGCACCGGACTGTTTTAGTGGGGGAGTAATGCCACAGCCAGGGGAACCCTTTCACTGGGTCCTTTGGCCAAAGCATTACCCATGACCGCTAGTCAGCCCAGGCCGGGGTTCCCTGGGGAAGTGAGGCCCCCCCAATAAAGGGATCCCGCACTCCAGGCCTGGGCTGATAGGCTATCCCTACACCCCTGGGCTGTGGGTGCCGGGTTGATTATGTAATTTAGTGCAAATGAAAGAAGTAAAAATATTGTCTTTTGCAGGTGAACTAGTATCAGCATGCAGGGCATTACAGGCTCGCTGGTACCTGTAGTTCACCTGCAAAATAAATATTTTGAAAAAGACAGTACACACACACCATGATAGTACAATTTTATTAACACATACATGCACACTCACTATCTCACATACTCACCTAGTGATCCCTGTATCCATTCACGTCCACTTGTCAAAGTAGAAACCCACGGATGCCTGTAAAAAAAATATATTCATACTGACCTCTTCCTTGCGTGGATCATGTCCTCTTCTATCCATGTAGGTATCCACGATCTTCGGAAAATGAAAAAACGAGTTGACCCGCACCCACAAACATTAGTACTGTCCTCTAAGGACATCTCAGTGCTGAGCTTTCATTGGCTGAGAAAGGCGAGCCTTCCACCTCTCATCGAATGAGCAGTTCTCACTATTGACTTCAATGGTGAGAACCGCTAAGGTAACCTTTAGAAACCTTAGCGGTTCTCACCATTGACTTGAATGGTAGGAACTGCTCATTGCCTGAGAGGCGGACGGCTCGTCTCTCTCAGCCAAAGGAAGCTCAGCACTGGGATTTCTATAGTGGAATCCTGCGGTGGAGCCGTCATTTGGGTAGATGTCCACTGGTCTACATATTTTCAGTTTGTTGTTTTGCCATGCCCTATGGATACCTACTTTGGAACGAAGAGGACGTGATCCACGCATAGGAGGAGGTGAGTATAGAATTTTTTGTTACAGGTACCTATGGATTCCTACTGGAGAACAGGACATGATTGGCTTCCACCTCTCATCGAATGAGCAGTTCTCACTATTGACTTCAATGGTGAGAACCGCTAAGGTAACCTTTAGAAACCTTAGCGGTTCTCACCATTGACTTGAATGGTAGGAACTGCTCATTGCCTGAGAGGCGGACGGCTCGTCTCTCTCAGCCAAAGGAAGCTCAGCACTGGGATTTCTATAGTGGAATCCTGCGGTGGAGCCGTCATTTGGGTAGTACTGTCCTTAGGACAGTACTAATGTCCACTGGTCTACATATTTTCAGTTTGTTGTTTTGCCATGTCCTATGGATACCTACTTTGGAACGAAGAGGACGTGATCCACGCATAGGAGGAGGTGAGTATAGAATTTTTTGTTACAGGTACCTATGGATTCCTACTGGAGAAGAGGACATGATTGGCTTCAGGTAGACATAGGTGAGTATATGAGATAGTGAGTGTACATGTGTGTGTGTGCATGTATGTTTTATTAAACTTTTACTTTCACAGTGTGTGAGTTCTGTGTTTTTTTTAAGTATTTATTTTGCAGTGGAACTTCAGGTACTAGCGGGCCCGTAATGCCCGCATGCTGGTATTTGTGGCTCTCCAAGTACCAGCATGTGGGGGAGGCTTTCTGGAACCTGTAGTTCCACTGCAAAAGATAATATTTTAAAATGTTTCAATCACACTAAACTATCAACCTGGAACCCAGGTATTTCCAGAACCAGGACTGACTCAGAGCCCAGTGCTGGTTGCGCTAAATACAGGGGACCCCTACGTCGTTAGCCACAGAATTGAGTTATCAGTGATGGCTAGATTGAGATGTGAAACTCAAATTGAAAAAGGTGTTCTATTTGAGATTTCTATTTGGCGTCTTTTGTGTCCGATTTGCACTATATTTCTCCCGTTACATATGAATCCTTAATAAATTTCAAGGTCCTATTGATGTCTATGGCAAAAGGCTGCCGAGTTGGACCGATGGTGTATGTGTCCGAAAACATGTTACCATCCGAGTTTCAGCTGTTCTCGGACGATTTTTCCGTTTCATATAGAGCAAAGTTTGTAGAGTTTAGCCTTTAGTAAATTCTGAATATTCAGTTCACGGACGATTTTGCCACACTCGATCTTAGTAAATTTACCTCTTAGACTACTTAATACTAAGGAAAATGGTATCTAAGACCAGTCTCCCAGCATTACTATAGGTCTGGAGCCAGTTAGGTGCATTTTTTAACCATCCTAGACCATTCCTTTATCAGGGGAGTAAAATGGTTAGCAAGAAAAATCACTTTGACAGATGGCTTGCAAGGAACACGTTTATATTATTTAAGTTCAAGGCCAGGTTACCCATTAATCAGTCTAGAGGATACAGCAGATTCTGACACATTTAGGGACATATTTAGTATTGAAGGCCCCTGAATTCACACATTCACATAAAGAGGGCCAGAGGAGGTGGAGAGATCTGAATGGGTCCCTATTCCCACTCTGGAACTCCTTTCAATAGGAAGGTGTGTGGCTTCTGGAACTAGCGCCATCTTAAGATGGTGTCAGTTTCTGCATGCAGTCCAAAAACTTTCAGTTTTCAGAGTTTGTTGAAAACGCAGCTGCTACATCTAATGATGGATCCACCCCTTATTTAAAATGTGTGGAAACTATTGTAGTTTTTCTGCATGTATAATGGGCCCATTGAGCTTAATGAGTAGGCCTCAGTGTGAAAAAATATGGTCCCTACTCCAGTGTGGCATACGTGTAAGCTGAGAGAAGACGCTTCACCTATAACATTACAGTCACTCTGATATCTCGATAAATACTTGCTAACTAAGAAGGATGACCGTTTCAGGGAAAGGGGAGGGGAAAAAGGCTGCACAGGAGCTAGATTCAATATGACCTTGAGGATGAAATTCTACCCAGTAGTTATACTCACAATTTAATATATGACCATTGGGCCTGATTCAGAGCTGAACGCTCTGACCAGAGCGCTCGCTCTGAATCAGGGCCCTCCTACCTTTTTTTGGAGCGTCCTCATGGACGCTCGCATAGCTGTGGGTTACCACCCACAGCTATAGCGAGCGTCCATGATGATGGTCTTGACCATCGCGACCATCGGGCTTGCGACGGAGAGCATGCGGTAGGGTCTCGCTGCCGCAAGCCCTGGAGTGATTTTGGCTCTATCAGAACCAAAATCACTCCCACTGACATCACTAGTGATGTCAGTGGGGCCGGCTTCAGACGGTAGGCGTTCCCATGGGAACGCCTCCATCTGGCAGGCACGCCCACCAAAGGGGGCGTGCTGTCAATCGACAGCACGCCCCCTTTGGTGCGAGACCCGGAGCGACAGCTTGGCTGTCGCAGTCCGGGTCTCGCGCATGCGCATGACGGAGCTCCCTCCGTCGTGCGCATGCGCAGTGGGGAACATCGACCCGCTTGCGAGCGTACTGCCGCTCGCGAGCAGGTCTGAATGGCCCCCATTGTTCCTATGTATACACAGTAGGGAGGGAGGAGTACACCTAACAGTAAAAGTAGGAGTAAATATAAAAAGAAAAAAAATAGTACTCTGGAATAGGGGCATAATCCTAATAGTTCAACAAGATTTTGGTTAAAAATTTACTTTTATTAAGAAGCAGTTAAAACTCAATGAGCATTTTAATGACGTAGGACACAATAATGTATGCATACGCAATAAAAGTAATTTACATGATGAACGCAATTTTAACCCTTGGTGTATGCCTAAGAAAAAACTAGCAAAACAAAGTGAACAAAAGGAATTGTAGGTGTAAATACCAAATCTAAGGTGTGCATTTATGTGAAGTGTGAATTAGAAAAGGTGGACACCTCTCAACATTAGAAGGTGATAAGTGTCTGGCAAAAATATGGAAGGAAAGGGGATAGATAGTGAAAAACAAAAATAGTGTTTAAAATTATGGCACCATTAACCAATCAGAGGATAACATTGTGCTTTTGTGCATGTTGTATGGTTATGTGGTTTCTTGGACAGGTCCACTAATTGATTGCATATAGAGAGTTTCTATATCTGTGTGTAAAGGCCCCGATATACGTGCTGATCCGTCGGATGTATGTGCTATATAGTGCCGTGTATGGGCACAATATCAACTCTGATATCGTGCTGCGCGCTCCAGCGGGGTCGTACATCGCTTCCCCAGATCTTCCTGCATAACCATCTGATCTGGGATGCAATGTACGATCCCATTCAGATGAAGGAGGGGGAAGCCGGCATATCGTGCGGTCTGCGGGGACCGTACGATTGCCGGCGGTGACAGCACGATCCATCAGCAGTCGCCCTACATGATGCATCGCACCGTGTATGGGGACCTTTACACTATATACTGCATCCACGCTATGATATAAATGTGACACACAGTTTCCTTGATAGTGACTACCATAATTTTTTGCAATTTATTCATAGATTCTATGGGTATGATTGGTTAGTGGTGCCATAATTTTAAACAATTATTTTGTTTTTCACTATCCCCATCACTTCCATATTTTCTCTAGACACTTATCACCTCCTAATTTTCTCATTCACTCTTCACATACATGCACACCTTAGATTTGGTACTTACACCTACAACTCTTTTTGTTCACTTTGTTTTCTTATGCATACAGTACTGTACATGAGGGTTACATTTGCATTTCACATGTAAATTACTTTTATTGCACATTTATATGTTATTGTGTCCTACGTCATTAGAGTGCTAGTTGCATTTTAACTGCTTCATAACCACTTAACTGGCTAATATTTTTTCCAAAAACATCGTCAACATTTTTGGGCCTCTTTTATTATCAAATTATGTAAATAATAGTTATTTAAACCCGATTCAGTATAATTTTATTAACGAATATGCAGAATTGTTAATAAAATTATACTGAATAAGGGTTAAATAGCAACTATTTACATAATTTGATAATCTAAAAAAAAGAATCAAACGTTTAAACTTTTTTTTCACTTTATAAAACCATGACTGCTGGGCTCAATGTGCGGTATTAGGGGCCAGGGTGCAGTATAAGGGGATCAGGTTACATTATGGAGGGTCGGGGGTAGACAGTGTTGCAGCTTTCCCAGCGCCGGTCTCACTGAACATGCGGGGAGCAAAGTAGATGCCCAGGACAAGGATGCTGTTGCTGTCACTCGGGGAGGCGGTGGCTTTATGCTGTCAACTCCATGCCAGGACCTGGGGAGGCACACTCACTGGAGAGACTGCATTCATTCGGGCAGCTCATAACTGGCTTTCTCGGGCATGGGCAGTGAGGGGAGGAGATGGAGCCTGGGCAGGAGGAGCCAAAGACCCATAGAGAGAGCATCACCATCAGGCTGCTGGCTGGGAGGTGGAGAGGTCGGGGGGAGGTGCAGCCACTCCACTCTCAGCAGCACCTGTAGCCAAGGGAGAGCAGGGAAACCATAGCTTCCCTTATCCTGGGCTGCTGGAAGAATGCCCCCTTCTGTACATAGCCCGGCCGGCAGGAGGAGGCTGGAGGTAGCCGGCTGGGTGTGCTGAGCCCGGCAGCTGCTGGAAAAACAGCCTTCAGGATCTGCCAGCAGGTTCCTCTGACTCAGTCACATCAGATGCTACCGTGTCAGGGAAAGCCAAGCCTGGTGTGATCGCATCTCATGCAACCACGCCAGGAAAGTGGTTAATAAAAGTTAATTTTTAACCCAATTCTGGTCAAACTATTAGGCGTGTGCCCCTATTCCAGAGTACTTTTTAGTGTTTTCATATTCACTCTTACTAAGGAGGATATCAGAAGCAAGCTTCTAGAGTCCCAGTCACACACTTGTCAACCTCTGTAGGACATGGTCAGAATCTCACCACCTCTTCTTTCTCATTATATATGTGTCTTTCCAGAGTTGCTTACAGATATATTTTATTGTATATGAAATTATCCCTTTGTTACTGTTATCGGTGATCCGACACCCAAGAATCCCTGTGGAAGAGCGGTACAGACATGGTGGAGAGGGAAGTTTATTAATTGCCCCGGACAACTAGCTGAAAGCTGGTAGAAGAAGTCTTGTCGATGGTAGAAGACACAAGTGGATGCATTTGTGCCAGATAGCTGTAGCGGTTGGCCAACCGGTGAAGATGAAGTTGGTGCCAAAGACTTGAGTGGCTGGGTAGAGCAGCTGAGGCCGATTGAACAGCTTGAGCCGATGTGGTTAGAGCCCGATGTGGCCAGAGGCCGATGTTGCAGCTTGAAGCTGATGTTGTGGCTGGAGCCTGATTTTGTGGCCTGAGGCTGATGTTGCAGATTGAAGCCGATGTTGTGGCTAGAGTCCGATGTTGTGGGAGATCGGCTGCTGTGGTGGCTAAGAAGCTAGGAGTGCAGACTGTAGGAGAATGGCTGCTGGAGTGGCTAAGAAGCCGGGTATGCAGGTTGTGGGGGAACGGCTGCTGGAGTGGCTGAGAAGCTGGGAAACAGTCCACGTTGATATCGCTGGGAGAAAATAGCTGACCATGCAGCTGAGCTGAGCGCTGTGAAATAATGCTATAGCCAGCAAGGTAGCTAGAATCCAGTGTGTAGAAATAGAGGAAGGACTCATCAGGTGACATGGGAGTAACTCAGCCCAGGTCTCAGACGTCACGATCTCCTGGGAACAGATCCAGTGGGGACAGGAGCAGGAGAGTCTTGAGCCATGTACAAGTCCTGGACTGGACTTGTAACAGTACCCTCCACACCCTTGGCACTGGGTTGTAGAACCCCTAAAGCCCGGTTTAAATGGAAAGTCCCGGAAGAATGCCTTCTTCAGCCTGGGAGCATGTAAGGCGTGTTCTGCCACCCATTCAGGTCCATAACCCTTCCAGTGCACCAGAAACTGAAGGTGACCCCTAGGAACTCTCGAATCCAGGATTCTTTCAACAATAAATTCTTGTTGGCCTCAAACCTCCACTGGTCTGGGTGTGGATACCCGAGGACGCCCGAACTTAGCAGAGGTGAAAACAGCTTTGAGAAGAGAGCAGTGGAAGGAGTTGTTTATCTTGAGAGAAGCTGGTAACTGAAGTCTGAAAGTACCGGGTTGACCTGTGAGATGATCCGAAAAGGACCAATGAACTTGGGACCGACAGACCTAGTGGGTTGACGAAGTCTGATGTCCCTGGTAGAAAGCCAGACCAGATCTCCTCCCTGAAAGGTACATGGCCTTCTATGTTTGTCCGCGATCCTCTTGACCCAGGCAGTGGCTTCAATCAAATTGGCATGGACCTTACCCCAAATGTGCCGTAATCTAGAGATCACATGAGGATCCATGGATGAAGAGAGGCTGATGTCAAACGAATTAGCCCTAGGGTGTTGGCCCATGACACAGAAGAATGGTGACACCGCGGAAGCAAAATGGCAGGAGTTGTACGCAAATTCCGCTAAAGGCAAATGTGACACCCAGTCTTTCTGGTACTTGGAGATGTGGCACTGTAGATATTGCTCTAGGATCTGATTGGCTCTTTCTGTTTGCCCATTGGATTGTGGATGATATCCAGACGACAGGCTAAGATGTATCCCCAGGGCAGAACAGAAATGTGTCCAGAATATCGCAACGAATTGTGACTCCCGGTCGGAAACCACATCGACTGGTAACCCGTGCAGTCGGAAGACATGCTGAATGAACAAGTTCGCAAGTTCTTTAGCTGATGGAAGCTTTGGCAGTGGGATACAATGGACCATCTTGCTGAACCTGTCCACCACTGTCCAAATCACAGAACAACCTGCCGAAATGGGAAGATCCACAATAAATTCCATGGAAATGTGGGACCATGGCCTTTTGGTAACAGATAGTTGTAGCAGGAAGCCCGGAGGAGTGGTGCGAGAAGTCTTATTACGGGCACAAGTCTCACGAGCGAGGACAGATTCATAAGTATCCGCGGGAAGGGAAGGTCACCACACGGACCGGGACAACAATTCCATGGTCTTGATGATACCGGGGTGTCCAAAGGCTCATCGGGCATGAAAGTCCAGAAGAACCTGTTGCCTGAATCTTTAAGGCACAAAGAGCAGATGTGGAGGTTTGTCAGCAGGTGCTTCCATTTGATGAGCACGGATGATCTTCGCTAAACCTCGGGTAAGTGCCAAGTGAAGACAGAAGTTGGGAACAATAGGTTCAAGATGAGCTTCATCCTACTGTACGGGAAAGAAGCTCCTGGAGAGGGCATCCACTTTAACATTCCTGGACCCAGGTCTAAAGGAAATTATATAGTTAAAGTGCGTGAAGAATAGTGCCCAGCGAGCTTGTCTGGCATTAAGTCTCTTGGCTGCTCTTGTGATCAGTGAAGACGGAGATCTGGTGCTTGGCCCCCTCCAGCCAATGTCTCCAGTCTTCAAAGGCCCACTTGATGGCCAATAGTTCACGGTTCCCCACGCCGTAGTTTCTCTCAGCCGAGGAAAATTTTCGTGAGAATGAGGCACACGGATGGACCTTGTCGTCACTGGGATCCTTCTGGGACAACACTGCTCCTGCTCTGATCTCAGAAGCATTTACATCAACCAAGAAAGGAAGGTCCGGATCTGACGAAGGACCGGAGCACTGAATAAAGCATTCTTAAGGACAACAAAAGAGTGTGCAGCCGTGTCCGACCAGTGAACGGTGTCTGCACCTTTCTTAGTGAGCTCGACAATGGGAGCCACAATGGTGGAGAAGGACCCAATGAACCTCCTGTAATAGTTGGTAAAGCCGAGGAAACGCTGAATAGCCTTTAAAGTGGTTGGCTGGACCCAGTCTAGGATGGCCTTAACCTTCTTTGGTTCCATAGCAAACCCATGGGGGAAAATAACATACCCTAGAAACATGACCTGTCGCACATGAAATTCACACTTCTTGGCCTTGGCAAACAGATGGTTCTCTCTAAGTCTCTGGAGAACCTGTTTGATGTGGTTCTGATGTTCACTCATGGAGCATTGGCCAAGCCGAACGGCATTATTAGTTTGAGTACTGAACGCTGTTTTCCATTCATCTCCGGCCTTGATCCTGACGAGGATATAAGCTCCCAGGAGATCGATCTTTGAAAAGATGGAGGCCTGTCGGAGCTGGTCAAAGAGTACAGAGATGAGGTAATGGGTAAAATTTTTTTATCGTGATCTTATTTAAGTCCCGGTAGTCAATGTAGTGTCTAAGAGATCCATCCTTCTGCACAAAAAAAACCCCTGCCCTACTGGGGACTTGGACGGATGGATGAAGCCATTGGCCAGAGCCTCTTTGATGTAGTCTTCCATAGCCTGGGTCTCTGGTATGTAGAGAGAACACAAACGACCCTTGGGAAGTCTTGCTCCGGAAACAAGCTGGATGGAGCAATCGTAGGATCGGTGTGGACGCAGGGAGCTGGCTTTCTGTTTGGAGAAGACATCCCAAAACTCTTGATAGAGAGGTGGCAAAGGATTGGTCGTATTAGAAGATTTGGGGCCTGATTCAGACCCGCTCGTGAGTGCACAGCGCTCGCAAGCGGGTTGATGGTCGGCCAGTGCGCACGCTCGGCATGCGCAATGCGCGTGCGCGAGCCCCGGAGCGAGTGAGAACCACCGGCTCCGGGGCTCGCTACAAAACGGAGTGGCTGTCGATGTTGATCAACAGCTCACCCCGTTTTGTAGGCGGGGAGGGGGGGTGGCTGGACAAATGGAGGCAATACCGATGGAACCCCCTGCCGTTTTGTGGGCGGCCCTACTGACAATTCGTGATGTCAGTAGTGAACTTCCTGCTCTATTAGGAAGTTCACTCGGGCTTGCGGGAACCAAGACCCTACCACAATGGTCTCATCGAAAGCCCGATGGTCGCGATAATCGCAACCATCTCCAGGCCGCTTGCAAAAGCTTTGGGTACTCACCCACAGCTATGCGAGCAGCCTGAAGGCGGATTTTTTTTAAAATACACCCTGATTCAGAGAGAGCGCCTCTGAATCAGGCCCTCGGATCGTAAAGTTCTGATGGGTACGGACAAACAGCGAGACTGACAACCAGACCCCACTGGGCGATATCCCCTGTGCTCCAATCAACCTGAGGGTTATGAGTCTTCAACCACGGTAGTCCGAGGACCACGGGAGTCAATGGGCATTGCAGAAGCATGAAAGAAATTGTTTCCGTATGTAATGAACCCACAGAAAGTCGGATGGGTGGTCCTGGACTGGACTTGTAGCACCCTTTAAATATATCACATCAAAAGTCAGGTACCTGAACACAGACAGCAGATACCTGTTTCCAGACTAGGTCTGCATTATAAAAGTCTTTTGGAAAGGTACATTGACAAGTCAGTTTTTTGCTGCCTTTTGTTACCTTTGTTTAATACTGGCAGTTAACATATTGTAGTATCATTTGACCACTGTAACATTATTCTAGTACAGTGTGCTCATGTGTTAGTCACTGTTTCTTTGTACAGTATTTTAACATTCATAAACATAAAATAATGCCAGAAAGTACATTCATTTAATCATTCTAGAGTCCATTATTGTAAATGTAACTATAAATATTGTACAGAGGGCCTGATTCAGAGCCGGACACTCTGACCAGGGCCCTCCTACCTAAACTTGGAGCGGCCTCCTGGCCGCTCGCATAGCTGTGGATGACCACCAACAACATATGCGAGCGGCCAAAAAGATGGTCGCGATGGTCAAGACCATCGCGACCATCGGGCTTGCGATGAGACCCTGTGGTAGGGTCTCGGTGACCGCAAGCCCTGGAGTGATTTTGGCTCTATCAGAGCCAAAATCACTCCCACTGACATCACTAGTGATGTCAGTGGGGCCGGACCCAGACGGTAGGCGTTCCCATGGGAACACCTCCGTCTGGCAGCCACGCCCCCGGCACGCCCACCAAAGGGGGTGTGCTGTCACTCAACATCGACAGCACGCCCCTTTGGTGCGAGACCCGGAGCGACGGCTTCCCCATCGCTAGCCGGGTCTCACGCATGCGCACGACGGAGCAGTCTCCGTCATGCGCATGCGCACTAGGGCACCATCGACCCGCTTGCGAGCGCTCAGCGCTCGCAAGCGGGTCTGAATCAGGCCCAGAGTTTTCTTCACATTGTGGGTTATGAATTTAGTTTCAGATGGTGACCTAATCTATTACGTTGTTGGAATGGAAATTGAAATGAACTCAGCAAAGGCAAGGTAAGACATTACTTCCATTTATACTCCCAATGATTTGATTTTTCTCTCTAACAGTTTCTTTAATGTGCATTCATTATTGAAAGAAGTGTCAACATTTATTAATTTTGTTATAATGTTATGATAAATCATTTAATCATTTAATAATGCACTGGTTACATACTCTTGAATAGAAATTGTACCTAGAATGCAAGTCATATTAATATGCTGATTTGCAGCGTTCTTCAGTGGCCACCTGCACACCCTCAGTTTTCTGTATTCCAACAGAATTGACAATCATGATAACTTCTGTAACACAAGTAACAGACATTCTGGCTCTAGGTTGCTGCACTGCTGCCAGCAATAGATACAGTAGGCTGACGTGATTTTGTCACGGCTACAGACACTTGAGACTCCTGGGAAGAGTCAAGCTTACTAGGTAGTATGAACCGAGGTGATTTTAGGAATTACCTTTTCATGAAATATCACTAGCACGAAATAAAAGTAAATAGAATTTATTTAAGATCAAAAACTGTATGTCAAAGTTCCACATTAAATCTCAATAACACAAAGTTCATGACATGCACTAAAAGGTGCAAGGGTATGCCCCTGTGAGAGACAAAGTTCGAAGTACACACTGAACTGGTGTGGGGGTGAAACCCCGAGTCCGACATATACCCCGAGTCCGAGTCCATTCTATCCTGAGGCTAGGGCCTCAGGATAGAATGGAGGTCAATAACAGGGTTGAGCCCTGTATTGCGACGGAGGTCTGGAACAGGGTTGAGCCCTGAGATGTAACAAGATCCAGAACGAGGTTAAGCCCTGAGACGTGATGAGGGTCCGGAACATGGTTGAGCCCTGAGATGTGATAATGGGTCCGGAGCATGGTTGAGCCCTGAGACGTGATGAGAGTCCGGAGCGGGGTTGAGTCCTGCGATGTGATGAAGGTCCAGAGCAGGGTTGAGCCCTGCAACGTAATGAAGGTCCGGAGCGGGGTTGAGCCCTGCGACGTAATAAAGGTCCGGAGCAGGGTTGAGCCCTGCGGCGTAATGAAGATCTGGAGCAGGGTTGAGCCATGTGATGTGATGGGGTTCCGATGAGGATAGACTGTAACGGTGCAGTTGACAACTGTAGAAGAAGTAACCCCAGTGTCAGTATGAGTCATTTATAACAAGTATACCAAATAGTGTAGCGTAGAATTCCTCCAGGAGGAGGATCAGGAGAGATGGAAGTTGAAGAAAAGGCTAGAGGGTTTATTATAGGGTACCTTTGATCCTCATTTTGTTCTTTCTCTTCGAATATAAAGCGAGAAAGTACGTCTGCCTTTTTATTCAATGAACCTGGATGATACCTGAGGATAAAATCAAAACGGGAGAAAAAGAGTGCCCAACCAGCCTGTCGTGGGTTCAACCAATGAGCTGTCTTCAAATACAACAAATTCTAATGATCTGTAAAAATGGTAATTAGATGCTTTGCACCTTCTAGCAATTATCTCCATTCCTCTAACGCTAATTTAATAGCTAACAATTCTTGGTCCCCGATGGAATAGTTACTCTCAGCACTGGAAAACTTTTGTGAAATGAAACCACAAGACACTCTTCTCCCATCTGCGGCCACTTGGGACAAAATGGCACCTTCTCCATAAGTGGACGCATCCACTTCCAATATAAATGGTTTCTCAACATCAGGTTGAACTAAAATAGGAGCCACAGAAAATGCATCTTTGAGAGTCTGGAAGGCATTCAATGCCTCTGGGGACCACACTTTGGGGTTAGACCCTTTTCTTGTCATAACAGAAAGTGGGGCCACAATCGTTGAAAATGCTTTGATAAACTTTCTATAATAATTGGCAAAGCCTAAAAATCTCTGAATAGACTTTAATGAAGTGAGCAAAACCCAATCTTGTATAGCCTTCAGCTTCTCGGGGTCCATCTGAAGTTCAGAACCAGAGATAATATACACCAAAAAGGGTATAACCAGGACCTCAAAAACACACTTAGAGATCTTACCATAAAGCTCATTAGCTCGAAGACGACTTAGTACCTCTTTGACATGAATACGATGATCAGAAAGATTCCTGGAAAAATTTAAAATGTCATCAAGATAAACAATAACAAACTGATAAAGTATATCTCGGAAAATTTCGTTCACAAACTCCTGGAACACTGCGGAAGCATTACATAAGCCAAAAGGCATAACGAGGTTCTCATAATGACCATCTCGCGTATTAAACGCAGTTTTCCACTCATCTCCTTCTTTAATTCTGATTAAATTATAAGCTCCCCTTAAGTTAAACAATCGAGACCCCTTGACTCTGTCGAACAGCTCTGTAATAAGAGGCAAAGGATATTTATTTTTTACCGTGATCTCATTTAGACCTCAAAAGTCAATACATGGACGAAGTCCGCCATCTTTTTTCTTTATAAAAAGAATCCCGCTCCAGCAGGAGACGAGGAAGGCCTGATGAACCCCTTCCGCAGGTTGTCTTGCACATACTCTGACATGGCTTGAGTTTCAGGGACAGAGAGAGGGTATACTCGACCTTTGGGTGGCACTTTACCGGGAACAAGTTCAATAGGACAATCTTAAGGACGATGCGGTGGAAGTACGTCTGCCGCCTGTTCAGAAAAGACATCAGCAAACTCATGATAAGGCTGTGGGAGAGAAGGTGGAACATCTACTTTTACTTCAGCCAATCGTACAACAGGAATCAAACAATTTAGTTTGCATTTAGGACTCCAAGAAAGGATTTGAGAACAAGTCCAATCAATATGAGGGTTATGAAGAGTTAACCATGGTAAACCAAGAACTATATCATACATAGAAGTAGGTAATACCAACAACTCTAAACTTTCTTCATGCAAAGCTCCAGCCCTCAGCTTCATAGACTTTGTTTGATGTGTAACATATCCATTAGAAATTCTAGTCCCATTCACTGCAGAGAGGGAAAGAGAACGGGATAATCTGACAACAGGAATCTGCAACTCTTGAACCTATGAAGACGAAATAAAGTTGCCAGCTGCTCCAGAATCTACCAAGGCAAAAAACACTTGACTTGAAGAACCAAAATCAGAAATACAAACAAAGATTAAACAATCCTTTTTGGGAAAATTCTTTGAGAGAACCCCTAGTTTGACTTCCCCTCCATCAACTAGGGACGACCATTTCCCAGCCTCATTGGACATTTAGACAAAATATGTTCAGAGGACACACAATACAAACACAAATTAGAACACCTCCTACGTTGCTTCTCCACTTCAGATAACTTAGATTTATTAATTTGCATAGGTTCATCAGTTGTACCATGAGAGGAATGAGACTGGGGAAGAGAAATCTTAGTATGCTCAGTACGACTCCTCTGAACCCCTCGTTCTCGCATCCGTAAATCAATTTTAATAGTCAATTAAATCAACTCATCCAAATTCTCAGGAAGATCCCGAGTCACTAACTCATCTTTATGTTTCTCAAAAAGACCATTCCAATAGGCTGCTCTTAATGCTTCATTAATCCACTTAAGTTTGAAAACGAACCACATACTAACCAACTGGAGATGTTCTCTGTTTCAATCGCAAAATGTCCACAGACGCGGCCACTGATCTTCCAGGTTCATCAAATATCCTCTTAAAAGTAGAAACAAAAGCTTGGTAATTAGACATTAAAGCATCATTTCTCTCCCATAAAGGAGAGGCCCATTCGAGAGCAGTACCAGACAATAATGACATTATATAAGCCACTTTAATACAAGAGGTGGAAAAACTTTGCGGTAATAACTCAAAATGAATCTCACATTGGTTGAGAAATCCTCTGCAGGTGTTTGGATTACTGTCATAAGAGGTTGGAGTCGGTAGACTTAAATGAGAAGCAGAAACCACTGAAGCATTCATAGCAGGTATCTTATATTTATCCAAACGTGTAGAAAGATCCTGTAAACATTGCAAAACTTGAACTTGTGTATTTTTCTGTACTTCCAGACGTGCGGTCAAACCCTGGAGCACCTGTACCCCAGTATCCTGTTCCAGATCCGGGTCCATTTTTAGGTCTGTGCAAACTGTCATGGCTACAGACACTTGAGACTCCTGGGAAGAGTCAGGCTTACTAGGAACTGAGGTGGTTTTAGGAATGACCTTTTCATGAAATATCACTAGCATGAAATAAAAGTAAATATAATTTATTTAAGAACAAAAACTGTATGGCAAAGTTCCACATTAAATCTCAATAACACAAAGTTCATGACATGCACAGGGGTATGCCCCTGTGAGAAACAAAGTTCAAAGTACACACTGAACTGGTGTGGTTTGAAACCGCGAGTCCGACATGAGGCTAGGGCCTCAGGATAGAATGGAGGTCAATAACAGGGTTGAGCCCTGTATCGCGACGGAAGTCCGGAACAGGGTTGAGCCCTGAGTTGTAACAAGATCCGGAACGAGGTTAAGCCCTGAGACGTAATGAAGATCCGGAACAGGATCGAGCCCTGAGACGTGATGAGGGTCCGGAACTGGGTTGAGCCCTGAGACATGATGAGGGTCCGGAACAGGGTTGAACCCTGATGAGAGTCCGGAACGATGTTGAGCTCTGGGGCATAATGAAGGTCCGGAGCAGGGTTGAGCCCTGCGACAGGATGAAGGTCCGGAGCAGGGTTGAGCCCTGCAGCAGGGATGAAGGTCCGGAGCAGGGTTGAGCCCTGCGACAGGATGAAGGTCCGGAGCAGGGTTGAGCCCTGCGTCAGGATGAAGGTCCGGAGCAGGGTTGAGCCCTGCGTCAGGATGAAGGTCCGGAGCAGGGTTGAGTCCTGTGATGTGATGGGGTTCCGATGTGGATAGACTGTAATGGTGCAGTTGACAACTGTAGAAGAAGTAACCCCAGTGTCCGTATGAGTCAATTATAACATGTAAACCAAATAGTGTAGCGTAGAATGGAATAGCAGTAATAGAGCAGGATAACAACGGAAAGACAATGGCAATGCTGAGCTCTGTAGTGCAGCTGATAACCTGTATCAGAATTTGAACCAGAACACAAGCAGGAATGTAGCGAGGTCCACAGCATACACCAGGCACAGCGGGGATCTGGGAGGAGTCCAAGTAAGACCTGAAGGTAACGTTGCACAGACAATGAGGCATGGTTAGTAACATGAATCGGGCCCATTGTCCCATTTGGGCAGTTTATACTAGAGGTCTGTGATCAATAGGAAGTTCAGAACATGTGACTCAAATAGAATCAGGTTTGGAATAATAAGCAATCAAGGAATCCAACAACCTGACAACATCTAAGAAACAGATGATCACTTTAACTCTCTGCACACTGCATGTGATGAACGCCAGTAACCAGGATAGATCCTCCAATGACCACAATGGAACTTCGGCAAGTGTAGTTTATCTTTATGTACTGAAATAGTCAAAGTCCTGACAGTTTTGACTACTAAATAGACTTTTTCAGAGCCATATGATGCAATTTATTTACTCCTTCCTTAAATTGAATCATCCACCCACTATTTGGTCAAGGGTTAATCCTAAAACAAGATAATGACTTAAAACATATTTCCAGGCTATGTCATAATTATCTTTGAAGAAAGAACAAGACAGTAAGCTTCAAATGATGTAATGACCACTTTTTAGACATAAATTCCATCAAGCTGATTTGGAATGAACAGGACAGAAGGCAACCTACGATAATAACACATTTGTGGGAACTTCTGCAACAATTTTGACAAGAACTTCCCCAAAAGTATTTGATTTCCTTTGCAGAAAGAATAGTAAAAAAAGGGGAGAAATAATGCGCAATGGACTCTGACTAGATGTGCGGGGTAGGCTGAACTTATAAAAGGGTGTCTGACCTTCTAGAGTTAGGAAGTAATGAGGTTCGTATAGCAAATACGATTAAATGTGCTCTGTACCCCTATTGGAGATGATATATTTTACCAAATGTCAGTGTGTGTAATCCTGACAAAATGTAGGTGTATATAATGATAGGCACGTAGGTATAAAACAAAAATAGTATTTACTGTAGATATGCAATGATACAGATGAATATAGATATCTAGCAAATCTGTGGTAAGAGGTCTAAAATAGCTGCCCAAATGGGACAATGTTCAAAGCAAAAACAAAAACACAGCAAAATCCAAATAAAAACCAAAACCAAATCAAAAATAAGTTCAAATATAATGATAATAACAGTAGGGAGTGAGGCCTGGAAACCCTTGAGCTCATATGTAAGGGTAATGTTAAAATGGCATGAGTCAAACGCTGATAGATGCTGTAGGGATGTGTGTGCCGTCGTGATCGATCGGGAGATCTTCCCGGGGTGAGCAGTGCGGACTTGTCTGGAGTGCACTGGGAGGTGTAGCTCCAGGCCAGTGTCTGTCTCTGATGGATGACGTCGGAGATCGCCCAGGCTACCAAGCAAACTCCGGCGCACCCTGCCGGACTGACCGCTGGGTGACGGGGGGATAAAAAGTTATGGCCCAATAGAACCAGATGCCATTTTCCCCTGATTTAGGGGAACTCACCTCCTCTGGACTCAACAGGATCCGCTCTTAGCCCTTGCCGGCTCGATGCTGTACCTCTCTTTGTCCTGTGATGATATTCTTCTGTGTCCTCGGGCGTGTGCTGCGGCTCGTCAGATGTCGCTGATGTAGATAATCCAGTTCCTGACTCGGTGACTGTGTAGAATGGCCAACGTGTTTCAACCCACGTGGGGTCTTCTTCTAGGCTACTGTTATTATCATTATATTTTAACTTATTTTTGATTTGGTTTTTGTTTGGATTTGGATTTGGATTTTGCTGTGTTTTTGTTTTTGCTTTGAACATTGGCCCTGATTCAGAGACACTTGCAAAAAGCGAGTACTCACTCTGAATCAGGGCGGGCACTGTTTTTTTTAGTTGCGGCCTCTTGTCCGCTCGCATAGCTGTGGGTTACCACCCACAGCTTATGCGAGTGGCCAGGTGATGGTCGCGTTGGTCAAGACCATCACAACCATCGGGCTTGCGACGAGACCCTTGCGGTAGGGTCTCTTTGCCGCAAGCCACAGTGAACTTCCTGCTCTACTAGAGCAGGAAGTCCACCTACTGACATCACAAGTGATGTCAGTAGGGCCGTCCACAAACGCCAGGCGTTCCTGCAGGAACTCCTCAGTTTGCTCAGCCACCGCCCCGCCTTCCAAAAGGGCCTAGCTGTCGATCAACATCGACAGCCGTCCCTTTTTGGATGCGAGCGCCGGAGCGAGTGCTTTGTGGGCTCGCGCACGCGCAGTGTGCACGCCACATGTGTGCACTGCCTAACAATCGCTTGTGAGCGGATCTGAATCGGGCCCATTGTCCCATTTGGGCAGTTATTTTAGACCTCTTACCACAGATTTGCTAGATATCTATATTCATCTCTATCATTGCATATCTACAGTAAATACTATTTTTGTTATATACCTACGTGCCTATCATTATATACACCTACATTTTGTCAGGATTACACACACTGACATTTGGTAAAATATACCATCTCCAAAGGAGTATAGATCGCATTTAATTGTATTTGCAAGACAAACCTCATTACTTTGCAGAAAGAATGCCAAGAGTGTGTTTGGCAATTATATCTGCACTTACATCTGCAAAAGGTGGCTACTTCGATGCATCATAAATTTAGATCAAATTTTGTTAAACAAAATTATTTTGGTTTCTTTTTTATCTCTAATTGTTTATTAGTTATATGCTTTAATTTCAGAGTACATTAAACTGTGTGACTTTGATTAAAGACTGGAATAATGTGGGTGTTTTAAAACTATTGGCCGATTATATAAATATATACAGCGTGACCATAATTAAATTTCACCTATTCAGAGCCATCTGTAGCTCAATCTAACAACCGTAATGTCACCACATTTGTTAAGGATATTAATTAGGACATGGGAAGCAGGATTCAGATAAAAAACATTTAGTGCAAAATTTCACCAATACGGGGATTATTGCACTGTACAATTTGTTCTAAATTACTGTTCTAAACTAAATTGATATTTAATGTTTTATTGCTGTGTTGTCATTAGTGTAACACAATAAAGGCAATTGTTTATTACAGTTTAGTCTTGCTATTCATTTGTCTATCCATTTTTACATTGTTTTCACATTGTACAGTGCAATATTCCCCCTATCTGCAACGTTTTGCATAAAAAAAAAAATTCATCAGGATCCTGCTTTCCATGTCCTAATTAGCCTCCCTACAAAATGTGGTCACATTGTGGGTATTAGACCGAGCTGCAGGTGCCTCTGTATAGGTGAATTTTAATTATAGCCACCTTGTATATAGTAGATAAAATGCCATGTGACTCCTATAAATTATTATTTCTCGGTACTCACTCTCTAGATAGTATTCCTGAATGCCTGTGTGCCCTCTGAAGTAGGTAACTGACAGGAGGAGAAAGTGGCACTCTCAGGACTTGCAAAAATGTAGAAACAGGCTGTAAAGCTTTAAATGAAGGTCAACATCAGGAGAATCAATACGGAAACACGTCTTACACTTGTACCTGATGTCTACACAGTGCATTGACCACTCCGACAGCGTGCCGCATGTGAGACTTCCATGACATCACTACCCTGCGACGTGCACAGCCTGGCACTCCCAGCATGTGTGGTGGTTGTAGGCAACTAAACAAACCCTTAAACAATAAAAGAGAGGGAAAATTGGATGTTTTACATGTAATATGTTTATTTTATTGTATATGTTTATTTATTTCCAGAAATAAGGTAATCTGCTATAATAAAGTAAAACAAAATGAAAAAATTATGTTTTCTTCTGTTTTATTGATTCGTAATGACTATGTGTACAGACTCACTCTGTCTCTACCAAGAGTCATGAACAGTCAGAACTCACTCGGGGATATCTTGATATCCATTCATTCTATTAGCTTGACTCAAGTAATTTATCCTACAGACTACACTATCCACTTATTAATGAACCCAAAACATCCTACTGTGTATGACAGTAGAAATTGTGAGGTCACTGTATTTGCAAGAGAAAAACTGAAAAAATATCAATTGTAGCTTTCAAAAGTATGGACATTTATTTATTTTGATAATAAACAATGAAAATATAGACTTCCATGCTTTTTAGTTTCCATAACAAATAGTTAAAATCTATGCCATTATTTAGAAGTGAAGCAATTATAGTAAACAATTATGCTTTCCCTGTGGTTATTCAGCTAGAATGTGTTGTTATAGGTGCAATTAATCTCTATAATAAGCACATTTTCAGTACTTACTGAAGTGCAGCATTTACCTGGATTACAGCATGTTCTTTATTGTGTTTTGTATATCACTGAGTGCAGAGAATGCATTTACCATAGAGGTAAATCATTTCTATAATTATATGCTTTTTATGTAGGGATTGCCATCGGAATCTGATGGTTTGTAATTATAAATATTTTGGGGTTTTCTATGGCAAGGGTTTTTCTATTCAATGCTAGCTAAGCAATGGTTGACATTATTGTTTACCTTTTCCAATGGTTCTACCGATATGACCTTGAACCCCCCCTACCCCACTTTTACAGAAGCACTGATATATGGCTAGCAATCCTGCTTATTTGGAGGTATGCACAAGTAAACCATCATTGGCTTAGCCTTTGAATGGTTTGCAAACAATGCACGCATGCCATCATGAGAATGTTGCAAAGGTGCCCTTCCCATGGACATCTCTAGTTCTATAGTTCTAGCTGTGTCTATCATGAATGAAACTAATAGCACTGTAGGTAATACGTGATTGTCTACCTAATGTGTGAGAGCTCATTTTATACAAACAATAATAGAAATTACACAAAGTTATTTTTTGAACCATGTCCTGATGATTGTACAGTGATGTGTGCATATAAGGAAATAATATAATAAACATTCAAAGACAGGATGCAGTTACATAAAATATTTTGCTAAATTGCATGAAAGAAACACGTGGAAGAAAGTATTTGGACAAAACAAAAACATTTTCTTTTAAATGCAGAAAATAAGGAAGTAATAACAACACGAGAGTAGAATATATGATAAATGTGATCACAAAATTATGTAATGTGAAGAGAGGCTAATACCCCTTTTACAGCAAAGTCCTGGGTCTGACCCCCCCTTTCACACTGCGGAGGCGACCCGGGTTTTTCCATTCCGCCCATGTGCAGTGGAACTCTTCTGTTGGCACTTTGGAGATTATGGCCCTCATTCAGAGCCGTACGCTCTGAGCAGAGCGCACGCTCTGAATGAGGGCCGGCCTCCATTTTCATGGAGCGTCCTCCTGGACGCTCGTATAGCTGTGGGTCACCACCCACAGGCTATACGAGCGTCCATTGTGATGGTCGCGATGGTCGAGACCATCGCGACCATCGAATTTGCGAGCCGGAGCCTGCGGTTGAGGTTTTCAACCGCAAGCTCCGGAGTGATTTTGGCTCTATCAGAGCCAAAATCACTCCCACTGACATCACTAGTGATGTCAGTGGGCCGGCTTCTGACGGGAGGCGTTCCCGTGGGAACGCCCCCGTCAGGGAGGCACGCCCACCAAAGGGGGCGTGCTGTCAATCAACATTGACAGCACGCCCCCTTTGATCGGACACAACGAGCGAAGGACTTTCCTTCGCTCGTCGCGTCTGGCGCATGCGCACGACGGAGCTCCCTCCGTCGTGCGCATGCTCAGTCCATAACATCGACCCACTTGCGAGCGGACAGCCGCTCGCGAGTGGGTCTGAATCAGGCCCTATGTCATTTCCAAGCATCGGGGATCCGCATCTTCCAATGTTGTGAATGGGACCCGGGTAGGGTCCCATTCACACTGCCAAGTAATCCAGGTAGCTCTCATGTTAAACCCTGCAAGCTACCCGGGTTGGATTGCCGTGTCACTCAACCCAGGAATCAACCCTGGACCCTTTTACACTGAGCCATGACCTGGGTTAAGCCGATTATAACATTGGTTATTTGGCTTGTGTAAAAGGGTTATAAGAGAGAACAGAATGAGAGAGAAGAAAATTATTTAAAATGAAAGGACAAAATGCAACCTAGGATGATCCACTACAAAGAAAGAAAATAGAGAACTTCATATAAGTTCAAGCATTTCTCATTGCAACAATTGCCATGTATTATATATACTTTTAAAGGTACTAGGAAAATGTATACAAAATCTGTTACAAAAGTTTAAAACGAGGAAATTAGAAAATCTGGAAACAATTCAGACTTGAGGTAAAATAAATACAAAATAATACAGAAGACAGTTTACAGTAAAATATAGTGGTTTATTGTGTTTGTTAGTCCAGACTCCAGCATGTTGACTTTCCATGATAAAAAAAACAAACAAATGTATATTTTCAGTACAATAAGATTTTAAACAGTTGGGATAAAAACAGTATTTATTGTATTGCAATAAAACACATCCAGCTCTGTATACAGAATGTAAAGTATTTTTGGAACTTTTGTATTTTGGGCAGGGAAAAAAAACAAGGAATGTGTAAATACAAGGACCATAAAGCTGCGATTTGGCTGCATGATCAATAAACAATAAAATAAAGTAACATACTGTACAGTATATGTCCACACAGTTCTTCAAATGTCTAACAGAGAAATAAAAAATGTATAATATATAAAATTAATGAAAAGATAATGTTTATCAGCGTATGTATGTTATTGTTACATTACTCTCCTAATACTCTTTTGCTAATTAAGTTAAATTAATTGGCTTGGTTAAGGGACTGAGGAGCTCATTCAAACCCGCTCACTAGATGCGTACGCTCGCACCCAGTGTATGCAAATTTGGGTAGGCAGGCGATCGTACGGCAAGGCATTAGCATGCCCACTATGTCTTGGCGTACGATCGCTTTGTGTATACAGACGCCCACTTGCGCACGTCATCTCCAGGAAGTGTATGCAACCATTGGTATATCGAGCACCATTGGGTGCGATCGCAGCACTTGAGGCGGACCATACCCTACCACAAGCACTGCGAGCACTTCAGTGTAAAATCCAGCCAGGTGACTTGTACTATGGTGCTGCCTCTAAATTATGCATGCCTCTGAAACGGCGTTGAGACGCTCAAGCACGCCAGCGTTCGCATCTCCACTTCCCCGTTTTTAGCAGCCAGCCTCTGTCACCAATCTCAAACGGCTTCTCCTGTCACTCACTCTGCTGGGCAGTCTATGTGCAGCGAGCAAACACTTACCAATCTCTCGCACTGGTTTGCGCACGCGCAATGCGATGCGTACACATGCACATAAAGTGAAAATCACCCAGCTACGAGCGAACGCATCCTAGCGAGCGTGTCTGACTCAAACAAAAAGGGATTGTACACCCTGATTAATATTTACTTTGATGACTTCAGGACCCTGGCAACACTGTAAATGATGAAGTAGATGGCAGTGTGATATCAAGACTTAGAAGAAAAAGAGGAGTAAAAGTTACTGGAAAATATATTCATCCATTAGATTGGGAGAAGATAGATGAATCAAATTCTGTAAGTTCCTTGAATAATTCTTATTTTGCATACATATATGATATGGAAAACAAATGTCAAGCATCTGCTATGTCTATAAACTACTTCTCAAAACAAGGTACTGCACAAACAGACTACAAAGGAGATAATACATCTAAAAAGAACAGGCAAAACAAAGAAAGGAGCCGCTGGGGTCTCTACAGCTTTCTAGCACCAAAAATGCTGAGGACGTGCCCAAAGAAAAAATAAAAGCCAAAAAAAAACGTAACAAAAATATTTATGCAAAGTCAATTAGAGAGAGCTGTTACCTCTGGGCTCAGGAATACCCAAAGAGACATTAGAAGAGCTAAAAAACATTCTGAAGGAGAGTCCATTAGTTAATCATAAAAACCAATGTAACCTGAAAAGCAGCACTAGCATAACTCAGATACAACTTCCAAAATGTACTGAAAATGTAAGTGAAAAACAAAGCTTAACTTTTGAAACATTCCATCTACATTTGAAGAAAGAAAATCAGAAGTCACAGTCCACAAAAGTAACTGAGATAAACAATTCACATATTTTGCCAAGACCTGTAGAAAGAGAGAAACAGCCAATACATCCTATTTGTCAATTTGATGGAAACCAGATATTAATACCCAATAAGTTAAGTATTGCTTCAGAGACAAAGGTTGATTTTCCTGCAACTGAGCTTAATGGGAAGAATATTAATTCCAGAGTATGCAGGTATATGCCTGATGTGAATTCTGTGTATTTCTGTGTTATGCTAAAGCTTACAGCAAATAGTTTTTAAGTAAATTATTTGTTAAAAATTATAATGCTACATAGTATTTTTAATTAAATCTTGGCACAAATTAGTGTACTTAAACTAAACTATGTGTGCATCACAAAAATGGAATGCAGATATTATAAATGGTTTACTTAAAAAATATATTTATTTATAGCAAATAAAATAAATGTCATATGAAATAAAAAACCTTCAATTGGTAGTTCATTCTGATAGCACAAAGAAAACCTTCAAATGTAAAAGGTATTATTAAAAATAAAAATCCTGTATAGGGAAACTATCTCTCTCCCTGCTGGTGTAGTGCTGTTTACTGCAATTGCTGTTGCTGAAATAGTTAGCCAGCTAGGGATACAGAGTCAAAAGCAAACTAAAATAGTCAGGTATCCATGCAGTGTAAAACAGTGTGTCAGAATAATACTTATTTCTCCTTCATCCACCAGGGGACACTGGAGCCTCAGTACAATGGGGTATAGGAGTGGGTTAACCGGGAGCTGGCACCTTTAAATGAAAACTACTGGTAGCTAGCTCCTCCCCCTCTATACCCCCCAGGTCAGTCTAAAAAATGTGCCCTGGGAGCTGGACATAAGCCTCCTTAGGGCTCTGAAAAGTTCAAGATCTTCTATTGTGCAAGAGGACAGACAGGCATCCTTTTGCCCCTGCCTGTCTGCGCCGATGGAGCTGCCGGGGAGACCTCACCGCTGCTGCATGTGGTTTGCGCTGAGGTCTCCTGCTACAGAGACCTCAGTCTCTGGGGTGCCCAAAGACGCGCTGCATGCAGTGCACGTCGCGGGACCCCGTAGCACATGCCCGCCGCAGCACAGGCAGGGCTAAGGTTAGTGTATACCTGGCTCTCTGGTTAGCAGAGGAGCCAGGACAAGTGTTTAGGTGGGCATCCACTGTGCGCTCTGCTAGCGCTGAGAGCGCCATAGCGGGGGGTGGAGCCTAAGTTTCCTTCTGCTCCTGCCTCCCAGCAGCCACAGTGCTTCCAGAAGGACGCTGGTGGCCATTTTACACGCACTACAGGGTGGAGACTGTACAGAGAGCTGTGTCAGGAGTCAGGCTAGTACTCTGTGTATCAGCACTTGCATTTTATTCTTGTTATCAGCACTATTCTGTTAGAGCTGCAAAGACCATAGTTTATCTCCCTCTGTGCCCCTTTCAGAAGGGTCTCTGGTGTGTTTGTATAATCTGTTATTACAGTATTACTATCCTTTTCTCTGTGTGTGTGTGGGTGTCTGTGGTATAGACATGTCTACCAAGGGGTTTAAAGCTGCCCAAAAATCATTTTCTTTCAAGACTTGAGGTGAGAAATTCACACAGGGACAGTCTAATACTTCCTTACTGTGTGACAAATGTGTGTCTCTGCCTCAAGATACTGATCTTGTAGTTCAACCTATGTGGTTTGATCAATTGACATCAGTTATATAAAATCTGTCATCAGAGCTGGAAGCAGCTTGCAAGGACAGGGAAAGGCTAAGACAGACAGCAGCTGAACCAGATTGGGCTTGCTCATTGGCCAGATCTGTTGAGGGACTTACAAAAGCAATGTCCCAGGCTACGTCTGCTTCTTCTCCTGCTCAGGTACTTAGTAAGAGATTGATTCATAGCCCCTTACGCTGGGATGAATCAGAGGATGAGGAGTTGCAGGACCCTGAAGAGGGCGAGGTTCAGGAAGAGGAAATTTACATTCCTGAGGACCCCGAATCTGCATCTCAGGGCGTGGATGCTTTAATTACAGCAGTACGCCAGGTGTTACATGTAGAGGATTTAGAGGTTACTGAAAAACCTGGATGAGATTCTTTCTTCCGCATGGAAACACCCAGACAAAAAATTTCAAATTTCTAAGAAATATCTGTCTTATTACCCCTTTCCACCTGATAGTAGGAGATTATGTGAAACTCCTCCAGCAGTGGACCCATCAGTAGCCCGTCTTTCCAAGAAAACGGTGCTTCCGGAGCCTGGCGCTGTTTCCTTAAAGGAAACCTCTGATAGGAAGATGGAACACACATTAAAATCCTTATATATAGTTGCAGGGGTTTTGATGCGTCCAGCACTAGTTAGTTGGGTAAATAAGGCCATTGAAGCCTGGGCGCTGCAGCTGGCAGAGGGGATTAAGACAGGTACGCAAACTGATGACCTAATTCAGTTAGCCGAACAGATTGCAGAGTCAGCTGCATTCCTTGGAAAGCGTCTAAGGACATTTGTAATCTATCCGCCAGATCTTCAGCATTAGCTATATCTGCTAGAAGGGCTCTGTGGCTGCATCAATGGCAAGCAGATGCAGAGTCCAAGAGAGCGGTAGAGGCCCTTCCTTTTACTGGGGAGGTACTTTTCAGATCAGAATTAGATAAGTGGATCTCGCAAGCTACAGGTGGGAAATCCACTTACCTACCATCTGCAACTCCTCCTCCTACTAGAAGACCTTTA
Source organism: Taudactylus pleione (assembly GCA_031769625.1). Lineage (NCBI taxonomy): Eukaryota > Metazoa > Chordata > Amphibia > Anura > Myobatrachidae > Taudactylus > Taudactylus pleione. Next base: position 178,028 of record JAUIMM010000677.1, read on the forward strand.
GCAGGTCCCTCCTTTCGGTCCTTTCGTGCTTCTGAAAGATTTAGAGGGCGTTCCAGAGGAGCTCCGGCTTTTTCCAGAGGCCGCAGTAGAGCTTCGGCATCAGCCGCCTCCAACACACAGCAGGACAAGGCAGCTGCCAAGCCTGCCGCATGACGTCCTTCTGATTTGGGGGATCCCAGGGTTGGGGCGCACCTTTTACATTTCAAGGAGATTTGGATCCAGTCTTGCCAGGATGCCTGGGTCAGGGACATCATTATTCACGGCCTGAAGTTGGACTGCAGGGTCCAGCCTCCTTTTCTTCAAAACCGGTTTACCTCTGGTTGCAGAAAAATGAGGAGAGATTCAGGAGGCAATACAAAAGCTGTTATTGTCTCAGGTAATAGTGAATGTTCCGACCCACCAGAGAGGTCAAGGGTTTTATTCCAGCCTGTTTGTGGTGCCCAAACCGGACGGCTCCATGAGACCATACTCAGTATCAAGGATTTAAACCCTCATCTTCGAGTTTTCAAATTCAAGATGCAATCTCTCCAATCCGTTATAGCGGGTCTCGACAGGAACGAGTTTCTGGTGTCCTTAGACATAAAGGATGCTTATCTCCACATCCCCATCTGGCCCCCCCATCAGGCCTTCCTTTGTTTTGCGGTCCCAGACTCGCATTTTCAATTCCAGGCCCTACCTTTCGGTCTTTCGTCAGCTCCAATAGTATTCACAAAAGTACAGCGGCAATGATGGCCCTGCTGCATGGTCAAGGGGTCGTCATTGTTCCATACTTAGACGATCTCTTGATAAAAGCCTCATCGGAAGCTCGGCTGTTAAGGGACATTCACTTAACTCAGAGCATTCTCTTGCAACGTGGTTGGATACTAAATTTCAAGAAGTCCTCCCTGATCCCTACACAACGCTTACTATTCCTGGGAATGAAACTGGACACAGTGCAACAAAAAGTTTTCCTGCCTCAAGACAAGGCGGCCTCCATTCAGCACATGGTGCGCCTGGTCTTACAACATCACCGAGTGTCTGTACATCTCTGTATCCGCCTTCTTGGGAAGATGGTAGCGGCCTTCGAGGCGATTCAGTATGCAAGATTTCACACCCGTCCTTTTCAACTGGATCTCCTCTCCCAGTTGTCAGGATCCCACCTCTTTCTCCATCAGAGAGTTCTCCTGGCACCTCAGACTCGAACATCTCTCATTTGGTGGTTGAACTCTTCCCACCTGCTGGCGGGAAGAAGGTTTGCGGTGTGGGATTGGACCCTCCTCACCACGGACGCAAGTCTGAGGGGCTGGGGAGCAGTGACTCTGGGAAAGCATTTTCAGGGGCACTGGACGCAGCAGGAAGCCAGACTGCCTATAAATATCCCAGAGTTGAGAGCGGTATTTTATGCTCTCCAGCTGGCGCATCCGCTGCTGGAGGGTCAGGCAATCAGAGTCCAGTCGGACAACGCCACTGCAGTGGCGTATATAAACAGGCAGGGCGGCACAAAAAGCAGAGCCGCCATGAGGGAGGTAACCAGGATTCTGCTTTGGGTAGAGGAATTCTACCCAAAGACCATCAAGACCATCGCGACCATCGGGCTTGCGACGAGATCCTTGTGGTAGGGTCTCATGGCCGCAAGCCCCAGTGGACTTCCTGCTCTAATAGAGTAGGAAGTCCACCTACTGACATCACGAGTGATGTCACTAGGGCTGCCCACAAACGGCAGGCGTTCCTGCAGGAACGCCTCCATTTGCCCAGCCACCCCCCCTGTCCGCCTCCAAAACGGGGCAAGCTGTCAATCACCATTGACAACTGAAATCTTCATATCTTAAGAAAATTATCAATATGTGATTGGTCCCTTAGAAAAAAAAGATAACATATACAGTGAGAACAATGATTTACACTCATTTGCCAAGCTGCACAATAAATTTTACAGTTTTATAAGTGTTTCAGAATAATTTGTGTTAAGAAATCTGGTATAAATATAAATGACATGATTATAAATGTTTTAAATGTGTTATTTTTAAAGGGTCACATTGACCTATACAACATTATGCAGAGTATAGTTGTTCTGGATAAATGTATATACAACATAATATACAGTACTGTAGTACTAAAGATTAATTGGCATATAAAGTCCAAAAATTATATCCATATGTGAACTGTACATTCCTTTGAATTATAGGTGGCAGTTGGCCTTTCAAATGTGTTATCAACACTCATAATACAGCATATCAAATTGTGTAAAAAATAAATAAATACAAACACAAGGTGTCCCTGTACCAAAACTATAATTGTATTGGCCACATATAACTGTAGTAATAGCCGGAAATCTATCTGTTGTTTAGTTTCTGCTCCTAGCTGGCAAGGCTGTAGTCCAGAGTCAATTATGTCCAGATGCAGTACCTTGTCCATGATCCACTGCTACCAGGGGCAAACACAAGATTTCTTATGAAATATGACCTTGCAATGTACTAATACTTGATTAATCCAGCTTTTCTTTTTATTATATATATATATATATATATATATATATATATATACTTTTATTGTAGTGAGACAAACAATTGAAAAGAGAAAAATACCAAAATACAATCAGATATAGTAGTTACACACAATAATGAGAAAAACTTGGTATAGAACTCAAACAGACGTGCCAAGAAAAGTAACCTATCGCAAAAGCAATTTTAAGAGCTATAGTACCATAATTAATATTCATCAATGAGAACAATTGATCATTATAGCAAAGCAGATAGGTCAGGAAATGAGATGATTGCAAAACCTTTCACAAACAAGGTACTGTAAACTATAGAAGAAAGGAAGAAATCTGACCAGCAGCATAAAGTCTGACCTGCCTTATTAAATATGTCAATTGTAAATTAAAAATATAAAATCAATTATTTAAAAATTTAACTCATGCATAAATAATCTAATCATAAGTGTGCACATCATGCCTATTTCTCAAAATGTACTTATTCAATCATTAATGAATCTAATTTCAAAAACAATCAATTAATAAAATATATGGAATGTCAGAATCCTGTCCAGAATAGAGGTGTAAACAAAACATAATTGCATATTGTTTGTATTCAATTAAATATTACATTATAAAGTCTGCTTTTATTTATAATTCTAATAATACTGCAGTACTTCATATTGACATCAATCATATTTTAAATATATTCTTTTTATTTTATAGTATGTATTTATTGTATATTAGATGTTTTCCCAAGCACTACCTTTGTTTTATTTTTTTTACTTTCTCTCTCCCCTCTTTTAGTCCTCTTTCTCCCCCTCTTACTCCATCTCTTTTTTCCCAACTCATCTTTCTTTTTCTGTAATCAGTAATAGATTTTATTTTATAGATTATCTTTAGCATTAACTTTTTCATTTTCATCTTTACTATTGTACTGTACAATTGGCTTTAATTCATGGCACTCAACCTTCTGCTGTGCCTGTTATATAAAAAAAATCATGCAGACTTAGCATTTACCTAAATACATTCCAAACTGTTTCATTTAAGTTCAGGGAATGTTAGTTCCAAATTACTGTTTTGTAATAATTTGTCAAACTAACCACATATGTGTGATTTTTTTTTTTAAATGGTGTTGTCACATACCACAGGCACTGCAGATGGTTGAGTGCCATAGATTAAAGCCATTTGTTTATGTAAAATGTTTTGTGGTCACACTTTCTCATGCATCCTAATTTCCCATATGCAAGTCAAATTGTGTCATCTTATTTCCCAGGTACTCATCAATTGATATGCTTGGGTGTGGTTCTGTCTCTTTAAGCCAGTGAGCCAGTACCTAACCCATGGAAGAAGCATAATTTGTGTTTAAAATCTGTGTGATACTTGGAGTCAAGTGATGCAGAGCAATGCTCATATTTTTGAGAGTCAGTGTAGGGCTGTAGGGACTGATCAGAAGGGGATACCCTGACGTGATTAGTCATCTTGACAAATTATTGCAATACCTTGGAACTAACATTGCCTGAATTTAAATGAAATACAGCTTATTACTGGGTTTATTAATAGAACTCAGAGATCCGAACCCACCCGAATTTTGAGTTCCGGGGCGAGAACCGAACGCTTGTTTGGTTTCCCCGCTGGCCCACGAGCAAAAACCGAGGCAAAACCGTAGAGATGAAATCTCGCGGCTCACGAGCTTTCATCTCTATATATAAGGGACCACGCGGCGGCTGCCATTTCACTCCAGCTGTGGAGACTGAACAGGGAGGGTGGGTAGTGTAGGGCTGGGAGGTACTTACCTGTGCTGGTGCTGTGCTGTCCTGTCGCTATGCTGTCTGCTGTGTCCTGGGCTGGTGCATTGCTGATCCATCTGGTGCTGTCACTGCTGTGCTGACTGATGTGTCCATCTGGGCTGGTGCTGTTGTTGATCCATCTGGGCTGGTGCTATGCTGTCTGTGGCATCCATCTGGGCTGGTGCTGATCAATCTGGGCTGGTGCTGTGCTGTCTGCTGCATCCATCTGGGCTGGTGTTGATCCATCCGGGCTGGTGCTATTCTGTCTGCTGCGTCCATCTGGGCTGGTGCTGTGCTGTGTGCTGCGTCCATCTGGGCCCAAGTTCTGGACCCGAAAAAAAATATATTGTCTTTTTATTATTTTCTGTGTGTGCGTGTTAGACTTAGCCGCACAATATACAGAAACGCAACCTAGTGCTGCCCACTGCTCCAGTCATCATCAATCTGTGCTCTGGGCCCAAGTTCTGGACCCCCCCCAAAAAATAAAACAAATAGTGTCTTTTTTGTGTAATATTTTTCTGTGTCTGCACGACTGCACGTTTGTGAATTTTGTAACTGCACCTTGGCTACACTATTGGTGCTTGTGACACTGCTTCAAGACAGCAGAAAATATGTAGGGCTGTCACATGACAGGAGAGCAAGGTCAAGAACCACATGGTGTAGCTGCCGCCAGCAGTCATCATGATAATGCAAGGCCGTCAACTTCCTCGTCCTCTATGAAGGCCCGTGACCCAGGGCTTAAGTCACGCCATGGATATGGTAAAGCTACTTTTACTATAGTAAAGAAAAAAAAATCAAAAGGCAAGTTGCCATTAGAGAAACAAAAAATTGGCAATATGCCATTCACTACACAAAGTGGCAAGGAAAGGATAAGGCCTTAGCCTTTATTTATGTTGACTGCTGGTTCTAATTGCCCTTCTGCTTGTAGTAGTAGTGGTGGTAGTACCATTAAAAAATTGACAGTTAAGAAGAGTAAGGCAGCTTCGGAAAAAACAACTGTGTGCCCTGAGAAATCGAAATCACAAATCCCTGAGTAGAGTCCAAGTGTGTCCACGGTTGCCATTTGTGAGCCAGACCTAAATACTAGTGTACTGGAGGATCCTCCAAGTTCCAACATTTGTGTGCCCTCTGTAAATGTGGGGAAGGGCAGTCAACATCTTGCAGACGTAGATATCGAGGATGCTTCTGTGGAATTGCACATGGAGGAGGATATTTTGGTAGTTGAAGGCACTAAGATTGATGAGGATGTTGATGACGAAGATGTTGGTGATGAGGATGTTGATGCCGAGGATGTCCTTTGTGTAAGTAAGGCAACAGCTGTTGCCCATGGATTGAAAAAGCCAAAGCCCATTGTTGTCATGCCGGGGCAAAAGACAAAAAAATTAACTTCTCATGTGTGGAATTATTTCCACCCCAATCCAGACAACAGTTGTCAAGCCATATGTAACCATTGCCAAGCAAGAGTGAGTAGAGGGAGGGACCTAAACCACCTAGGAACCTCCTTGTTACGTCACTTGGAGCGCATTCTTCAAATATCAAAGTGTATGTCGCCAAGTTCCAAAACTCAAAACATAACAAGTCCAGTATCACCTACCTGCTCCCTCTCTATGGGATCCAAGCGCCTTTGATCTCCACCACCAACACCTGCATCATCAACATCCTCAGTCATCATCAGGAGTAGTCCTGCTGCATCCAATGTTGTTATTCGAAGCATGATTGACTCCTCTCCTATCTGTGATTCTTCAGAAGGATCCTTGATGACTACGCCTGTTGCTGTGAGTGGATCTTCATCCCAGAAGGGGACTAGGAGGAAGACTACTTGTAGCGTATCCTCCAAAAAACAATTGACTGTCAAACAATCATTTGCAAGGGCAAACAAGTGTGACAGCAATCACCCAGTTGCACAGCGGATTACTGATGACATAACCGCTATGCTGGTATTAGATGTGCTCCAGTGTCCACCATTACTGCAATGGGTTTTCAACAGTTAATTGAGGCCCTTTGTCCTCGCTACCAGATCTCTTCTAGATTCAACTTCGCTAGAACAGCAATTTCAAGTCTGTACAAGGACATTAAAAAAAGCCTTATTAATGTCAGACTAACCAGGGAAAGGGAGATAGGGAGTTATCCTTGAGCACTGGATAAGAGAATTACTCTAATATATATGTAATTAGATACACTATTTTGCATATACAACCCTAATTGGGTATGAGAATAACAAATGTGAAGGTGCTCCCCTCGAGAGTAGGGATAATGCAACAAACAGAGAAGGAAAAAGAACTCAAGTTGGGGTCACACTTATGTGATATTAGATCAAATTAAAAAATATCTTTTAATTAATATGTATTAAAACGTCAGATCTGCCATATATTTGTCAATACTGACACACAAATTATGAATATTAATAATGACAAACAGTACAAGACAAAGACAATATATATATATATTAATAATGACAAACAGTACAAGATAAAGACATTTATACATGATAATTGTATATATCACTGATGCGAAAAGCAGGGTGAAGTATTAATTGGTGACAGCAGAGAGTAGGAAATGATGTATCCTCAGATGGATTCTCAGAGTACACCTCTCTTATTGTCAGAGCACCGTGTTGAAATGAAATGTATTGTTGCAAAATTACAACTACTAAAGGTATAATGATTGGTTTACATACCTAACAACACAAGTAGAGTAGTGTGTTGTAGAGCTGATCCAATGTATATAGATAATGTGTTTTATCATAAAACCGTTAGTATTGGATCAATAAGTGCAATGACACAATGGGTTAACAGCAAGCAAAGAAAAAATCATCACAGAAGTGTTATATGGATATTATATTATAATGATACGGGAATATGTATATACCAAGAACTCCCTATGTTTATAACCACAAAATTGGATATTGAGGAAAAGCACAATCATACATCTATCCTGTTAACAAAATAACACAAGTAACCATAAAGATGTAATAAATAACGTTTGTGAATCCACCAATAGCCATATATACAGTAAATTGACAGGTACCTTTGAATATAGTGAGATAAAGGAGACTCAGATGTATATATATAGAGAAAGATCCCTTTATTGGTCATCAGAACGGCAGCTGCTGCCTGTCATTATGTAATCCAAACAGTGAATGACATGTGAGCGTGCAGTTATGTTTATCCAAGGGTAAGAATGAGTTAAATGAGCATCTGCTTTCAGATTCAGTCAGGAAAAGGGGCCTGGTATGAATAGTGCAGGAGCCTATTCGGACTGAACTCTAATGAGAGTGCCCAAAAATAGGATAATAGTAAAATAAATAACTCTGATGAGTGGGGGGGAGGTAATAGAATAAATGTGGGGTTAACACAGTATATGTTCGAAAATAGTGCTGCTGCCACTCACATGCCAGAAGGTATTGGTGGGTAGTGAGAAGCACAGATTCGTATACAGTGATAGAAAAAAGATAGTGAAGGTGGCACAGTGACAGGTATATGGTGAGTTATGCTCTGTCTACCTTTTGGTTGTTGCAGAGCTAATCACTCACTCAAATGTATCGGTCTCCGTGCACACCTAGAAAGAGGGAAGGAAAGGTACCTGCTTGCTCAAAATCGAGCCGGCAAGGGGTGAACAGGATCTGTCCGCAGTCCCGCCTGTACACAGCGGGAGTGCCCGGATCCAAGACGCGTGTTTCACAGCCGCTTCATCAGTCAGAAAACGCCATTGTACCCACTGTCCACTTGACCACCGATATGTGGACAAGTGGGACAGGGCAAATTAAGGATTACATGACTGTGACAGCCCACTGGGTAGGTGTATTGCCTACAACAGCAGCAGCAACATCTACCAAAAGACAGCTGATAGAGAGGCAGGCTACTCTTTGTATAACTGGTTTCACTAAGAGGCATAACGCTGAGAACCTCTTAGAAAAACTCAGGGAAATCATTGCTAAATGGCTTACCCCACTTGGACTCTTCTCGGGATTTGTGATTTCAGACAATGCCACCAATATTGTGAGAGCATTACATGTGGGCAAATTCCAACACGTCCCATGTTTTGCTCACACAATTTGGTGGTGCAACATTTTTTTAAAAAATGACGGGCGTGCAGGAGATGCTCTCAGTGGCCCTCAAAATATCCGGCCATTTTAGACCTTCGGTGACCGCTTGTCGAAGATTGCATGACCAGCGGTTACTGTTAAATTTGCCCTGCCATCAGCTGAAGCAAGAGGTAGTAACTCGGTGGAATTCTACCCACTATATGCTTCAGCGGATGGAGGAACAGCAAAAGGCCATCCAGGGCTATACAATGGCCTATGACATAGGCTGTGGAGGGGGAATGCACCTTACTCAAGCGCAGTGGAGAATAATTTCCATGTTGTGCAAGGTTTTCAAACCCTTTGAACTTGCCACTCGTGAAGTTAGTTCAGACACTGCCAGCTTGAGTCAGGTCATTCCCCTCATCAAACTTTTGCAAAAACAGCTGGAGAAACTGAAGGAGGAGCTGAAATGGAGCGATTGCGCAAGGTATGTCAGACTGGTGGATCAAGCCCTTGATTCACTTCACCAGGATCCAAGAGTCATCAATCTTTTGGAATCTGAAAAATATATTTTGGCGACCATTCTGGATCCTAGGTTTAAGTCCTACCTTGTGAGTTTTTTTCCAACAGACCGAAATCTAAAACTATGCAAAGAGCTTTTGTTAAAAAAATTGTCAGCTGCAGCCGCACGTGAAACGCCATCTTCTCCTCCTTCAGTTTCTGCAGCTGCCAGGAAAAAACTGAATTTTCCTTACAGAAAGCCTGCTGGTCATGCAGATCGTTCACCAAAAAATTACATCTGGTCGGGCCTAAGAGAACTGCCTACTAGTGACATGTCTACCGTGACTATGTGTGATACGGTCTCCATTCACAGAATGGTGGACTATTTCAGAGATAACATCCTAATAGGCATGTCAGACAGTCCCTTTCAGTACTGGCAGGAAAAAGAGGAAATTTGGAGTCCCATACACAAACTGGCTTTGCATTGCTTAAGTTGCCCACCCTCCAGTGTGTACTCCAAAAGAATTTTCAGTGCAGTTGGCAACCTTGTCAGTGATCGGCGTAGGAGGTTATTTCCTCAAAATGTGGACAAGATGATGTTCATTTAAAAATGAATTACAAATTCCACGAGGAAGACCTCTACCAACAATTACATCAAAAAATTACAGAGGTGCCTATGGTGGATTGCAGCGGGGACTAATTAAGAGGATGAGGATGTACACACTGATGGGGAGGACGAGGATGACGACAACTTGTAATGTAAAGCCAGTTTGTATATGGGATCATTTGCATTTCCATGTCCAATTCACATTGGCAGCTTGTTTTAAGGGGGTCCAAACAAACCTATCATTTCAGCCACAATTGGCATTCCTTGTTGATGAAATGATTGGTTTGTTAAACTGTGTCCTGTTTTGTATACAACATAAGGGTGGGTGGGAGGGCCCAAGGACTGTTCCATCTTGCACCTTTTTCTTTTCCATTATGTGCTGGTTGGGGTATTGCTGCCTGACATTTTAAATTAATGTTATGGTTGGTTTTGGAACCAATGATTTGTTTTTAAATTAATTTATCATCAATTTTACAGCCAGGGGCTGCACCAATGAATTTCATTTTATTAATTATTCAGCCTGGGGTTGCACCAATGAATTGTTTTTATAATTTATTTAACATCAATTTTACAGCCAGGGGCTACACCAATTAATTGTTTTCTAATTAATTATCAATTTTACAGCCAGGGGCTGCACCAATGAATTTATTTTTATTATTAATTATTCAGCCTGGGGCTGCACCCAATGAATTGTTTTTTACTTTTTTACTTAAATTATTATTAATTATTCAGCATTGGGGTTGCACCAATTAATTGTTTTTTTTTATTAATTTATTATCAATTTTACAGCCAGGGGTTGCACCAATGAATTTCTTTTTATTATTAATTATTCAGCCTGGGGCTGCACCAATGAATTGTTTTTTAATTATTATCAATTTTACAGCCAGGGGCTGCACCAATGAATTATTTTTTAATTAATTTATTACCAATTTTACAGCCAGTGGCTGCACCAATTAATTGTTTTTTAATTAATTTATTATCAATTTTACAGCCAGGCGCTGCACCAACTATCAACTATCAATTCTTCAATCCTCAAGGGTATCCCAACCATCAACTTTGCACAGTCCTCAACTTTATTAATAATTATATCAATCAGTTTTGAGCCAGCAAGCTGGATGCAAGCTTTTGGCCCTTTAACTAGATGAAAAAATCAATATTGTGAGCTGTGAGGTGGTCAAAATTGACTGGAAACTAGTGGAAATAAATGTTATTGAGGTTATTAATACTGTAGGAACAAAAAAAAGCCAATTTTATGTGATTTTAGCTGTTTTTTTTTAAGAAAAAAATCCAGATCCAAAACCAAAACACGAAGGTGAGGTTTTGGCAAAACCAATCCAGATCCAAAACCAGGGGAGATCCAAAACCAAAATACGGTGGTCGGCGCACATCCCTAGTTATAACCTGGTGTGAATGACAGATTTTAGACAGATCTTTGTACCCAGCGGAGATATGCATGGAAACAAGAGTGTTTGGAGAAGTGGTTTACTCAACATAGGCCCACAGTGTACACGGGGACAGTAGTGTGGTTATCCCTCACCTTGTGATGAGATAATGAAATTATGGGATTTTTGCACTGTACCTATATAAACAAAATATTCTCACCAGGAAAACTGATTGGATGATACTTTTTTAAAAGGTCAGTACTATTTAGAGTGAGATAGATCCTTATGGGCAACAGTAAGTGTGAGCAGTCCTTCTGGATCAGGAAAGTTACTTTGAAAGAACCTTTTTTTGAAACCAATGAAATTATAATAAATAGTTAAAAACAATGATTTCAAAGAATAATTAAAAACTCACACACTGCTACAGCGTTATACATCTTTATTTGGGAGAATTCTGGATCTCCAAGAATTATAGGTTGCAAACTCAAACTATGAGATTAACTCTTGAACATCATCAGAGTTCTTTGGTGTTTTACCACCAATCTTAACTTCAGTGGCAGAACCTCACTGGAGGCCCCCACCTTTCCCCCTCTGCCACTTGGGCATCATCTCCAACAGTCCCTGTACCCTGGAATTAGATTTCTTACCTGACTGAAATTTTGCCACTGTATAAGGGTCTGTGCAGCCTGTGTAAAATGTAAATTGCAATATGCTGCCTCTCTTATACTACAGGTATCTGGCAGCCAGTTTTACAAAGACCATAGTACTATGCAATGGGCCCTGGTACTTTCAGTGCCTAACATAATATAATAAAATATTAAAATTGTGTATAAATAAGGTTCATTAAATACTTCTTAAGCAGAAGATAATTTAAGTTATAATTTTTTTAGATATACTGTATTCCATTTTTTTATCATTGTGTTTTAATGTTAACACATATTAATCATAACAGTTTTGAGGTCAAAAGTTGAAACTACATTACTTTATAACCTAGTCACTTCTGATTATTATCCCTTCTCTAAACAAATATATTAAGGTTAACCCCTACTACACTAAATAAGCTGGCACCTTGAAAGTCTTCAATTAATCAAAATAAAGTACATATGCACACAGTATGTGGATCTTAACATACAAACAATTTTCTCCATTTCTAATGGAAACATGTATTATTAGAAGTGATAAACCACTTACTGTAATAAAAAAGATGTAAAGTCACATAGAAGCTCTATGACCTTTTCTTGGACTCATGGTTTGTCGTTTTAAATGGCCATAGCCTTATATTTTACAGTAGGGGATATACTGTATAATTCCCATTATAGTATAGTTTTGCCTGCAGAATTGACTTTTATACAGTCTGGCCATATATCTCTGGGGACCTCTACTTTTGCTTTTATTTTTACAATAGTTCATTCATCTTTCCTCATGGCAATAACTTTTAATTTGAAAGAAAGTAATTTACCCATATAAGGTTTTCCTTATATATGTGGCATGCCTCCCCCTCATGAGAGTTATGCATTCCATCATTGAACACTTCCAAAGTAGGTCATGTGACACTATTCACCACATTTTTGTGATATAACTACTCAAATAAAGAGTAGTTGCTGATTGGTCTCCCTGCTTTAGTGTACATTTACTCCTTTCTACATGACTTGTAAATAACCCTATCTCTATCAACAGGATTTTTTTCCCAAAAAATATTTTAATTGCAGAAGCATAGGAAAGTCACTGAATGAGTTATGCTGAGCATACACTATACAATTATCTGTCAGACATCTGTTCAATCTGGTTGGTTGGAATGAAAACCTGGTAATGTATTATTATTATTATTATTATTATTATTATTGCAAATGACATTCAACCATGTCCCAAACACTGGAAAACAGACAAAAACGATTGTTCATATTGGTTAAATTAGTTTGATTTAACCAATTTGTGTGAACAACCATTTTTGTCTGTTTCCCAGTGTTTGTGAGCAAATGGTCGATTGTCATTTGCTCCCATACACTACCAGATTTTCATTCTAACCAGCCAGATTGGACATATGTCAGACAGATAATTGTATAGTGTATGACCAGCATTACACAGTGGTCATGTAAATATACAGAAAGTAACAAGTAATGAATTAATACAATTCTCCTACACCTCAAAAAAATTTCAGACTCACAGCTTTTTAGGTATAGAGTATTCTACCCAGGCAAAGAAAAGTTTGGTCTTAAAAATATGTGAGGAAAGAGGTAGAGCATGAACCCACATTTGCAGAATGCTTTTTCTAGCAACTGTGGAGATGATCAAAAGTAACTTCTTGGCTCCTACAGACATACAAGTAGAGTTGGTGGAAATGCCCAACAACATTCAGGGGAAGCGGGAACATAGTTAAGTTAGTGCTGTGGCAGTATCACCAGAGGTGGCACTGGTGAGCAGCAGATTCTGTGTGGGCAGGGGAGATCCGCCCGCACAGACTAGAAAAGCATTGTGGGAAGATGCCTAAGGGCTGCCCTTTGCACAGAGCCCAAGAGGGGCTGGAGAAGTCATACAGTCCAGGAGGACGGCAGTCAGAGTGAAACAGGCCGGGTGGCCAGGGTCAGACCTGAAGGATGCAGGGAGATCCTAAATTCTCTGACACAAACCTCGTGGAGCTGTGGCAGCCAGCTAAGCCAGGCCAGAGCCTATGTTACCCTGCAGGAAGCAGGGCTGAGACTGAAATTGTGAGTGGGCCAGAAGGCCAGTCCAGATCTGCATGTGGCAGAGGGGAGCTACTAAGATTTGGACATTTCATGTGAGAGACTTTTTTTTGCATTTACAGATTACCTGTGTTCTGGTAGTAAGGGTTCAAGAAGTGAGTTAGACGCCCTAAACAGGGTCTAGGTTGTTTATTATTTTCTGTTCCTTTGTGTTGTACCTGTTTTTCCCTGCTGGAAGTAAAGCACCATTTCATTTATTTTACCTGGAAAAGCTGCATGGGTCCACATTTGAGCACTAAACACTGCACAACCGACATCCATCTACTGAGCTAAATACCCCAAGTAATCACAGTGCATAATAAAAAATTGCAGACCTACCATTATTTTATTTTACAATTAATATGATATTTCCTTCTGTTTCAGATAGTTTACACATCATTAGTAAAGAAGTTATTCCAAGTGCTAGTGGAAATCAGAATTCTCTTAACTTAGGGCCTGATTCAGACCCACTCGCGAGCGGCTGTCCGCTCGCAAGTGGGTCGATGTTATGCACTGAGCATGCGCACGGCGGAGGGAGCTCCGTCGTGCGCATGCGCCAGACGCGACGAGCGAAGGAAAGTCCTTCGCTCGTTGTGTCCGATCAAAGGGGGCGTGCTGTCAATGTTGATTGACAGCACGCCCCCTTTGGTGGGCGTGCCGGGGGCGTGCCTCCCTGACGGGGGCGTTCCCATGGGAACGCCTCCCGTCAGAAGCCGGCCCACTGACATCACTAGTGATGTCAGTGGGAGTGATTTTGGCTCTGATAGAGCCAAAATCACTCCGGAGCTTGCGGTTGAAAACCTCAACCGCAGGCTCCGGCTCGCAATTTCGATGGTCGCGATGGTCTCGACCATCGCGGCCATCAAAAAGCACGCTCGTATAGCCTGTGGGTGGTGACCCACAGCTATACGAGCGTCCAGGAGGATGCTCCATGAAAATGGAGCCCGGCCCTCATTCAGAGCGTGCGCTCTGCTCAGAGCGTACGGCTCTGAATGAGGGCCTTAATTTCTTGTGTTGAACATATTAAATAGCAGATTTCTAGAGAAGATATATATTTTGTGCGGTTTGAAGCAGCCGATCTCCATGGAGTCTCGAGGCCAAAGACTATTCCTGCACGAATTTTCCAAGTAAGCTTAAAATATTTTACATTTAGTCTAATGATTACCATGTAATCGAAAATGTTGCAAAGAAATGTTGCATGTATGAGTGTTTCAAATGTATACCTTTCAATTATGTGGGCCATACATCTACAGCCCGATTCCCTGTTCTGCCGCTGCCAATCCACCGATCAGTGACCAAAAACACAGATCGGTGGACATCGATGATATGTGATCTGCTGGGGAATCAGAGAAATTAGACATGTTAAAAATCCCAGACTCATTTATTCCAAGTAGTTTCGGGTCGGAATCGGGGAATCAAGATTGTCCAACATTTAGATATCTCCAGTCCCACGACCCTGTCTGCGTCAGAACGGGGAATTGTCCTGATATAGGCTAGATGTATGGGCCCAATTGCTTTCATACCACTAAAAAGATGTATTTGATTACTGCATTCTATGTTGCAGATCAATGTTTGTTTGTTTTTTTTAATTTATGTTAAAGTACTAAGGTGGGTATGTATCAAAGCTTGGAGAGAGATAAAGTACTAACTAATCACCTCCTAACTTTCATTTTTCAAACACAGCCTGTAAAGTGACAGTTAGGAGCTGATTGGTTGGTACTTTATCTCTCTCCACTGTATCCCTCTCCAAGACTTGATACATAAATATCCCCCTAAGGGTTCTACTTATTAAACAAAAAAATGCTGTCAAACCTGCATTTTAGAGTATTAAGACTATTTAGCAAGGTGGTACTGCAGATACCCCTTATTAGCTTTTACTTTACACTTTACCTGTCAGACTAGTATTTGTTTGTAAACCCGGTGTTGAATATTTGTCTGTGTTGGTGTCTGGAGGTGTGTACAGCAAGCTGGCTGGCCTAAGGAGACCTCCTGGCATGTAGTGAAGAATTCTTCCCTGACTGGGTCTCGGCGGAGAGATGCCGGATTGTACCCACTAGACCACTAGAGTCATCAGTGTTGAAGACAAGTTGTTATGTGCAATCAGAGGAGAGTGTGGCAGTAGATTGACCAGGCTGATACTGGATTAGTACTTTAGATATAATAATAAAAACACTCTTCTTACTGTAACCGGAAATGCTGGAGTGGTAGATCTTGGCAACGTATTCACCAGGCTGAAACTGGGTTGTCGCTGTAGTCCAGGATCCAGGAGCACTCAGATGGTAACACTACCATATGCAACAAAACACCGGAATGGGTAGTAGGTGATGATACCAGGAAAGGCATCTAATGGAGCAGGAATCAGGAACGCTCACCATGCAATGAGAATAGTATACACAGGCGAGTGGCAGGTTCGGATATCAGGAACAGGTAGGTATTTTCTGTGCAACTAGTAGGATAGCTGCCTCAGGCATAGACAGAACCGGATTCAGACTGGACACCGGAATGGATAGTAAATGATACCAGGGATGGCATCAATGGTGCAGGAACCAGGAATGCTCACCATGCAATGAGAATGGTATACACAGGCGAGTGGCAGGTTCAGATATCAGGAACAGGTAGGTATTTTCTGTGCAACTAGTGGGATAGATGCCTCAGGCATAGACAGAACCGGATTCAGACCGGACACCGGAATGGATAGTGAATGATGATACCAGGGATGGCATCAATGGTGCAGGAACCAGGAATGCTCACCATGCAATGAGAATGGTATACACAGGCGAGTGGCAGGTTCAGATATCAGGAACAGGTTGAGATTCTCCGTGCAGCCAGTGGAATAGCTGCACCAGGTGTAGATCACTTGCAGGAGTCCATTTAGCAGAAGGAAGCAAAACTGTACAAACAGGATACAAGTAAGCAACAGGAGCTCATTATAGCTCACTCAGTAGGAACTGAGGATAGGTTGAGCAGAGACAGGTGGTACGGAGAGGCTCAGGCTATAACTTTGATTAGCCGCTACAGTCAGGTGATCGGGTCTTGTTAATGCAGTACTCTGTAGCAGGCTTAGATCTTGCTTGAGGCCTAGCAGGCCGAGAAACACTGAAACCTATGTGTCTGGAATGTGACAGAGAATGCTGGCAGAATTGGTGAGTGACCCGGCGACAGGGGAAACAGACTCGGGTTGTGACATTACTCTTTAAAAAGATGGGCAGCATAATAAATAGCCCCTAATAAAGCATTCCATATTGCAATATGCAGAGATAAGGAATGCAAATTTTTAGGGCCAAAGTACAGTTTTTAATGAACTAGTAATATGGACCTGAAACTTGCCAAACTGTACACACCCCGTGTTGGTGCTTCCCTTCTCTTGGTTTGTTCCGTGTATGCCCAGACAGCAAGCATATGTGGCTATCAGATTTGTGTGAATTTGAAATGACCACTTGTGACTGGGGGATGTGGGAAGGAAGAAGCATTCAAGCGTAATCCAAGTAAAGTAATAGCATATTTAAATTAATTGCAAACACATGCAGATAGGCACACAGACGCATATATGATTGTCAACGTCCTATTTCATGAGGGTGCCAGCGGGCTGATGCAAATATGTAATGATTATGGTCACCAGCAATAGCTATCCAATTCTAATTAGCTGATTCGGGATTCACCCCTGAATCTGCTTTTTTTGCACATGCCTATGTTATGATTTTGTGAGCAAAGGTAATTCCTTAAAAAATATAGACACAAGAAGGAGAGTTGTACCTGCTGTTATTGATAGATTTTGTTTACTTGATTCATACATAGACCCGTATTCAATTTGAAAGACTTTTCGCCTAGGCGGAAAGTCAATGCAATGTAATAGGCGAAAAAGTTTCGCCTATGAATAGCAGGCGGAAAACAAGTGCAGAATTGGGGTTTTGGGGGGCAACATTGCAGGAACCCCCGTGCAGCCTTCAGACAGTCCCCCAAATGTAAACTGTGTCAAAATTTAAGAAAAAAACACTTTGAATTTGGGGGCAAAAAAAAAAATGTTGGGGGACAAAGATAAAAACTAGCAAACTTGACTCTGGGGGGGTCCCCAATAATACCCCAAGTGTTTTTTGATTGCAGGTGCTTGCGGCAGGTGGATTTTTCACAATTTTTTCAACTTAACTTTAGCAACTTTTAAATATGCTGGCCCCCATTTTCAAGTACCCCAAATTTGCTGGGATAACTTACTTTCTGGAAAAAATACTCCTGAATACTATTCTGCACCACGTATAGAAAAACGCTATTTAGCAGCTATTGAGCCCGTTTAAATACACCAAATACCTCCAGCAAGCCAAATTGGGGGTTATCATAGCTAACCCCCAATGTCAGAGCATCTTTTGTGGGGTGTCAGGCTGACTTCCCCAAATCTGACAGTACTTTCCACCTGTTCAAGTTTCGCCGGGTCCTGTTTTCACGTATTCCCATATTGAATACGGGGTAAAGCCGGCAACGGCCGTGATACTTTTCCACCTACAAAAGACGCAATGTAGGCGAAAAGTCTGGGAGGCGGAAAAGTATCGCGGATCCGCTCTAATTGAATACGGCTCATAGTGACAACAATTTTTGCAACTTTGCATATTGTGTTTTTTTTACTGATGGTATTTTAAGGTTGCAATCAGGTCCTATATGATTTGTTTTTCTACATCAACTTGCTGTAACTCTAGATAACTGGATTTATTGCTAGCATGCTATTCACTCCTTTTTGCTCAATAGGCAGATGATTCATCTACCTGTTCCATGTCCATGTCTTCCTACACATTCTAGTTCCATTCCTACCCACTAGTTGTACACAATTACAGGCCAAGCGAAAATAAAATTGCATTGCAAAATGATGAGCATGCACTCGAAAGAAAAATCTGCATAAAGACCCAATTAATCCAAATAAAAGTAAGAGAGCAAGATAATACTTTGAAAAAAAAATAAAAAATCCAGGCTATTACATTGAACTTAAATGAGAAAAAGAAGCTGTGATATCTTAACATTTGTAAACCCATTGTCAGATGTATTGTACATTGCTATGTGAGTAGTAGTCATTGCTATTTGTAGATCTGTGAAAGAAAAAATATTTACACAAAGACGTTATACATACAAACGTATATGATGAATAATATAAATACTTTGGTAACATGTCGAATATGTTTTGTAGTAAAAAGTGATTAGTGGTATTTACATGCCATGGAGCTACATTGTATTGACTTAGAATTCAGAGGGCAATGAAGTAGACAACATCAACTCGGAACATTTTAACAATGATGTAGTCTTGAAACCAGACTTACAAACATTTACCTTGGACTGAAAAAACTGCCAGAGTGATTTGTGACTCATTTACCTTTTTAGGAGCTCCACTTCCTACTTCCCCACGGTATCTAGCCAAATAGTTACTTAGTCAACTTCAGGAAAGTGGTTTCTTGCTACATGCCACGTTCACATACCATTGTTATATATTTGGTATTCCTGAAGTGATCAATTCAAAAACAATATAATTGCCTGCTGCAACCTTGTTGACCGACCATGACCAGTTTTTCATGCAAGAACTGTTTGATGGCATGTATTACATAGGTGAGAACATTGAGAGCTTTTCATCTTTCAGTGGGCCTGGACAAATGGAGATTTATTTTCAACCTGAATATGGATAGATGGCAGCTGACAATGCATTCACCATTAAAACTGCCATAAATGAAGTAGCTAAGAAACATAGCTATGTGGCAAATTTTCATACTGATATAGTAGGTTTCTATAATTCTGGACATTTATTACATAGTTTGTGGGATGTGAATGGAATCAAGAATTTATTTTATAGTGGATCATGTACAAGAACTTACAGACATGGGCAAGAAATGGTTATCAGGTCTTCTTTTCCATTCCGCTGCACTCAGCTGCCTAGTTGCTCCAGGAGTTTCTTGCCGCAAGCATTTCTCTAAAGATGTTAAAGGCTCACAAGACAGTATTTGTGCCACCCGGGGATCTAATAATAACAGCTGTACATATAATATAAAGCTATGTTCAGCAACAGCAAACCCTTACCTAGTTTTAGCAGCCACAATTGCTGCTGTTCTGGACGGGATACAGAAAGGTCTTGACTTTTTCCATGGGGAGAACAGTAGCCCAGACCTTTTAGACCTGATAGGTGCTTCAGTACCACTGAAACTAGAAGATGCCCTGTTTGCGCCGAAGGAAGACAAATGTTTCAGAGAATCTTTGGGTGAACCATTTATTAAATGCTTTGTGGCAATGAAACAATATGAGTTAGAAACAGAAGAGATGCGTTCTGCAAGACATAGATCTATTGAATATTTCATATAAACAATTCAAGGTATCTGCTAAATGTAGCTTTCATTAATAGATTTTATAAAAAATTCATAGATTTTACAATACTATAAATAATTTTAAGCTAAATGTGTAAATAAACATTTGAAATTGTAAGTTTTGCAAACAAATTTAATTTTAAAATTCTCTGACAAAAATGTAAATTAATTTGTATAATTTGCTAATTTAAATTCCAAATGAATAAACTTAGTATTTTCCAGTCTGTTGACCTGTTTGTATCAGAGCTTCCACATTTTAAAGAAAGTGAAAATCAATAAATGGAATTATATAATGAAATGTGAGGCATGTAAGCTCATTTTAACCTAAATGACACCATTTATCAACATTTCTAGAACATAACACAAATGATGGTGATTTGTGGTAGTATTGTTTATATATTTATATATTGCCTATATGTAATTATAAGTTAATCCCCAATGGTGTTTATTGGGACAGAATATATAGCAAACTAATGCAATTTCCACTGAAATTATGTCATTTTCTGTTTTTCTGTTAGCTCCTTCTGTTCAAGTTTAATTGCATGAAACAAATAACTGCTCCTCCAGGGTGTTGTGGTAATAAATGTAAAATAATAATAAAAAATAGTATTTATACTACAAATTGCATCACACCCTGGCAACTCTTAACTGGTTGGGTAATAATTTTTATTTAACTGTTTGGCATAATAAACCATATGAGGTAGC
The DNA here is from genome assembly GCA_031769625.1 of Taudactylus pleione. Classification (NCBI taxonomy): domain Eukaryota; kingdom Metazoa; phylum Chordata; class Amphibia; order Anura; family Myobatrachidae; genus Taudactylus; species Taudactylus pleione. The sequence continues at coordinate 198,532 of JAUIMM010000677.1, forward strand.
GTAAACACTTATGCCTGATCATACTATCACTGTGAACTACTACACTGGGCTATTTATTTAATTTATTTAATATATTTAAAATTCCAATCAGCTTCATTGAGTATCTTGATGCACTTCAAGTGAATATTGATACCACCTTATTATAAAAAACTATTTTGAGTTGGAAATACAATTATAAACACTATTTTGCAACAGAAAATTTTACATACATTTTTGGCCTGCAAATTGTACACTTAAATCTAAATGAACGAAAATATTGTTATTGTGTAATTCAGTAATAGACCACATATTCAATATTGGGTGCAGCTTTGGGCACCTCTCTGATGAAGAACATGGGAGAATTTGAGAGGGACAAGGGATAACTTAAGCGGGTTCTGAGGTAGGCAAACTTATTAATAAAGATAATAGTAGGGTTTACTTAAAAAGAGAAGTTAGAAAAATCAGGGTGGTTTACTGTGGAAAATAGACACCTTAAATTTGACCTAATTAAACTGAAGAAATTAATTCAACCTTCAATATAAAGATTAATGTCATCGGGCATGCAGTCCTGACTTAAATAAGGTTAGACTATTTTCTCAAAGTGTTCCTGTTTACAAGCAATAAAGGTAGCTGGCTACAAGCAACATTATTTCATTAAAACAATACTGTATCTCTGTCCTGTGCCACAGCTACAAATCTAGTTTTCACGTCAAAGCTCTGGGCCTGATTCAGCAGAGGACGGAATTGCAAAGCTGCACACAAGTGGCTGTGCAATTTCGTCCTTGCTAAAATGTAAATGCAGCAGGAGGTGTCTGACACCTCCTTGCTGCATCTACGATCCTAGTGCTGCGACCGAGGTCACAGCCTGGTATCACCATCTTGACCACCATTCGCAATGGTTGACCCTTTGGTCAGGCTGCAGTAGCTGAAGCTTACCATAGCCTGCTCAGGTCCTGTCATCCTGCGAGGCCAGGAAGTCTGCATCCGTGGATGCAGATCCTGACCTTGCCACTCCCAGAGAACAGAGGTGACATGCCCCCATTTATGGGAATGCAGGCTGTCCCTGCACCGCCCCGCAAGCGCCTCTTCCTGTCAATCAGGTATAGGCATAGCAAGGCCTGCGTGCAATTTCGCAGGACCTTTTCTGCACATGCGCAGAATGGGTCCTGCGTATGCACAGATTTTCGATAATCGCGAATCTGCGATCAACAGTGCACTTGTGTGCAATGCTGAATCAGGCCCCCTCTGCGCTAAAGAGCAACCTGTTGTTTGTGTAAAAACAAGCATCATTGGATATATCAACAGAAAACTCCCAGCATCCTCTACCATATTATTAACAACTGTAAGCAGAAAAGTTCTTAGTTTATGTAAGTAAATACACTTTTTAAGTTCACAAATTTCCGTACATACAGTATTAAGATATATTAGTACTTATATATGCCACAGTTATCTGAATAATGTATGATATTACCATGTAGTGTACAGTATGTATATGCGTTTTTGTGTCTACAGTATATACTTAGCAAATACATTTTTAGAAATGTTCTATCTGTGGATAATGTTAATGATATTCTGCACCAATTTATATGTCCAATCGTATTTCATGCAATTTTCCTCTTTGTCCACTAGATGCTACTCTTGTGTAACTAGTTAGCACACTTAAAATGTAGTTATTTGAAGATACTGACAGCTAAACAATTTGTGTTTATTGTAAGAAAAATTCAATGAAAGGCTTGATGCAAAATGCAGTTAGTAATGAAGCTGTTTTGTTTTTGTGATTTGCACATTATTTTGATGACAGTGCCCAAAATGTTAATGTGAAAGAGATTGATGTATTTCAAATTTTCTGTACAGGATTTACATTCACAAAAACTATTATCATCGACACAAACCATAATGACTAAATATGGGCAAATATTTATGTAAAATGGTTCAAATAAGTACACCAATACAGGGGCACATTAAGAACTGGGGGAGCCCGTGTGCAGCCACAATGAAGCACTTCCCCCATACCTGATGAAATGTGTCTCTTGCTGCTTGTGCAGTGTGTTAGTTCCCTATGCATTCACCTGCCATCTCCTAAGATGGCCCTTTACCTTAAAAAGGTTTCTCAAAATCAGGCTGCACTCACTCTTGCACTCCCATGCATAACAAGACTTTCCTCTAGTCAGGGTGCTTCCGCCTATTACATTTGGTAAGCAGCCACATTGCATGTGCCCATGCTTCCCTTACTCAGTAGAGCAGACAGGGGCTGGAGGCAGGGTGGTGCTTTCTGGGGTCAGAGATAGGGTTGAAATAAAACCCTGGGATCCTTCCTCCCTCTGTTGGCTGGCACCCTGTGCATCTGCTTAATCAGAGTATAAGTCTGGCTGGCCTATACTTTGTATATGCTCAAATTCATTAGATTTACATAAACACTTGAAACCAAGGTAGGTTCTCATTTAAGCAAAAGTTGATGGTATTGTGGGCTTTTGACATAAGTAAAAATATTAGTACAGGGTAGGTGCAAATACACGTTGGTGATAATGACCAAACCTGGTGCACATGTAGAGGTGGTCGTATGGGGGAATGCATACACCTCTGCATACAGTTGAAGATACACATTTTTTCCATACATATATTTCTTTTTAATTCTGCATCAATCCCATGGTCTGCTCCAGCCAAGCAGGTGATTCCATTAAATTGTGAATGGCCATTGTTGGATTTTGCACACAAGGAAATTCTCAGTTAATAACTCAATTAAAACCTAGACCTAGAAATTAAGGAATTCAGTTTCTTCATGTAGCAGAGGAAGGTTGTTGCTTGTGGTCCTCATATGTTATTCAACTATCTTCTTTCCACTCGCTTTGTAAGAGAACTATTTAAACTGGTAAAGGGAGGACCATGGGAGCATGTGCAGAAAGTTGATAACAATTAAGCAAGTTTAGAGTCATACAATTTGTATCACTGATCAAGGAATAAAAAAGGGAATAACAGCAGAGAAATTCCAGAGACACACATGAAAACTAACCTGATATTGCTGTTACATGATCTTGGAGTGCAATATTTATCAGAGAGAATAATAGTAGAGCCATACTGTACCTAGTAATGAAGTGAAAGCAAAGGGGTTAGAGGGAGATGAACAGTACATAAAATAACTGTCCTGTCAAATCCAATAGGAGATCATTCTAGCACATTGATGGAACATCTAATTTGTCATACAAAATCAATATAAAATTTGTTTACTTAAATCATTCCTTCTTCTAAGTGCTTTGAGCCCTGTTGGTATCACTAATATAATAAGACATTCCAATTATATATTGTTTCACTTTATAGTTGTATTTAATGTGTGCTAAGTGACAATATTCCCATTAAATCCAAAAAAGGCAAAAGTCATGTATATTACAATTTTTACCATAGTTTTTAAGATCAAGTTGTTGTCAGTAATGTTACTGTAGTTTTTCTTAATGATCGTAGCATTGTTATTTTACATACATACATTGCTGCATATATTTTCAGAATCCCGCAGGGTAAAGTGAAAGGAAAACCCTCTTTGTCATTTTTTAATACTACGTATCTTTTTAACGGAGAGCTTGATTCAGGGATGGATGCAGTGCTAAGATTTATGCAGGTAAGCAATGTTTTGCTACTGCACTTGCACGAAAAAGTCTAGAAAATCCTCACTTTGCACGTGTGAACTAATGTGTGCGATGCTGTTCACATTTATGTACAGAATCGCTAACACTTGTTAAGGGGTTTACGATCCCTGGGTGTATCAGGATGGAAACTAGGAGGTGACCTAAAGTGATCGCAAAAAGCGGCCATTTCCTGGGTGTTAGGGGATTGTCACTGGGAACACTGCTGCATTCCCAATCTCAAATTCATTGTTTCAGAGGCCACGTTTAGGTGGATTAGAGGAAAGTATCTAGCGTAGACCCTAGGCTACAGCAAATGTGAATGGTATGACTGATGTTACATCGATGTTGGTGTGTTTACAATTTCCATTGCAAATGCACAGACCTCACAGCTTGAACGTGGGCATCTCACCGGTCAAACACTTAATCGCAGAGTGGAGCACAAAGGGAAGGCTGAGATTAGCATTTGCATATTCCCGCAACCACTATTGCGAGAGTGGCAGCGACCGATGCTGCATTACCAACCATCTCTCAATCAGGCACAGAATTCAGAAGTAAATGGATTACAGTACATTGAGAATAATAGGTCTTTGAAGTTGTAAATCCTTAAAACCAAATACTTGTGTTTCTATTTATAATGTCACTCATGTTTGACTTTAGAAAATCAACTATCCAATCATCTAAACATATGTATACTTTATGGGCTTGATTTATTGGTTTTACATCTGGCAGTGGCAGCCTACTGTACAGTACTTACCATAATGTGCTGAAACAACTATCTGACCGCCTATGTGAGGATTCATGCGTCTGCATGCTTTGGACTCACTCTGCCCACTGTTTTCCATCTGCAATCATCATCATTAGTATCAGGACTAGCAGTCAGCCTGTAGTGGATGCAAATATAGCGGTCAGAAAGAGGCATCCCAGCTGCATCCACACAGCTGAAATAAGCACAGATTTTAGGCTACATGCCCATGACACTCCTACAAGATGCATATGATCCTTTTATCTGAATAGTCACCATCCAGCTGCCACCCAGAAACATCTATTTCATGTTTAGCTTCCTCAATGATGCAACACCGACAGAGCTACTTATTGTGGCAGACACATCTTGTGATGCACGTGCAGACCATCATTCTCAGCTTAAGACACAATCAGTTAACAGAAGATGCAGCCATTTCTGTGCATGTTTTCGACTAAGAATCAGGCCTATGCGTTGAGTGCAGGAGTTTATAGTAATAAGCAATGTCTAATTTTTTTTTCTTATTACTCATGATGGGTGTCGGAACGATTTTATTTTGGGGGGGAGGCCAACCATAAAATCCTCCCAAAGCCCCTGCCTCCATGCAATGAGGCCCTCTCCCTCCATCTGACCTGTTGCTGGGCCAGCAGGGACTGGAGCAGTGGCCGTGCATAGCCAGGGGCTGTGCTTTATAGCAATAGGCTGCACAGCCCCTGCATTGCACAGAGGAGAAGGTGTAATGTGCAGTCTTTTAAGTTAAAGACAACTCATTACATCTCCTCCTTCGTGCAGTGCAGGAGCCATGCAGCCTATCAATTGTTTGGGGGGGACTAGCCATCCACCTTGCACCCATGTTCTGATGCCCATGAATCATGACCAAATAAAATAGTATAACTTTGTCATTTTTAACCCATCAGTAGTTTTGTTTCATGATATTTTCCTTTGAAAATTGTATCATACTTTAGTTAGGACTTTACTAAATCAGATCTGTGGTGAGCTCCCTTTTTCCAACCCAAATTTGCAGCAGGAAGAGTTTTATTTTATGGTTAGTATTCAACATTTTTCATGCAGCTCCCTTAATGACTCAAAATAATATAAACAATAGAAGAGGGGGTGCAGTATAGTGAAGTAATGTAAATCAAAGTTTAATTATGCATTAAATATTGAACATATATCCAAAAATAGCTCTCAGGACTTGTAAATGGCATTGCCTGCCTCTCAATCATGGTACTGCACTCAAGCCTCCAAATGTCCTGCACTTATCTCCAAGCTTCAGCTGCTCCACCCTGGAAGTATAGTCCCGCTGTCCACTTCCCAATGTGTTTCGTCATCAGCTTGACTTGTCTCCATTTTATAGTAGCCCAGGACATCTGACTAACCAATAAGCTTCGGCAATTATTTTCTATAAATTCATCATCACTACTAATGCCGCTAAATTCAATATGAATGCTCTCAATAATACAGAATTTGTAACGTGGCATCACCCTATCTACTTAACTCGGCCTGATTCACTATGGATTGATATTCTGCTTATACGCATGCAACACAGTTGCTAATATCAGCGGTGACATGTAAATGTTTGCATTCGCATTGCAATCGCAGCCTGATATAAAGACGCCCACTTCCCCTTACATCCGTATACTTGGCCAACATAAATAAACAATCAATAACATCGAGTAACATCGGACAGTTAATAAAGCCTAGACCTTACTCAGGAATTGCTTACTTCAGCGCACCATCTGGTATTGCAGTGGATAATTTATGCACGCCAATGAAATGGTGTTAAAATGCACTGGCATGCCTGTGTTTGCCTGACCCCCCCCATCACCACCCACAAATGGCACTTCCTGTCAATCACTGCATGGGTTAGCATAGCCTCTGTGATCACTGGCCCTCATTCAGAGCCACTCGCTAGCGGCAGTACGCTCGTTCCGAGCGATGTTCGCACATCTGCGCATGCGTACGGTTTTTAGTATGCATGTGCGAACCAGTCAGTGCGGCCGAAAATCATTGGTACGCAATATAGCGAGGGCCTGCTATTTTGAGTGACAGAATGAGGCGTATGTGGGTGGTAACAGGGGAAGGTGCTTGAAAACGGGGAGTGGAGATCCGAACGCAGGCGTGCTTAAAGGTCAAAACGGGCGTTTTAAGGGTGTGCATAATTAATACAGCAGCGTCATTGTCCACGTCACTTGGTTTTTTTTAACTCAGAACTGCTCGCAAAATAGCGGTTGAAAACACCAACCACAAGAATAGCGAGCAGTTCATACGCTGTATGATGTACTCGATTAATCTAATAAATAGCGGACATGATGTATGGTGCGTGCGGCTAGGGGGCGTTTTTATCAAAAAAACGAGCGTATGTTTTGCTCGCTCGTTCAGACTTAGAGGTGGGAACAGACTGCAATTTGCGAACGGATCATTTGAATAGCCACCCCTTGTTTTTGAACGAATGACCACAAATAGCGAACGGCTCTGAATCAGGCCCACAGTTCCAATCGCATCTGGCCCGCGCACGCACACTGTGATGTGTATGCATGCGCAGCACAAATTAAATGACCAATTGTGTGCATATATGCAACTGCATTCCTTGCTGAATCAGGCCCTCAGCCAGCAGCAGGGGGCGATCCTAAGGATGTCCTTCTGACTCACTGCTGGCTAGGGATGGCCATCGGTGGTTTTTCATCGATGGTCACTATTCATGATGCCATCAGTGATAACTATCAGTTGTGCAATAACCATGGTGAACCATTGATGGCTTGCACCACTTGATGGCCACCGCTGCTGGGTGCCTGGCAACCACAGGACAATCAAAAATGGGGACAGGGCTTAGCACTCCACCAAGGGGCGAAACTAAGATCTGTTTCGAGAGCAAAAAAAATCATCGGGTTACACTTTTCCATTGATGGCAGAAAACCAATGGCTCTCTGCCATCGATGGCAACACCATCGACTATCAGTAGTAAACCTTCGATATTTGTAAACTATCAATGGTCGATGGCCATCCCTATTGCTTGCAGGGAGGAGGAGAGATTAGGGGAAGTGGAGTTGCTGCAGTGCAGTCTGCCCAGGCTAGTAAGTGATCCTAACAAGATCACTCACCACAGCTGCCCATTGGGGGTGCCTGTTAGCCAGGGTAGAGAAGGTAAGCTGCAGCTTCCCTGAGCACAATGTAAGCTGCCTCCAGCCATCCAGGCTACTGATTGCCCACCCTCAGCTGCAGGAAAATAGTCTTGCAGCTGAGGGTCGGCAATCAGTAGCCTGGATGGCTGGAGGAGGCAGCTTGAAGTTTGCCATGGCTGGATGGGCTGAGATCAACTTCTAGCAGCTGCCGGCAGGCTCCTCTGATACAGTTGTATTAGACGTGAAAATGTCAGTGAAAACCCAGGCATAATAAAAAGCACATCTCCATCCAGGCAGGCTAAATATAATGTGTAGCATCTTCATTACCTATAAGAGTTGCTGCTTAAGAACTAATTTTGAGCAATAAACATCACTAATATTAAACATTCTGGTAAATAATTGTGATATATACCTGCTGTGTGAATATGTATTCCTGCTGTGTTCCTGTCACCAACAGCTAAGACTTAATGCTGTAATTCATACTCTGGCTGTTATATGCTGAGCTCATATTGAGGCTTCAATGCCCTACCAACTGTCCAGCATTTCTGATTTTAAATAAATGGTCAGGGGATCCAACAAAGAGGTGCTGCCGCAGTTTCATCATCTTCTACAAGCAATCAGTTATCCATGCTGGTGAAAGTGCCTTGCATTTGCAGCGACTATTCTCCAACAAATGGTGGCATCATGTTTGTGTGCAGTTGAAATGTACAGTAGCTGGTTTAGCCAAGCACAACTTGTACTCAGGTTACTGTCAGTAAGTGAAACCCAAAGTTATCTATTAAAACACAAAAAAGTAAGCAAATCTTCACCCTCCCTTTCCATTATTATATGTTCTAATTAGTAAACAGGCACACTTAAAGCTGGCACCATAGGTTATCATCTTGGGCACTGTTTGGGTCTCTCTATAGTGGCTCTATCTGAATACTGTAAGAGTTGCCTGTGTAGATAACTAAAAAGAAGCAAAGGTGATTTGTTATTGTCCCAGCTAACTTTGTTAAATACAGTGAATGAATGGGTGTTAGGGGAAAGGAGAAAATTAGCACAGTTTTTATAAAATGTAGACTGCTACTATACTTTTACAAATAAAATTATGATGAAATAACACATAATCTGCAATTTTGTATTAGCACCACTAGATGTCACTAATGTAGCATCACTGCAGTAGAACTATATTTCTTGCTTCGGTTAGTTAATATTTCTGTAACATTCCAGTGGCCCCTGCACTACTTTGCATGGTGCACTCAGCTTTGGTGCCTTGTGCATGTTTTGGGCTAGTCTTCGTTTCTATTAAGTTTTGCAGCCTCAATGTTGGTTGTGCTTGCTGATGTCAGTAAGTCTTGGAATAAAAAGTACACTTAATGCACATTACTATACTGAGCAACAGGTACAGTATATTTGTTATTTCTGTGCTACTTTATTGAAACTCTGGTATCTGCCTAGTATTTAAAGGCTGCAGTGATCTGGCTGGCTAAACTAAGTGAGGGAGCAGTGGCACAAACACATGACAGTTTACAAAACAGTGGCAATGCAGTGGCCGACAGGATGGCAGTTTAATATAAACTAAGATGCTATAGAATGTATTCACTAATCAAGAACTAGATCAGAAGCCCAAGGCCAGCACAGGTGAATGGAGGTGGAGAATTTAGTGGAAGCCTCATAAAGCAATGAAGATCGATTACAGTGTTAATATAACTACTGTATTAAAAAAAACAGAAATGGAAAACACTATTAAAAACCAAGCATCCAAAATCCCAATTAGATTGATCAATTAATTGATTGATTACAGTACTAATATAACTAAAGAAAAACAAATGAGTGAAATTGAAAATCACTATTAAAAAACAAGCATACAATATCCCAATAAGATTGTTGGGAAACGGAATCCAAACAGCAAATAACTGACCTCATGATTGAAGGCAGAGTAACAGCCGAAGTCAATAAATAATTATTTTATTAATGATATGATTGGATGATACTACTTTGTATCTTCTAAGAATCTACAGGAAATGGAACCTAGATTCTTGGATGAGAAGCTGGGGATGGGCGGAATTGCACGATACAAGAGAACATGAATGTCCCAGTAAAATACGGTAATATACTGTACACCGGCTGTCAAACACAATCTTGGCAAAGCCAATAATGAAAAGTGGTACACAATGAAATTGCCCTTGTGCCCAACCACCTTTATATTGTATATTAAAAAAGATATGCACAGTTTAATAAACTAAGAACTTTAGCGACAGGGACTTACACTTTTGTAAAAGAAAAGAAAGACCTCTGGTGCTTCTCTTGCCTAGTTAAAATGAGCTTCGTGATGACCATGTCATACAAAAAAGTTTTATTGTTTTAATAACATACAGCCTAAATAAATAGTAATGATAAATTTTAAAGGCTAATACTGGTATACATACAAATATGACCCAATACATACAAAAAACATTCAAACAAACAGTGTATTCCCTATTTTGGAGGGTCAGGGGTAAGATACGCCTCAAGGGCATTTTACTCTAAATCCCAATTACAATATAGTATGTCTTCCAAAAAAACATTGTGTTCCTGTATAGGGTATAGATCAAGTCCCAAGTGGGAAAGCTTGGGCAGAGAACCACCACTATGGTATCTCTATGCCCAGCAATTATATTCCTGCATACCCACTAGTGTTTTGTAGACACAAAGAAAGTGAGGAATACGTTACTTCGGTAGCACAGTGTGTGTCCTTATAAAGACTGATTGTAATTTCGTGGGTATTAGGAAAAAAGGTTTCTTTCACCATTTTTCGGAGTCCTAATATTCCTTTTTTTCAGTTCTTTTGATATAGGTGGTGAAAATGGATTTAGTATCTCCTCATTTAGGCTTCCCCTCCTCTGAGAACCTAACATCAGTGGGGTACAACCATATTTCAAAAATGGGTCATCATATAAATTCTGATAGCCACTAGAAATATACTGTTTCCCCCATCAAATAAAGACCCTATCCTATGCCATCATGGAATCCCCTGTCCCACATAATGACAAAAATCAATAGGTTAAATCTTTATTTCCTTTTTTCCCATTATTTATCAAAACCTATTTTTTTATCTACTTTTTATTTATTTTAATATATTTATTAGTTATATATATATAAAGGTGTCTATATTGAATGTTTTGTGGTTTTGTTATATGTTCACCACACATATCCCAGTAAAGTTAGATTGTGTTCACTTTGGAACAGGTTCTCCCATACTCCTCAATTAATGGATCCCACATTCTTTACAGCTGCCTAATACACAGATTGAACTTTTGTTCCAAACAACTATACTAAAGAGTATGGGCAAAGAAGATTGTGGCATATCCGGGCGGAAGAGGTTTCTCTGAAACCGTAAGGAGGGAAAATCCCTTGCGACGCTATGGACTCAGCCGGGCGGAAGTGACGTAATGGCCGATGAGGCGGAAGTCCCATTATGGAGCACCGGAAGTGAGGTAGAAGACGCTATCCATGAGGAGGTGTAAATGACACTCACACACTCACTCACACACACTTATTCACCTATACTGATGAACCCCAGTACCTTGGTGAAACGCGTAGATGACAGCGAGGTAAGGGGACACCAGCAGTGCATGCATTGTCACTGATGCCCCACGTGTTTGCTGGCAAACCACCTCTACCCATTTTCACCACCTATATCAAATGGACTGATAAAAAGGAATATTAGGACTCCGAAAAACGATGAGAGAAAGAAACCTTTTTTTTCTAATACCCACAAAATTACTATCAGTCCCTATAAGGATGCACACTGTGCTACCGAAGTAGAATATTCCTCACTTTCTTTGTATCTACAAAATGATAGTGGGCATGCAGGAATATCATTTGCTGGGCATAGAGATACCATATTGGAGGTTCTCTGCCCCTCCTTTCCCACTTGGGTCTTGATCTATACCCTATACAGGAACACCCTGGTTTTTTGGAAGACATACTATATTGTAATTGGGATTTAGAGTAAAATGCCCTTGAGGCATATCTTACCCCTGACCCTTCAAAATAGGGAATACACTTTGTTTGAATGCTTTTTGTATGTATTGTGTCATATTTGTATGTATTGTACTATGTATTTATGCTGAGCTTGTTATTAAAGCAATAAAACTTTTTTGTATGATATTGACGTCACAAAGCTCATTTTAACTAGGCAAGAGAAGCACCAGAGGTTTTTCTTTTCTTTTACTATTGTTAAATAGGGAAGGTGAATCCCTACATACCTCATGGCTAGCATCTCCTAAAGATCCTTCAGTTTATTGCAGCCATCACCCTCTTTTGACTTACACTTTTGTGGCTGAAGTGCTTGTTTTTTTTAGGCCCCAACAAAACAAGTTACTAATAAGCTTAAGGCAGCTAACTGTTATTAATCATCTCTGTAGTTGGAAGATGTCATTATCATCCTGATCATCACACTCATCACTGTTGTTAATATCATCATACAATATAAGTTTATCTCCACTGGAATCCACCATTACAGATGTCTCTGTAATTTGTTGTAATTTGTGAAAAAGGTATGCCTCATAGAATTTGTAGTTCATTTATGAACATCCATTTTTCCGCATTTCTTGGACCTAGCCTCCTACGTTGATCGCTCAGAATTCCAGCTGTGCTGAATATTCTTTCTGTGTACACACTGGAGGGTGGGCAGCTTAAGTAAAGCAAAGCTAGTTTTTACAAGGGGCTCCAAATTGCCTTTTTTCCCTCACAGTATTTAAAGGGACTGCGTGATTTGCACAATGGGCCGGATTCAAATACATATGCAAATCTAATCATTTACATACATGGATGCTCCAGATGGGCAAACTAGTCTGTGCAGCTGACCAGTCATCCTTAGGATGCCCGGTCAGTGATGCACTTACTGGTTCTGCTGGCCCATCTCTTATCTGTGACATCTTGACATGTGTGTGACATCATGATGTTGCATGCTCATGGGCAGGGCAAGCACAGTGCACATTTGTGCCCTGTTATGGCCATGGTCAGTTGTATAGGAAATATCTTTTGAACGTTTATGCGGAGATGGAGTAGAAAGATTAAGGATTCAGCTCAGTTCCTAAAGAGCAGCACTTTTGACCTAAAGTATGTGTTTTAGAGTCATTGAGAATGAATGCAAAGCATATGCTAGTTGGATACCAGAAGCACAAAATTTACCCCCTACTCCATATGTACCTCAAACTATATTTGTTAAGGAAAAACTGTATCCATCTATACCAAATGCACCAGAAAAAGACCTTATTTCTGTTTTGCAAAGGTAAGGTGGGGATCAGGTGGGGCATGCACAAAAAAGAGAGGAAGTGCAGCCTTTAGATACCCTTCTTGAACCCTCTATGTTTAAACATACCCCATGTCTGTATTCACAATCCCAATCTTCTGCATAACATTGATTTCAGCACTCAGTTGATGCAGCCAGAATTACGCAGTCTAGTATTTTGCCTGATGGTGCTTAAAGAAATCATACACCTTCAAGATTTTATTTACCAAGTCTGCCTCAAGCAGTGAGAAGAATATTCCAAGTTGAGTTTCATCCAGAGAATAATAACCTGTTCACTGGCTCCCTGGTTATTGCCACATTATGCACAGTTACTGTACCATTGGGAGATGGGGAGGCAGAGGTAGTTGAGTAGACTATATATGTCACATGGTCTGCCACTGAACACAGTAGTGTCATTCATACAATACAGATCCACTTGGTTTTATTACATATTTGAATAGAATACATAATTTTTATAACCTTCTTTATATTGATTTACTCCAAATCACAACTGCTGTTTTCACAAAAGTGAATGCAGAGTCATTGTTAAGGAAGTTAAAATAGTCATCTGATTCTAAATATATTAATACCAGAAAAGATTGGTCTGGGGCATGGGCCGCATTTCCATGAGTGATGTCACACATCAGGCCTACAAGTTGACATTGTGCTGCCACTTTTTGGTTTTAGGTACCTCCAAGGGCTGCTGAAGATGTTCCTGAGTCTGGTGCATGCCATACAAAAACAAAAGAAAAAGAATTCATATAGGGCACTCACAGACAAATTATTACATACTACCCACTTGTGATTTATAGAGTGTATCACTCACGGTGACCCTTCCTATCACCAGAGAATAAATGATAAAACATAACTTTTATTTCATCCTTAAAATGGAGTCAGCAAAATATACTTTAATATTATGCATATATCTTTATTAATTATTGTATCATAAATGTGAAAATAATAACAATGTTTCAAAAATTATTGTGTAACCACCTTCAAATGTCTTGTGTGATTATTAAATAGAATAAATACACCCAATGTCCGGTAATTTTAGGTCTCACTCAGGTGTCTGTAGAACGTGGACAAATGTTGCCTATTTTTAGTACAGGAATACTTCGTACCTCTATCAGTAAGGATTTAACTACAAGTACCTCACTATCCCATTGGCAAAGTCAGCTAATTAACTAGGTATTTATCAACCTCTGTAACATAGTATCGTAAGGGTCATACGTAAGTTACTCTGTAATAACTGTACAGCCATTATTAGTTGGTCTTATTAAATAATATGACCAGCTATCGAGCAGTAGGATAAAGGTTAACTGCTGTTGTTAAATATTCCCAATAAATAAAATTGGTGCTATTATTATTATGTAATAATATGTATACTAATGGTATAATGAAACAAGAGCTAAACACTGTTATTATACAATGTTGCTCTTCTCACTTGGATACAACACACACGTTGAATTAGTTCCCGTCTTTTTGACAGCTAATATAATCTACCGTCGTCAGATAACATTACAATGTAGCATAATTTGTTAATCAATGTAGTATTAAAAAAATTATCAGGGGCTGATTAATCTATTTTATCAGTGGACCATCAGCATGCCAATCAACCTGGTGCTTGGCATATCTCCTGGATCATCTCTCACATCAGTGATGCATGGGTGCAACCATTTTGATTCTTGTTAGCTGACTTTTTTGCTTACCAAAAATGAGCTTCTCTAGGATTAGCTGACCAATGGAGCCTATCAGGGCCAAGGGCGCCCTATTTAGAGAAGTCCCGGTGAGCAGACCAGTGCCAGAACTTCACTCCTTTTTACCTGCTACTGGCTGTCAGATGCTAATTCTGGTGTATTCCGATTCAAAGATCTGTGACTTGATCTGTTCCTGCACTTCAACCTGAAAAGACCATCAGAAAATCTGTTCTGCTCTTCAGTCAAAAGCCAGCCATTAGTTTTGTTCATGCATTTCTGTCTACAAATACCAGCATTCATTCCATGTAGTGCACTTTAGTCTGTCAGTACCATCATCCACTCTATGCAGTGCACTTTAGTCTGAATAAACAGCATTACTTCCATCTTCCATTCTACACTATGCACTTTATTCAGTACGTTCCTAGTATTTATTCTAAACTGTGCACTTCAACCCTCAGGCCCAGTGTGGTGAATTTTCTTTGGAATACTCTCTTATTTACTGAGTGGTGCACTCCTTCCAGCAAGTATCAACATCCCCTCTTCACTGTGCACCTAAGCCAATTCCAACATCCGTCTAGGACTGTGTGTATGTCTTGCCAGATAGCAGACCTGGTCCACTGCCTTCATACTCTGCTTTTGGCAACTCTCCTCATCAATCCCTTTTCTTGTGCTCCCTTTCTTGGCATAATGCCTACTACCATCAGTTTTCAACCTGCTTACTGACAGGCTATCTCCTGATTGTATCTCCACAATTCAGTGGTAACACTGCTGATACCCAGTTATTGTACACATGAGGAAAAGTCTCATCAAGCTTCTTACACTCTCTCAATACCCAAGCTGATCAATTGATTCACACATTTCTAAAGACCTGACAATTGACTGAATACTGGAGACATAACACTTGTTTTCTCCCTAAGTGGATTGGGTTAAAATAATGACATCACACCAGAATTCTAATGAGACTAGTATAATATCATGTTTTATGAAGTCAAATCATGTAATAGTATTCCAGACATATTTGAGAAGACCACAATGTCATAGGTTGCTTCTTTCACTTGTCAAGTAAAGGAACCCTTTTGCTCAGAATTGCAGGAAACCCAGACTCCCTTAGAGAGATAATAATTCATATTCTACTCTCCCTTTAATTTCCTTGTGTCCTTCCTTAAACTGATTCTAAACCGTCTGTCCAAATTAACATTTACAGGAGGAGATATCACTTTGTAGTGGATATGGGAGCTGCAAGATAATTTGTAGCAGCACTCTCATAACTCCCTTTATCATCTAAGACAGTACAGGCAGTGTAGGTAGTAAATAAAACTCTTAATTTACAATAAACTAACCTTGCACAAGTTACACTTGGTCCACTAACAGCTGAGCATTTTTTTATAGTGACTACAGATGCACCCATCAGTTTGTATGGAGGAAATAATTGAGTAAACTAATTTGTACAGTGTTTTACAACCTGGATGAAGTATATTTACAGGTGCCTGAGCAAAATGAGCAAATTGTGCAGGATCTGTTAAACCCACCAGTTTTTCTTCTTGCACTATTAAGGGACTTGCCTTCTGCTCTAGACCTGTAGTCCATACTACTCTGGCAAAACTCCCCTACAGTTGTGGGTAAAATGTCCACAGTCTTCCCCATACATATTTGCCTTAAGTCTCACAAACAACCACTGAAACTGCCACAATGCACCCTGAAAACAGAGGCAGAACATCTTCCCAGTTCATCAGGAGTTAGTGTCCCAGGGCATGGTTATAAAGATGACCAGCCCAGCTAACATGCTCATCTTCCCAGTCCAGAAAGTGGGAGGGAGTGACTGGAGATTTGTGCAGGTCTTGAGGGTGGTTGACTCCATAGTCCAGTCTCTATTTCATGTTGTGCCCAACCCATTTACCACTTTGATGCAAATACCACCCACTTGCACTCACCAGTGAAGGGGTACCCCAGCTGGGGAATTACACCCCTGCTAGAAAGAGTCAGGTTCTGGTTGCGGAGAAAATTAGAGCACTACTGTATACTAATTTTGTCCCCCGTATTTCCACAACTAGGATGGGCTAGTTGAGCCTGGTGTTGGTTGCTGAAAATACAGGGGAACTCTATGCATTTATTCCCTTGTATTTTAAGAACCAGGTCATGCTCAACATAGCCTGGGTCTGTTTATGCTTGTGGGGGGTATGCACATCATTTTTTCTTTTACAGATTACTTTTTTTACACACAGAAGCATGCAACAATTTCACAGATCTCTACATGTTTCTGTGTAACTCGGACCTGCTTAGGCTAGACTCACTAGCCTGAAGCAGGTCTGTTTTTTACAAGTTTTCAGACAGTAATAATGTGTGAGTTAAACACTTGCACTCTATTACATTGCCCGCGATGTATGCTCCCAATGGCAAAACATCTGGATGTGTGTTTTGCCATTGCAAGTTGCGGTGGTGTGAGAAATGTGATACCTTATTACATAGGGTAAGTTCTAAAAAGGTGCACGTATAACTCTATACTGGCACATACGGACCATATTACATTTTACCTTATATAACCAAATTTAAATATTATTACTTAATTTGAGTTTAAATTGTTCACCCACCATACTGTATTTAGTTCAGTTTGTAATTCAAAACTTAGACATTTAACTTCATCTTCAAAAGTGTAGGGGGTGCAAGCATTAATCAAACATTTCCTAAGGGTGCGGGACATAAATAGGTTGGGAGCCCCATATATAGGGAGACCTTCACTGTGTAGGATAGCCTTCTTCTGAACATCCAATAATTTTAAATCCATCTAGTCCCTTCCAAACCCTGTTTTATTATCTATACACTGATGTAACTATGCGAGAATATACAGTTGCATCTGGCACCTGCTGATATTGGTAATCCCAGAGATCATCTAATGCAATGCTAACACATTTCTTAATCAGTGTACTGTACATGTGAGTTTAGAAGTTTTGCAATAACAACCTAAAGTCCTCAATCTTAGTACAGTAACACCTAAATCAGCATACATTGCAAACCAGGAAGATACAACACAGTCAGCTCTAGTTCAGTAAAATGTTAGAAGAGCAGACTCTAAAAGGGACATTTGTCAGGACTGTATGTGAACTTGTCAACTACAGCATTAAATGTTCTAATTAGATACTGCAAAAGTTTGCATGAATCATTAGCATATCATTTTGATACATTATGAAATATGCCTCATGTGAATAGATTTGAAACTCAAGGTCTCAGCAATGCACTTACAGGGCATTACTGCATTCAGAATGACAATGTGAAAAATAACACTATAAAGTCACAAAAAAAAATGATTGCACATGCACTAGGCAGGAAGTTGGAGAGGTGTGCAATACAGCAAATGACTCTATTGTTAGCCACATGAGTGTGAACTAGAGACCCCCAGACACCACCTCCTCCATGAACAGAAACCACAGGCAGTGCAAGATCCATGATTACATTGTAGCTTTGAAGAGAAACAGGGAATCCAAAATGGTGGATGAATGGACACAAGTACATTTTGGCAATCAAAGAAAGCAGCAGCATGATAGAGGCTGTTCAGAGAGCTCCTTTACTTGGTTAAATCAAAAAGAACAAAGGGACAGTACATCTGCACACATTACATGTAGCTACGAAAAAACCCCATAATCAGTGTATATAATTTGTAATCATATTGGGGGTGCTTCCTTCTGACAATTGTTGATAGTTACTAAGTTGCTTGGAGAGGAAAAAGAAGAATTTGTCTTAATGTATGGCGTACATAGGATTGTTTCTTAACATAAAAACATCAAATCTTTATTAGGTATACATTAAAAAGGTTGGTGCAAATAGCACCAATTCAGCGAAATATCAATTAAAAAAGTGATACAAAGTGAAAATGTGATGTGTATATATGTTTTTTTTTAAATAAAAATAAATAAATCCCCGCTGTGTGTCTCAATTTGTTAATCTACTATTGTTCCGATATGCAATTAAATTGAGCAATCATATGGCCACAATATTAGTGGATGGAACTACTATATGGAGAAAAAGAGGACCTCAGAGAATGGTAATAAACCTACAATATTCATATGTTTCAAGAGATATATAAATGTACCAGTATGAGAATCTCCTTGAATGAAGGGGCACCCTTCTATTCAATAGTATCACATGTATTGATACAGTTTCAATATATGGTCTCTTAAATATATATATTAATGTGGTTCACTTCACCATAACTGGTCCTTAAGTCGCCCTTTGTATATCACGAATACACCTGGTCTATCTCATGCTTTATCATTATAATAATGGTTCGTTGAATTCATAATTCACACCAAAAATATATATATATATATATCAACCCACCATTGGATTAATACACCACCTTATAGTAGTAATAGTATGCTTATGGTCGATGGCGCCATTCATTCATGGGATATCGATTTTATGGTGTCTCATCCACAAATTGTTAGGGCAACAGAGTTCGATGTTTATAGTTCACCATTAGATTAGTGCACAATCACTTTATGCTAATAATCATTGAATCTAATAGTGTGATTCATCCATGGGACATCGATTGTATGATGTTTTTTCACTGATTTATTGAAGGAGCAGTGTTTGCTGTTTATTTAATTTATTCTTCAAACATTGCTTCTCCTCTCCGTTCATTCATAATGTATTGTAATAGTTAAATCATTCACTTTTGATATCTGTTTAGTCCCCTAAACTTAAGTACATAAGGCGGTTATTTACAGATGATTTTGGATGATATAGGAATTCTCTATGTTATCACCAGTATAGCATTGGCTACATTAGTTTGTGAGATAGCTGAGCTCTATACTGCCATGTCCTGTCATAAGGCAGGTTTCTCTGTATAATTGCAATAATGGAATATCAGATTACAACATATTAGTGCATGTTAATTAAATTCAAACATAGTGCACACAAAGCAGGTGTGCCGACGTGCATTTCGCTGTGGGCTTTTTCAAGGGAAGACGATTGTATGCATTGCCCCAAACTAAATTCATGTGTGTGGACCAATCAAATCACTTGCTTTGGTAACACCCATGGCCAATCATGTGTCATTTTACACTCACACTCCGAGCTCTGTGTTTCTGTCAATGGAATGGTTGGTCTCTCATACTATTGACGGAAGGTGTGTTGTTATTCACCAATCAAATTACCTTCATTCATAATTATATCCCTACATCAGTCTAGTCCTGACAGCTAGCGTAATGTTATATATTAACGGTAGGGAGTGTGTTCATTCTGCATTTGTATAATGCATCTCTATTTGTAGTTGACTTAGTTGAGTATATTGATTAAATATTAAACACATCAATAAATTAACTTATTAAGATGAAGAAATTACTAAAAATTATTTAGGATGGGGAAATAGGTAATTGGAATAAGGAATTCACTTTATTAATGTCCGATATTAATATAGTTTAATGTTTCAAAGTTAACCCATTATTCTAATAAGGTAGATATGCTTATTAGATACTCCCCCTTTATTACTAAAGAAATGTTACAGAATACATCCTTATAACTGATAATAATTTTATAGGTTACGTTAATAATTAAAATAGAATTATTGGAAAGCTCATTCTTATATTTATCATTCCTCCTTGTATTGGCTAATAAATAACTATACACATATTATCATAAAGAAGAAGAAACGAAAGTTTATTGTAGGTGTTGAAACAGCTCATATTTCTATATTAGAGATATTGTATTCATAGATTAGATGTAATAAATATGAAGTGATGTGATATTAGTGAAATATTGTCATAGTTAATTTTAAGACAACACTTATTACAGTATAAAAGTGTTGTCATGAATATTGTGTAATAATGGTGAAATAATATGGTATTAGTGATATGGTATTGTAAGTAAAAGTGATATTTATTATACATATACTTTGTAACGAGAATGTGTTATGAGTGTATGTGAAGAAGTGATGAGTAATTGATATGTGTATAAATTACATTGTGAATGTGACAGTATTCTGATTTGTTATAAATATGTGAAAAAAGGTCTAGTGTAGAAACAATAATGGTAAAAAAATATATTAATAATAAGTGAATAGGTGCAAAGTTAAAATGTGAATATATATATAAACCTATAATGTGAAAAAATATTGACATTATATATCTGATTCTATGACTTACCAGAGAAATCTATCTGTATTATGGATATGTACACACACATAAATATATACATATATAAGCATGTATATGTTAATGTATGTATTCAGATTAATTCCCAGCAATAAGTTCCCTATAAAGAGTCTTCTCAATTAATACTATCTATCCATAATCTAACTCTTAGTTTGCATTATTTAAAAATTGTATTGATAAGTAAATTTAAATTCATATTATTGATCATCCTATTAACATCCCCTACCCTCTTAGAACGGAGGTTGAGCTAAATTAAAACAATCTAAAATGTTTATCTCCTATATTACCCTCCAGAGATGAATGAGTATATCTCTATATCTTCAGACTTTATGTGATCTCAATCCCAGTCAGGGATAAATATTGTAACCCTAAACAGTCCTTGGAAATAATATATTGTGATGTTATTATTTAGGTTATGCATTAGAGCTTCAGGGACTGACGTCCCCCCAACATTAGTTTAACAGTTGGGTAATAAATACATTTATGTTTCATCTTGTAGGCGGCAGCATTCACATTCCCACCACACACTGACACAACTCCACACTGAAACCACCGGACCCCACCATCCAAGACCCACGCAGAAGAGTGGCGGCCTGAGACAACCCACAAAAATGGTAAGTATGTTAATATATAGTATGATATATTTCAATATTTAATATTGTATTTGAGATAAGATTAGAATCTTCAAAGGTAAAGGATTGTATTCAATACACCACAGTTTATTCAATATTTTCCTGATGTTGTCATGATCTCTATATTCCTACTAATATTATTGTTTAGATTGTGAGACAAAAATCCATGGGACCCAACATCCACAAACCCCCCAAACAAATGGTAAGTGTATTAGTATATGATATAATACATTAGAATGTTTGTTATCACATTTTGGATGAAAATTAGATCTTCATAGTAGATGCTTCACAATAAATATGTATTGTTCCTGTCTTACTAGGAACTGATAAATTGTCAGTGATTTCTCAAAGTCATCACATTCTTCAGAGGAAAGGGATATAACTGTTATTTTCATTAAGGCCCTTGGGATATAGACTGTCCATCAGAAAAATCATTTTGGTTTCTTTCAGAACTTCTTCATCCAGATTACCTCCACTAATCCCCATCTGGATATGTTTCATTCCAAAGGCTCTCAAGGTGTGGAAGTTACTCTGATAATATTTCAGAAAATGTCTGGCAACTGTTGTAAGAGGTTTGAACTTGCCCATATATTGACTGGTATTTCGGATTCTTCCGACATGCTCCAGTATTCTCATCTTAAGTGGCCTTGATGTCTTGCCTATATACTTCTTTCCACAGGGACATTCCAGGTGATATATTGTCCCTACTATGGTACAGGTAATGTAATTTTGGATGGTCCATTTTTTCCTATATTTATCATAGAAGCACTTAGTAGGGTCATGTATTTGCAGGCCTTACAGTGTCCACATCCAAAAGAGCCTTTATTATTGTACATTGGTTTAGCCCTTGTAGTTAGATGGCTTCGTACTAATCTATCTTTAAGATTAGGGGATCTTCTGCAGCTTGTTTGTATTTTCTGTGGTAAGATCAAGGCTAAATCAGTGTCAGTTTGCAAGACTGACCAATGCTTCTGGCGAATATTGTTAATTTCTTTCCAATGTACATTGAAGGTTCCAATGCATCTGATTTTATCCTCCTCCTGTGTTTTCATTTTTGGTTTCAGCAATACCTCCCTTGGATATCGTTCAGTTTCCTTTATTGTTTTATTAATTAACATTTTGATGTACCCCCTATTTTGGAGCCTCTCACTCAATTTTTGTTGTCTGATTGCAAATGATTGTGGAGTGGAGCAGTTTCTTTTAGTTCTTAATAATTCACCCTTCGGAATTGCTCTAATAGCGGCAGGTAGGCGGGAGCTGGTTGGCTGCAATATGCTATTCGTAGCCATATTTTTCTGAAACATGCCAGTATTGATTTAGCGTCCTTCCTCAATCCGTATTGTCAGGTCCAGGAAGTTGATCTAACTTTGGCTCATGACATGGGTCAGTTTTAAGTTTAGGTCATTGATGTTTAGGTTCAAGATGAATTCTTCCCATGTCTCCTGGTCACCTTCCCATAATATGAAAATGTCATCAATGTACCTAAGGTACAATAGAATCTTATTGGTGTACTGGTCATGGCATTCTTGAAAGACCACCTCTTTCACCCACCACCCAAGGTAGAGGTTGGCATAAGTGAGGGCACAAGCTGTCCCCATTGCCGTCCCTCTAACCTGGAGGTAGTGGCACTCATTACAAATGAAATAATTTTTGGTTAGAACGAAATTAAGTAGGGTGGTCATGAAATTCATTGAAATCATTTGATGTTTCCATGTTAAGGAAGTACTTGACTGCTTGAACACCATTGTGATGGTTTATACTGGTGTATATGCTTTCTACATCACAAGATTGATCATCCTATTCACATCCCCTACCCTCTTAGATTGGAGGTTGAGCTAAATTAAAAAAATCTAAAATGTTTATCTCCTATATTACCCTCCAGAGATGAATGAGTATATCTCTATATCTTCAGACTTTACGTGATCTCAATCCAAGTCAGGGATAAATATTGTAACCCTAAACAGTCCTTGGACATAATATATTGTGATGTTATTATTTAGGTTATACATCAGAGCTTCAGGGACCGACGTCCCCCCAACATTAGTTTAACAGTTGGGTAATAAATACATTTATCTCATCTTGTAGGCAGCAGCACTCACATTCCCCCCACACACTGACACAACTCCACACTGAAACCACCGGACCCCACCATCCAAGACCCACGCAGAAGAGTGGCGGCCTGAGACAACCCACAAAAATGGTAAGTATGTTTATATATAGTATGATATATTTCAATATTTAATATTGTATTTGAGATAAGATTAGAATCTTCAAAGGTAAAGGATTGTATTCAATACACCACAGTTTATTCAATATTTTCCTGATGTTGTCATGTTCTCTATATTCCTAATAATATTATTGTTTAGATTGTGAGACAAAAATCCATGGGACCCAACATCCACAAACCCCCCAAACAAATGGTAAGTGTATTAGTATATGATATAATACATTAGAATGTTTGTTATCACATTTTGGATGAAAATTAGATCTTCATAGTAGATGCTTCACAATAAATATGTATTGTTCCTGTCTTACTAGGAACTGTTAAATTGTCAGTGATTTCTCAAAGTCATCACATTCTTCAGAGGAAAGGGATATAACTGTTCTTTTTCATTAAGGCCCTTGGGATATAGACTGTCCATCAGAAAAATCATTTTGGTTTCTTTCAGAACTTCTTCATCCAGATTACCTCCACTAATCCCCATCTGGATATGTTTCATTCCAAAGGCTCTCAAGGTGTGGAAGTTACTCTGATAATATTTCAGAAAATGTCTGGCAACTGTTGTAAGAGGTTTGAACTTGCCCATATATTGACTGGCATTTCGGATTCTTCCGACATGCTCCAGTATTCTCATCTTAAGTGGCCTCGATGTCTTGCCTATATACTTCTTTCCACAGGGACATTCCAGGTGATATATTGTCCCTACTATGGTACAGGTAATGTAGTTTTGGATGGTCCATTTTTTCCTATATTTATCATAGAAGCACTTAGTAGGGTCATGTATTTGCAGGCCTTACAGTGTCCGCATCCAAAATAGTCTTTTTTATTGTACATTGGTTTAGCCCTTGCAGTTAGATGGCTTCATACTAATTTATCTTTAAGATTAGGGCATCTTCTGCAGCTTGTTTGTATTTTCTGTGGTAAGATCAAGGCCAAATCAGTGTCAGTTTGCAAGACTGACCAATGCTTTTGGCGAATATTGTTAATTTCTTTCCAATGTACATTGAAGGTTCCAATGAATCTGATTTTATCCTCCTCCTGTGTTTTCATTTTTGGTTTCAGCAATACCTCCCTTGGATATTGTTCAGTTTCCCTTATTGTTCTTATTATCCTCCTCCTGTGTTTTCATTTTTGGTTTCAGCAATACCTCCCTTGGATATCATTCAGTTTCCCTTATTGTTCTCTTAATTAACATTTTGATGTACCCCCTATTTTGGAGCCTCTCACTCAATTTTTGTTGTCTGATTGCAAATGATTGTGGAGTGGAGCAGTTTCTTTTAGTTCTTAATAATTCACTCTTCGGGATTGCTCTAATAGTGGCAGGTAGGCGGGAGCTGGTTGGCTGCAATATGCTATTCATAGCCGTATTTTTCTGAAACATGTCAGTATTGCTTTAGCGTCCTTCCTCAATCCGTATTGTCAGGTCCAGGAAGTTGATCTCATTTTGGCTCATGACATGGGTCAGTTTTAAGTTTAGGTCATTGATGTTTAGGTTCAAGATGAATTCTTCCCATGTCTCCTGGTCACCTTCCCATAATATGAAAATGTCATCAATGTACATAAGGTACAATAGAATCTTATTGGTGCACTGGTCATGGCATTCTTGAAAGACCACCTCTTTCACCCACCACCCAAGGTAGAGGTTGGCATAAATGAGGGCACAAGCTGTCCCCATTGCCGTCCCACTAACCTGGAGGTAGTGGCACTCATTACAAACAAAATAATTATTGGTTAGAATGAAATGAAGTAGGGTGGTCATGAAATTCATTGAAATCATTTGATGTTTCCATGTTAAGGAAGTACTTGACTACTTGAACACCATTGTGATGGTTTATACTGGTGTATAGGCTTTCTACATCACAAGATATTAACCATACTCCTAGACTTATGCATAGATTTTGTAATTTATTGAGAACATCCATCGTATCTCTCACATACGATGGTAAAGATAATACATGTTTGCATAGATGTTGGTCCACAAAGATACTTGCTATCTTCGTTAAATCGCCTACTCCTGAAACAATGGGCCTCCATGGTGGAGCCCTCTCATTCTTGTGTATCTTGGGTAGGAGGTACAGCGTAGATATTTTTGGTTTATCAACTTGCAAAAAATCAAGATCTCATTTTTTAATGATCCCATTGTTGAAGGCTGTGGTGATCAAGTTCTTATATTGTATAAGGAAATTTGATGTTGGATTAAATATATGTCCATTATAACTACTATCCTTTAGTTGTTTGTCCAATTCTTCGATATACTGTTGTCTTGACCATAGGACAATATTGCCCCCTTTGTCTGAGGGATTTATCACTACATCCTGCCATTTGGATATTTGTTCTAATGATGATCTTTAATTTTTTTTTATGTTATCCCTATACATTTTTTTTCTGGGAAAATAGTTTATCCAAATGTTTAGAGACCAGTTCTTGGTTTACCTGTACAGCAGGGCAGATTTTATTGTCTGGAAATTTTTTTTTTCTTAATTTTGGATCCGTCAAATGGTACCTGGATAGGTAAATGTGTGGATTCAGTGTAATTTTGCAACTCTTCTAGCATATGTAGTATGGGTTGATCTTCTGATTGTAATGTATTGCTATCATAGTTAGATGTTAGGTATTGTTCCTTCCTCAAACTTTGGTTCATGAAGAACTTTTTTAGGAGGATTTTTCTAGTGAATTGCATTCAGATCTTTGTCACATTTGAATCTATTTAGATCGTGCGTCAGATAGAGAGAAAGCCCTTTACTCAGAATCGAAATCTTATCATCACTGAAAATTCTTTCTGTCAGATTTATGATTCTTAGGGAGTCATTATTTATGTTATTAATCATCACTACCAATATTTGCGCTGCTCCCTTGGTTCTTCCCTCCAATCCAATAGTTCCCTTTTTCTCCTTCCTCCTCTTGCTCCTTCTTGTCTTCTGCCATCTGTTTCTATGTTGCATCTCATTATATTTGGGGTTTGTCCTAAAAAATCCCTTCTATAATTGGTGATAACATAGAGAATTCCTATATCATCCAAAATCATCTGTAGTAACCACCTTATGTACTTAAGTTTAGGGTACTGAACAGATATCAAAAGTGAATGATTTAACTATTACAATACATTATGAATGAATGGAGAGAAGAAGCAATGTTTGAAGAATAAATTAAATAAACAGCAAACACTGCTCCTTCAATAAATCAGTGAAAAAACATCATACAATTGATGTCCCATGGATGAATCATACTATTAGATTCAATGATTATTATCATAAAGTGATTGTGCACTAATCTAATGGTGAACTATAAACATCAAACTCTGTTCCCCTAACAATTTTTTGGATGAGACACCATAAAATCGATATCCCATTAATGAATGGCACCATCAACCATAAGCATACTATTTCTACTATAAGGTGATGGTGTATTAATCCAATGGTGGGTTGATAAATATATATATATTATTATTTTTTTTGATGTGAAGTATGGATTCAAGGAACCATTATTATAATGATAAAGCATGAGATAGACCAGGTGTATTTGTGATATACTATGGGCGATTTAAGGACCTGTATGTATTGGTGAACCACATTAATATAAATATTTTAGAGACCATATATTGAAACTGTATCAATATGTGTGATACTATTGAGTAGAAGGGTGCCTCCTTCATTCAAGGAGATTCTCATACTGGTACGTTTATATATCTCTTGAAACATATGAACATTGTAGGTTTCTTACCATTCTCTGAGGTCCTCTTTTTCTCCATATAGTAGTTTGATCCACTAATATTGTGACCATATGATTGCTCAATTTAATTGCATATCAGAACAATAGTAGATTAACAAATTGAGACACACTGTGGGGATTTATTTATTTTTATTAAAAAACAAAAACATATAAAGACACATCACATTTTCACTTTGTATCACTTTTTTAATCGATATTTCACTGAATTGGTGCTATTTGCACCAACCTTTTTAATGTATACCTAATAAAGATTTGTTCTTTTTATGTTAATAAACAATCATATGTGCGCCATACATTAAGGAAAATTTCTTGGTTAAATCAACCATGGATACTTAGATAGGTTCACATCCCTCCTGGTCCTATACTGCCACCATCTTCCCACACATGATGAGACATTTGTCCTTATGGTGTTAAACTATTCAACTATGTATATACATTATTTCTGTTTATACACTTACAGTACATTAAAGCACATGCCAGTTATATCAGTGGTCGCTGTACACTGCATTACATAGAGGACAGGGTGAAAGCAGAAAGAATATGCTCTTCTCTGGTTTTCTCCTCCAACAAGGCTTGTTCCATGTCATAATCACATCAGGAAATGGTGTTATAATCGTATCTAAAACTGATAAGCGGAGCTTTCCACAATTTATTCAATTAGATGAAAAAGAAGGGACTGCAGGAAAAATAATCAATTCCTTTTAATAAATCCAACAGTCATGATAACTCAAACAGAGCCTTATGTTACCGAAACAACATAATCAATAATGGATGAATTTCCATTTTGAGAATTTGGAATTCTGCATCTACAAGTAATATGCACCAAAGACCTTCAGCTATATTTTTCAGCTTGTGAAAACACCATAGTGCTTATACAGAGTTGAGAGCAAAGCAAAGAAGGAACTTTACACCAGGGCAAACCATGGGGTTGATTCAACATTGCACGTACATGCAATGCTGATCGACAGACAGAGACATTTAAGGGGTGGTGTGACTTAGCAATTCGGTCCTAAGCTGAATAAGCCCCCATCTTGTAATGCAAGTGGTGCAACGACATTAATTTTCTTTTTTTTTGCATGCAGGGTAAATACTGTCTGCATGTACAGCAGCCCACAATGCAATTTAGAGCTCAGCTTAGACACAGCCTGCCCTACTCTAAATATTTCTGCACTTTTAAAATCGGCCCAGCTGTAGTGCAACATGTTTTTATCCAAGGTATAAAATGACTCCTTATTTTACATTGCTCTTAACTAGGGATGAGTGGGTTCTCAGAGAACCAAACCCACCCAAATTTCAGGGATCCCTCACCCAAGGCAAAACCATGCGATCCCGCTGTCGGGTCGTGAGGTTTTGTATTGAGTGGGCTTAATGCTGATTGGCTGTGAGAGTCGTCTGTCACGGCTCTCAGCCAATCAGCATTAAGCCCATTTAATATGCACATTGGAAGCAAAAGAAGATGGCGCCCGCCATCCCCCCTGCCTGACACTGCTGGCACCCCCTGCTGCCGACATCACTGGCACCCCCACTGGCAGCATCCCCCACTGCCGACACCAATGCTGCTGACACTGCAGCCACCCCTGAGCTGCTGCCCCACATACTGAGGACACTGTCAGTGACCCCCACACTGCTGACACTTCTGGCACTCCCACACTGAGGACACCATCAGCACCCCTGCGCTGCTGACACTGTTAGCACACATGCACTGAGGACACCGCTGGCAAACCTGCTCTGCCAACACCGCCAGCACCCTGCATTGAGAACACCCCTGCACTGCCAACACAGTCAGCAAACCTGCACTGAGGACACCGCTGGCACCACCACTCTGCTGACATCGCTGGGACCCTACATTGAGAACACCCCTGCACTGCTGGCACAGTCAGCAAACCTGCAATGAAGACACTGCTGGCACCCTCGCACTGCTGACATCGCAGGTACCCTTCACTGAAGATACTGCCAGCACCGCAGCACTGCCATTCCATTTACTGAGGACACTGTCAGCAACCCCTCCACTGCCGACACAGCCAGCAAACCTGCACAAAAGACACCGCTGGCAACCCCTGCACTGCTGACCCTACCACACTGAGGACACCACCGGCAGCCCTGCACTGCCAATACTGTCAGCACACATGAACGGAGGGCACCGCTGGTACCCTTGCTTTGCCAACACCACCGGCACCCTGCACTGACACTGCCAGCACCCCCGCACTACTGCCCCACATATTGAGGACTCCGTCAGTTACCCCGGACTGTCGCTACTCCCACACCGAGGGCATCCCTGCACAGCCAAGACTGTCAGCACTCCTGCACTGAGGACACTGCTGCCACTATGCATTCAGGACACTGCCAGGGCCCCCACTCTGCCAACACTGATGGCACTTCCGCATTGAGAACACCACTGGCACTCTCGCATTGAGGACACCGTCAGAACCCTGCACTGCCAACACTGCTGTCACAGTAAGTGCACTATTGGTGTATCCAACCCACACTGTATAACACACTCTATCTGTGTTGGAACTTGAAAGCTGAACTGCCACATGTTAGTGCCACCCACTGTGTTGCTTAGCTTAGCCAGCTAGCTGGATGCAACCTTTTGGCTTTGATAAAAAAAATAATATTGTGATGTGGTCAAAATTGATTGGAAATTACTGGAAATAAATGTTATTGAGGTTAAAAATACTGTAGGTCCAAAACAGGCACATTTTAAGTGATTTTATATTTTAAGAAAAAATCCAGATCCAAAACCAAAAAACAAAACACCAATGAAAAAAATCCAAAACCAGATCCAGATCCAAAACCAGGGGAGATCCAAAGCCAAAACAAAACACAGGGTCCGGCACACATCTCTACTATTAACATTGAATTAGTATCACTGTGTACAATGCATGGATCCAGGACACTATTTTATATGCATCTAAATGTTATTATAGGTGTGCAAGCCTCACATTTATGAGTAATAAAAGAAAATTATACATTATGTAAATACTGTATCTTTTTTTTATAGCATTATAATGTATGGTTCTGTTTTATATTTTTATTTCTACTAAGCAAAACACAAATCATAGTAATTAAATATCCTTCAGTAAACCAGTTCACAAATATGTATTTATTTATTCAATTAGTCTTTATTTAAGTACCCATAAACACATGAAGTTTTAGATACTGTTACTGTATACATCTTTTTGTCAGCTATGCAGCTGTGGTATCCTTATTTTTAAATTGAATCTTTAAATTATAAGTTAATGCCACAAGCCAAGAAACTGTTTTCTTAATAAAGTAAATAACAAACATTATTTGACATGTAATATCCTGTGTTATATATGAGATGGCTTGCCTAAAATTGTAGAGTCATTTACACAATTTAAAGCATATTAAAGATATAATTATACATAATATATATTAAAAAATAGTTTATACAGTATACCATGAATCTGCAAAACTGCACATATACAGTAACCTATGATGGTAATCCAGAACAAATGTATTTGACTTGATATAACCCCACATTTGCAAACACTCTCTAATTAGCAGGACATACATTTTCCTTATATCTTCCTCCCAATTATTTAGTAGCCAGCCAATTTCAAAAAATGGAAGTCATGCTGGGGGGTGGGGGGTAAAATAAACACACAATGGCAAATTGATTAGATACACCTTTCTAGAATATGGTAGAACCCTATTTGCCCCCAGATTATGATCGATGTTGTCATGATATTACACAGTTCCTCCAAATCTTCCATTCCACCACATCCTAAGATGCTCTATTGGATTGATATCTGGTGACTTTAGAGGCCAATAGAGTACAGTAAACTCATTATGTTTGCAGAACCATCTTGAGCAGATGTACACTTTGCGATATGGCCTAAGATTCTGATTGAAAGTAAATGGCCATATATAGAAAGAAAGGTCTGACTGCCAAAAATAGAAAGAGCATGGTCAGCAACAATTCAAATGTATGCTGTGGCCTTTAAATGATACTCAACTAGTATTAAAGTGCCCAAAAATATCACAATATGTTACAGAAGAACTCCAAAGATTTAACCTGCTTTGCAGATTCCCCCTCTCAACCCCTTTGTTAAATCTCCCCCCTCCTTTCTCTGCTCTGCCAGCTACACTCTCAGAAAAAACAGTTTTGCTTGCTTTCTCTCACACACACTGATCAGAAGACCCCCACTTCCTGTGTCAGGTTTCATCCGAGATATACAGTCTATGTGAGAGATTGAATACAGGTGCACACATTTGCTGGGGACTGTTCAGTGAAGAGCTTCTAAGGCCTATGATATCCAAGGACATAAATATCTCTTTATTATAGTTCATTGCTTATATTGAACGATTAGGATATACATAAATATGTAAACTGTATTTTATACAGTATGTATAATTGAATATATAATTTTGCAGTTATTTGTATCAGGTTTATGTATGTATTGTGCAATCCTGTTTTGATTATAGTAA
The DNA here is from genome assembly GCA_031769625.1 of Taudactylus pleione. Taxonomy (NCBI): domain Eukaryota; kingdom Metazoa; phylum Chordata; class Amphibia; order Anura; family Myobatrachidae; genus Taudactylus; species Taudactylus pleione. Next base: position 230,126 of record JAUIMM010000677.1, read on the forward strand.
ATATTATAAAGAGAACTCTGGGTGTTTTATGTTGTCTCATGTGGTGAAAGGACTAAGGGCCTGATTCAGACCCACTCGCGAGCGGCTGTCCGTTCGCAAGTGGGTCGATGTTATGGACTGAGCATGCGCACGATGGAGGGAGCTCCGTCGTGCGCATGCGCCAGACGCGACGAGCGAAGGAAAGTCCTTCGCTCGTTGTGTCTGATCAAAGGGGGCGTGCTGTCGATGTTGATTGACAGCACGCCCCCTTTGGTAGGCGTGCCGGGGGCGTGCCTCCCTGACGGGGGCGTTCCCACGGGAACGCCTCCCGTCAGAAGCCGGCCCACTGACATCACTAGTGATGTCAGTGGGAGTGATTTTGGCTCTGATAGAGCCAAAATCACTCCGGAGCTAGCGGTTGAAAACCTCAACCGCAGGCTCCAGCTCGCAATTTCGATGGTCGCGATGGTCACGACCATCGCGGCCATCAAAATGCACGCTCGTATAGCCTGTGGGTGGTGACCCACAGCTATACGAGCGTCCAGGAGGACGCTCCATTTTCATGGAGCCCGGCCCTCATTCAGAGCGTGCGCTCTGCTCAGAGCGTATGGCTCTGAATGAGGGCCTAAGTGGGTAAAGATTAATAAAGCAAGGACAGTATAAGGAAGCAAAGAGCATATAACAATCATTTAATCTGTAGGCCAAAGATTTGGTAGAAAAGCGGGGACAGGTAGGTACCACAGAAGGAAGTGGTACTAGCGTGTTATGACTGCAAGTCTTTTCTAGAAATTTGGACAGATAACAAGGTTTTGCCTGAATACTAGACAAAAAAAATACAATTAATTACAGTTCCTTGGATACTAGTTATTCCTTTGTATCCCCAAATTGACCCTGTTTTTGGACTCTGTAATGGATGGGAAAATGGTACAGTCTGTCCTATTTTCCAAACAGGCCACAGTAACGGAACTGGATTCCACACTCCCTATAGAAATTATAGCAAATGTAAGGAAATTCCAAAGTATGACCCCAGCATAGACCCTTTTACCTCTTGTGATATTTTTGAGGGACATTGCGACACATTTATCGTTGCCACAAAATATCGCATGGAGTTGTTCAAATTATGGTTGTCCACCCACCTTAACCAGAGGTATGCCAAAACTGGGAAGACTACTCCTAAAAATGGAAAATGTAATGATAAAGAAGAGAGACTTTCTGCTCTCACGAACTTGGCAACAGGTCATTGGGAAGTAACCCCAGATATTCTATTTAACTTTAAACCCATCATACATGATGAGCCTTTGTCTCTATGTGGTATGTATGAAGCAATATATTAGGAGGGTGACAAAAGATCACAATATGGAAGTCCCACAAGGCATGATACGCATGTTTGTGGAAATATTTACATACATTGACACAGCAATTCACTTAAGTGCGGCAAAAGAATCAACACTTGTAGATGCAGTGATGGTTAGAAGAATACAAGCAAGATTTATTGAAAACCAAAAGATCACTAAAAATCAGATCACAAGATGGCTGATACACAACTATGGTGGTAACACATACAGGCAAACACTGCTTACTCCTTCAGCTCCACCACAGGAGAAATGGGGTAAGGTGCTTTGCCATGCATGTTTAAAGTACGGACATATACAACATAATTGTCCACAAGGGACACATAGAGTGTATGTAAACAACCTGGGAAATAATATTGGATTCAAGAGAAGCCTTATAACAGAAAGGTAGAAGACCCAACTTATGTTAACTCACATACTCAAACACAGATGCAGCCCATAGACCAGATGCAAGAATGCATTGCACTGGTGGGTACACATATGGGACAAGTAGAAGAACTGACCCATGTGCAGCCACATACTGCAGGACCTCTACAAAAATAATCACAGAAATGCCTAGTGCATGTGAATAACTGCAAAGTACAAAAGGCAGTGGAAGTATCATGCAACTAGATTGATGTTTAGGGGTCCCTAAGAATCTCACTCCAATATGTGATCTCATATTGGATTCCTCAGGGAGACCCCATATATTGACCAGAATAATAAACAAATTATTGAAATTCATGCTTGACACTGGAGCAGAAATTTAAATCACCAATGTTGAACATGATTTACAGCCAGATAGCCCTCAGTGTGTGGTGATTAGATTTGATCACCAAAGGGGGGGAGAGCCCATATAATTGATGAAGTCACTTTAGAAATCAGTAATGACCTCACATTAAAAAGCCCAATGTGGTATTACTCTGGTTCTGATAACATCATTGGAAATTATGTAATGACATAGAATGGGTGGATCTTAGATTTAGTGAGTTTCATATTGTGGAGAGACCCGATAAGCTCAATGATCTGTGTGATAATGCAACATCATCTAGGACCACCCATTAATGCAATTGATGATACTGCTAATATGGTAGTACACAAATGGCTAGAGATCTCTTACATTAGAGACCTTGAAGCAATTGTGTACCAATACCCAAAACTATGGGGCCAAGGAAATTATTGCTGTAGAAAGATGGTTGATGTCCAAGTGGACATACAAGGACCAGATCCACCACCTCAATGTCAATATCATTTTCCCCCTAAAGCCATGGAATCAGTTATAGAAGCTTTGACTAATTTAGAGTAAAGGGGGGTGGTCATAAATGGAAATTTCAAGTGCAAATATCCTCTATGGCCTGTTAGAAAGAAAGACAAATACCGGGAGACTTAGCATTGATCTCAGAGTTTTGAATAGTTACACCCCAATGTCGGCACAAGAGGTTGCAGAAACACCAGACATAATGGCAAGAATAAATGGCAAAAGACAAGTATTCTATACCATTGATGTAGCCAATGGTTTCTTCTCAATATCATTGACAGTAGACTGCCATTACAAATTTGCATTCACTGTGCAAGATACACAGCAGTCCCATATATTTTCATCAGGCACTAGCAAAAGTGATGAGCATGTTTTCATGACTAGATTGCCTGTTGCAATATGTGGATGATTTACTCCTCCATAAAGAAACCCACTAACCTCATCTACATCAATTGTTAGGCCTTCTTTTTTATGCAGGGCTCAAATTGAGCCTGAATAAGGCAAACCTGGCTATGTCAATGGTCATATTCCTAGGTGTTAAGATTTCTCATGGGACAAAAGGTATGATGGTCTGCCCATATTGAAGCAATGGTCAAGTTTCCCAAACCTGGCACTCTACAAGACTTACGCTAGTTCTTGGGGGTTGCAAGCTTCCTGAAGGAGTTCATAGATGATTTGTAACAAAAGTGAAGCCCTTTTATGAACTGCTAAGAGGAGAGGAACCTTCATTAAAAGACTGGGCAGAACCATAGAAAGTGGCACTTTCTATCCTGAAAAAAGATCAATCCTCTGCCCCAGTGCTAGCCACTCCACACCCAGAAGGTGAAATGGCCATTCAGGCCCATGCTGGCCCAGAGTCTATATCAGTGATCCTGCTACAACAAGTAGGATCTGTGAGCAGACCACTAAGGTATTTCTCCAGGCTTCTTTCTTCAGTAGAGGTTTTGATGAATGTGCTTTACAACTGGCTGCAATCATTTATGCTGTAAAAGTTACAAAACATATTGTAGGTTTTATGATCACTGGTGGTGCAGACCCCTCACTCTCCATTGACCGTTCTACTTTGTACACACTCCCTGGAGTCTTCCAGCAGAGGTTTGGGAGATGGATAATGGAATTGAGTGGACGTAACCTCACCATAATTCACAAAGCCAACTATGTTTTGCTTTAACTGCTAAACAAAGCAGGAACATAACATGACTGTGAACAAATTCCATTCACTGAACCTACCCACCTTTTCTGACAGCTCACATATCCAGATAGCAGAGTCATCTTTGTTGATGGGTCCCGGTGTCACACACTGATGAGTCATATGTGACAGGCTAAGCAGTCTTGGATGAGACAACAAGACTTCAGATTCTTGTTAGACTACTGGGCCATCTGTCAGCACAAAGGGCTGAATTGGAAACAGTAAAGGAAGCACTACTTTTTTAACCTCCAGGACCATGTACTATATATAGCAATACTACATATGTAGTTCGGTCCCTTACTCTACACCTGGAGACATGGCAGAGGAGGGAATTCATGGACAGCCAGAAAAAACCTGTGGCACACATTTAAATTTTTAAATAACTTTGGGAATAGGTTAAGACACATCCTGATGATGAAGCAATCATCAAGGTTGCTGCACACCAAAAAGGGAGTGATGCCCTGATCTTGGGTAACAATGCAGTGGATGCAACAGTAAAAATGACAGCGATATCTGGAATCTTTCAGGATCTGGATGCTGAAACTTTGCCCTCATTCCAGGTGGCAGTACATAGAAAAGTCCTTGAAGAAGGATTGGTGTCATTTGAAGAGGAACAGGAAAAATACTCTGTTCTTATGACTCACAGAATTTCACAACAAGATTCCTGGTCTATCAGACAGGGTATACTGTGTAATTCACCTGTAGAAGGATTATAACCTCTCCCTGATTTACCCACATATCTTCAAGTGGAACTGACAAGGCTCTTTTAAAGAGCAAATTATACTGGTCAGGAATGTTCAAACAGTAGAAAATGTCACCCAACAGTGTTTGGTGTGTGCCCAAATAAATCCTTGGGCACCAGCTCTTAAGCCAAAATTACAGCATGTGCCTCCTGCAGAAGGTTCATGGGCTGCTTTACAAATTGATTTCATAGTACCACTACCAGCCAGCAGCCGTCGGTATGCATTGGTGGTCATGGATGTTTTTTCAAAATGGGTAGAAGTCATCCCAACAGTCAATGACTCCACTTCCACAACAGCATGCATCCTATGGGAACAACTTTTGTCAGGCAGGGGTATCCCCAGGATCATTGAATCGGACCGGGAACGCACTTTACCGGCAAAGTCATGAAAGCACTTTGTGAACTATTGGACAGAAAACATAGATTTCATGTATCTTATCATCCCCAGTCGGCTGGGATAGTGGAAAAGATGAATCAAATCATTAAAACTCGATTAGCCAAAGCATTGCTGGAAAATGGTTCTTCATGGGTCACTGCTCTGCCAGCAATTCTCATGGGTGTTTGGGCAACCGAAGCATCCACTACAGAGATCACTCCATTTGAACTCGTGACAAGTTGCAAAATGACACTTTTCTTCCCTAATTAACCTTAACTGTGAAATCCCATTAATGATGCCATTGCCAGACATGTGTTCTTGCAACAGGTACAAGATAACCTGAATTATTTACTACCATATGCAGCAATATGACTGCACAAACCCTATCTACAGGGAGAAACCTGAGGCTTTCTGTGGGTAACTTTGTTATGGTCAAAATATTTCGCAAGGTAGGTACTTGGGATGCAAACTGGGAAGGGCCATATCAAGGTCTTGATGCCATGGGTGATACTATGCTAAAAGTACAATGACCATTGACAACTAAAAAAGAATCTCAAAGGAGGTGCAAGGTATTCTGGGTACATATTGATCAGGTGAAAACCACGTGTGCTGTTTCCACTCAATAGAGTTCACACACCTTATTGAAAAAGAAAACCAAGGAAACATTTTTTACAATTTATATTTATATATATATATATATATATATATATTTATATATATATATATAACAATTTGTAAATAAGAAATAGTGAAACTTACAATGAATTTAAAGAATTGGATTCTGTATACTCAAATCTTTATTTTTTTTTCTCTGCTACAGGCCAATGAGAACAGGTTGTTTAAAAATTGTCTAATATTTAAAAAGGTTCCACAGGATGATTTTCTGTTAGTAGTAAGTTGATTTGGTACACCTATTAACAGTTTATGTATTTGGAAATGGATAGGAAGAAGTTAAATATGATATACTGGCATTATGTACACTAACATTTCTTTCTATTTTCGCAGTACATCAAAAAGCAGGCCAAAGTGGATCAAAGAACCCAAGACTTCTATGATTCTCCTCACCAATTAATACACAGATTAGTGACAGAAGAAAAGTGGGGTGTTATATGGGTATTTGAAGGATGAAAATTTAGGACTTCCCATATTAAGGATATTTTGGAGAATGTTCTGGTTGTATGAGAAAAAAATGAGAAAATCAAAGACATTGTAGGAATCTGAATGCCACCTAGCGGAGGAAACAATGTAAAGTTCAGTTTGTAACACTGGCAAATGTTAATGATATGTAATTTTTGAAAGCTCCAGTATGGAGCAGGCACAATTATAAATTACCATAAAGGGTGGGAGGGACAACTAATGCTCTGAGGGAGAAATCCCCAGAAAAAAATCTGTTTTTCGGCCATATAGGGAAATCATGTCAACAACAGGATATCTAAAGGCTGCAGGTGGATCGGATAGAAGAGAAGACATCAGATTTGGGGCGGAAATGTGGAGACATTCAATAGTACTGATATCTCTTAATTCTTACTTAGATGCAGATGAGGCCCAGCTATATATAGACAGACATTATTTCTGACAGATGACTGCATGGAGCCTAATATCATTGTTTAGAACACAGATTGGAAGGACCAGGATGAAGATGACCCAAACCAGATGTCCAAAGATGACTACACCCCAGAAGTGCCCCCCACCTCATTTGGCAAAGAACATGTCATCAAAGAAACAACTATAAGCTTTTAGAAATGTTGAGCGACATTAGGAAAGGGTTTGCCTCACATATGAATGATTTGTTATTCTTGCATAAATCTGCATAAATACAAAAGCAAGGTTTTTTTCATCCAGGTATGCAATGCAGGGGAGAACCATTACTTCTCTGCCCTTTCATTACCTCTTACTCTGAACTGTAAAAAGTAAATTTTCATAAATCACCTTTGATCAGATATACACACACACACTAAAATGGTGACATATACATAATATACATTTGTCAGTTTATCTGTTAAAAACAGGCAACTGCCATCAGGGGGACTTGTACAGGATAATTCTGTCTCTCCCCAAAGATGTCTCCTGCTTGCAGATTCCCACTCTCAACCCCTTTGTAATATATCCCCCCTCCTTTCTCTGCTCTGCCAGCTACACTCCCAGTAAAAAACTGTTTTTTTTGTGATTTCTCTCACACACACTGATCAGAAGACCCCTGCTTCCTATGTCAGGTTACATCCAAGATATATATGTGAGAGATTGAACTGAGGTGCACACATTTTCTGGGGACTGTTCAGTGAAGAGCTTCTAAGTCCTATTATCTCCAAGCACATAAGTATCTCTTTATTATAGTACATTGCTTATACTGAACCACTAGGATATACATATATATGTAAACTGTATTGTATATGTATAATTGAATATATTGTTTTTGTAGTTATATGTATCAGGTTTATGTATGTATTGTGTAATCCTATTTTGATTATAATATAAAGAGAACTCTGGGTGTTTTTATGTTATTTCATGTGGTGAAAGGACTTAGTGGGGAAAGATTTATAAAGCAAGGAACAGTATAAGGAATCACAGAGGATTTAATGATCCTTTTATACCATACTATTACTCCTCTTCCACCAGCATGAACCATTGACAAAAGGCTGGCTAGATCCATGGGTTAATAATGTTTATGCTAAAATTTGACCCTACCATTGAGATTCAACAGACCTCATTATATAATTGTACCAGTATTAGGGATGTTAGGGACCCACCTGATGAGGTTCACCTAGATGTGGTAGGTGAGCAAACATCTTTTGCCAAACATGTACTAAAAACATTATTATAAAACCATATTAATTTTTACAGATTACTATATATATTTTGATAATCAGTATTCTTAGTGCTTAGAGTGTGCTTCTGCATTTTACTTTTTATTCTGTATTAGAACTACAAGTCTCAGCATGGTAGCCCTTTTTATTATATTTAAAGTAGAATGTGCCACCCAGTCCCCCTTTTTTCTATGTTTACATGTATTTAAGGTACACTTGAAGGTGAGACCCCTTCTCCTGGGCTGTTACAGTTTTAATCAGTATTATTAGTGCTTAGAGTGTGCATCTGCATTTTCCTCTTTTTTGATATTCATCAGGCCAGTCAACATTTTTAAAATTTTCAACTATTCAGTTTTGGTAAACCTGTGTCTACTTTACCCTACGTTTCCTGTAACTTATCTTAAAAGAATGAGCCTGGAATGGTACTCAGCAGCAGCAGTTCATCAGAGTCATGCAAACAGAAACATTTGAAAGTGTTTAAACACGTATGTAGAATTTATCTATTAAATGTTTGTTTTCTTTGCTTTTAAAATTGGCACATATCATCAAAAATTGTCAACACTTTTGCCTGCCACATTTTTTATCCAGCAATTTGAAGAGTAAAAACTGAAATTGCTGCCAATGTGTGGTGATTTCAATACTTCAGTCTTGCCCAAAAAGCCTGAAAAATCACCAAAATAAGGTTGTGAGTGATATTACTTAATTCACTACAGCAATAAGCAGTGGTTACTTTTTAAATTAAGGGGACAAATACAGTTAATAATTGTCTGTGTGGAGGTAATATTATTTTATGAATTTATAATGGAAGTTTATTATACAGGTTTTCTGATGGTTTATGAATTCACATCTTAATAATTCTCACAATTTGTATCCAGATTATGAAAAAACTTTGGAATAGTGATTTGCAGTGTTTTTTCCAGACTGCTGCCTGATGTCTACCCACTTAGACTGTCAGAAATGTTGGTGTTATTTGTGCAGAAGAATAGTAAAGCTAGTGTCTGGTACACAGTACATATGAGGATATGTCTAGAGGGTGTCACAATAGAGCAGCCAGAAACAGTCAATACTAGAACCAAGAAGTCACTTAGAGAGTGCAAAATCAGAAAGCAAATGGAGAGGTCAGATAAAACGCTAACCCCCTATAAGGGATTAGTGTCTTAGGGATCAGGAAGAATGGTGGAAAAAATAAGCAGCCACCTTGTGGCATGGAAATAAAATTTGCCAAACTTGTAAGCCAGGCTGTAGAACATACCAATAGCTGAATACCCATTGTTGCCATTTCCTGAAATAGCAGGGACCAGAAACATTGGATCCAGTAGGATTGGTAGAAGTGAAACTGTTAATCACTGAGGATTTAAGTAACAAAATTTTAAAAATGTTGGGAATTCATAAAGAATGTGAGAACTCCAATCTGAAAGCTTCAGTGTTGATAACTTGAAATATTTAAAAAGATCCAATGAAGCAAGGTGCAAACTGCATGCAAAGTACTTTCAAGCATGTTATGAGAAGACAAGCAAACTCTGTCTCCAAGGTATAGCTTTTGAACAATATTACTTTTCTACTCAGCAAAGACTTTAAAATGGTTGGAGGTCCTTTGAAGTTTCCCTTTGTCTTTTTTTCATTAGCAGAGACTAATCCCCCTCCTTTGTCTGATATTAAAGATATGTTTTACATTGAAAATTAACACTTTTTAAAATGTTTACAGCTATGAACTTTCATGCTTCTCTTAAATTGTGTTTACATTACAGACTCCTCATCACATCCCTTTATCTCTACTAATCCTCCACCAAGGGATTTGCCTCTACATTCTATGCACAACTTTAATCATCATGACTCATTCCCTGGTGTCCCTATGAACAGACTTGAGAGAGAGATAATTAGGAGTTGTCACCATCAGAAAGTTCAAACAAATAGTAAAATATGGGGTAGAGGATAGAGGAGTCCGTAGGATACAGTAGTTAGACCTCAAAGTCATGATTTTTACTTCAATCAAAGACCATATGTCAAGAAGTTACTAATTCACATCTTTAGATGCAAATTTGTATGTGCTATACCCCTCAATACAGGACCATTGCAGGTCCATACAGCATCAAACTATGAATCTTTGCAAAAAAGATAAGGAGTGGAGTCTAGAGCATTCAGAAAGTATTTAAAATTTCCCAAGTTGAATTCTGATATAGTTAGATCTATTATGATAGTCATAAGTCACAAAACTCCCAAATAATTAAAGAGGAGCTCTTTCAAGCATTTCAGTCCATAGTCCATAAAAGGTACTAATATACAAGGTTAAGGAACTTATACATGATTTTATAATGAAAAAAAAAGAAACAATGAAAGGGAGAAGTGCTCCTGTTGTTAACTGGGTACTATAATTTGTAAAAACTCAAACAACAATATTTAATATTACACAATTTCAACTTTTGCTAAATTTTATTTATGAGAAACAATAAGAGAGACTCTTATAATTACCCTTCTGCTTTATTTCACAAAACATAAATTAAATCACATATATATTATAAATGAGAAACTGTGTTGAAACACGCTGTACTGACAGCAAGTATGAAAACGCATTATTTTATTGTATGTATGTACTGTGCACACAAGGAATCTAATAGCAGGTTTGTACAAGACTGAACTACAGTATAGTACAATTAAAATGTAAAATATATTTATAGTCTAACTCCATCCTCCTTAAAAACATCATTAACCGTACAATAGTTATTTTTTAACAGATATATAATCTAACATAAATACATATGACATATTTTACAAGTATTTAGGAATCTTAACTCCTAAGGTCAAAGAGCATATGTGTCCTTTGTATATGCCAATGTCCTGCTAAATGTTTCTGGCATCAATTTGAACACATAACTACAAATATCTATTAATTCATTAATTCAGCTAAAAAAACATGGTATTCTGTTAACCCATTATATGTCCCTAAATTACTTAATATTTTATCCAACTGATAATAATTATTATGCCACAAATATACTTTATCAATCTTCTACTTGTAAATTATGTTCACACATTGTATCTTTTAACTAAGGAAAAAAAGTAAATCCTATAAAAAATTTGTTAAAAATAAACCCCACCAAAAATTATTTAGGTGATAGGACTGATATGTCCTTATTCACATCAGAGAATTATAAGGTAACTATAAGTATCAAAAGAGAGTTTTACATACTATGGCAAAAATATATATTTTTTCTGTATTTCCATACATATATAATTTCATGTAATTAAAACATTTCTTTGGAAATCTGATATAACATTTGTCTGCAAACAAAACTTTACATAATTTTCCTAATATACCTGGTACACATCTCAACAATAGATACATTATGAAACATATTATTAAAAATAAAATAACTTTTCCCTAAAGTCCAAAATAACCCATTGCACAATATAAATAATCTTGAAAATATAACTGTAAACCAATCAGAAGAATTCCACCAATAGTTTTCCCACCTGTCATCATTATGTTCCTTGTTAAATAATCTAATATTAATCTGTTTAATCAATTTAGTTTTATAAGCTTGAAGTTCTTTTGAAACATGCCTAAATGTATCATCATAAATTTCTGTAATGTTATCGAAAAAAAAAAAAAAAGCTTACTGTTTTATTGCCTTTACATTTTTTAAGTATCCAATTTGTCCATGATTAAACATTTTTTTCAAAACCCATTCTTATTTTAAATGAGTGCTCTACTTTAAAAAGTTTCTTCTGTTTAAAATCTATAGTTTTTATTAGTATTTTCTTTCTCTGTCTTATACTTTTAGTGAAAATGTCCATCAGATCTTTATGTTCCATTATAATTGTACTAAGAATTAATTCACCAATGTAACATACATCTTCAGAATACATATAAAATACACATTTTCTGTAATCATACTGTATATGGGATATCAGATTGTGAATAGCTTCATATCCTATTTCACTAGTAGTCTTGTCCATGTAGTCATATTTCCATTAAGTGTTACATTAATTAGTTCATCAATTATATTTAAGTTGTTGTATTGTATAATGTTTATACATTCCTTCATTTATCCTTAATATATCCTTGTTATATTATAATTCACAACTAACAATATAATATTTTAATCTCTTTATGTTTGGGCATATTAGTGTTATATTTTCTAATAGTATTGTTACCAATTTTTTTTCTGACCTAATTCACATGCATTCAATAGAAATGGTTTCAGACCAACAATATGATTCCTGTGGGGTACTTAAGTACAAACCCAACAATTACTAGTATTAAGTTTGTTTCCTATCAAATGGTAAAAACATCTAGGAGAAGTTGGCCGCTAAAGCAATTAGAATCATCCTCACACCATTTTAAACATTGCTTTTTTGAATGGTGCACCTCATTCATACCCGCTTGCTAGATGCATTCTCTTGCTCAATGTGTATGCAAATTCATTAAGGCAGGCAATTGCATGGCATTAGCATGCCCACTCTTGTGGTGCAATTGCTTTGTGTATGCAGATGCCCACCAGCCAGTTTAAAGATGCCCACTAGCGCACAACATCTCCAGGAAGTGTATGCAACCATCGGTACATCGAGTACCATCGGAAGTGAATGCAGCACTTGCGGTTGACTATACCCTACTGCAAGCATTTCAGTGTAAAATTCAACCAAGTGATGTGTACAATGACGCTGCCTCTTAATTATGCATGCCTCTGAAATGGCATTAAGACATTCAGGCACATCTGCGTTCACACCTCCACTCCCCCATTTTTAATGACTAGCCCCTGTTGCCACCCACAAATGGCTTCTCCTGTCACTCATTCGGCCAGGCTGTATATGCATGGCGAGCAAACACTTCCTGATCACTGGCACTGGTTTGCACATGCGCACTGCAATTTGTACGCATGAGCACAATGCAACATGGGCAGCCTGAGTGCATATGCTTCCTAGCTAGCGGATCTGAATCAGGTCCCGTGTTCACAATATTTTAAATATGTTTGAATTGGGAGTAAATTTGTACAGTGTTCATCTCTTTTGTCTCTCCTTTTCAAGTTTTTATCATGATTTTTATGTTGGTCATTTACAGGTTTGTAAACATACCTTTCATGAAAAGACTAATTGTAACATCATCAATGAGATAACAGTAACCATAATTTTAAGTTTGATTGAGAACCCATTAACTTTGTGTCCCAATTTGTTTTTTACTCTTGTATTTTCTTCTTTACAATACTTCCTTCCCATTACTTTATCAAGGAGATTATGTCTTGCCATGGTAAGGGATGAGACATTATTACTGTATATTCTTAGCATTATCCATTACTTATTGATTGTGAGCATTGGTGGATATCCACTTACTTTATCAGGATCGGTTGCCTTTTTACAATGAGAAGCATGTATCCATGTGCCCCTTTCCTTGGCTTTAATCACAGTTGGTGTTGTCAACAGCACTTGTAAAGGATCTTTCCATTGATCAGTCAGCAAACCAGATCTCAAGATACTTCTTACCATCACCCAAGCTCCAGGATGCAGGTTATATCAGGCTCTGTCAATTGGAGTTTGTTGTGTGCCAATAACAGCAGCTTGAATCTGTCTTAACTGATTATTGAATGATAAAATATTTTAATATTTATATCATTAATTTAGCTTTGACTAGTTTTGCAATTATGAGTGAAATTAAGATGTTTTACCAAAAAGGATTTCATAAGGTGATAAATTAATAGCATGTAAGACAAATGATAGTGCATCTGGCCATTGTATTCCTGTTTCCTTAGTTAAATTAGATAATTAAGTTAAATAATTCCATTGTATCTCTCAACTTGTCCACTTGATTGTGGGTGATAAGGGCTATGCAACTACTATTTTATACCCAACAACTCACCTTTCGTTTAAAAATAAGTCTAGTAAAATGAGTACCTTCGAGCAGAGGAAATTATGTGTGGTATGCCATATCTGAATACAAATTCCTGTACTATCTTCTTAGCAGTAATAGTACTAGCAGCTCTGGCTACAGCATAACCTTCAATCCACCCATAAAATTCAATAAATACTAATACAATAAATACTAATACATAGCATCTTACACTTAGGAAGATGGATTAAATCAATTTCAATATCTGGAATGGACCTTCAGTTGATGGCAGGTGATTATATGTTGTCTTTACTGCCTTCCTTGCGTCACTCTGTAAACAGATAGAATTTTTAGCTTTGGCTGAAAATTTGGGTGCATATCAATTCATTTGAACTATATTCTGCATAGCAGTCTTACCTGCATGGTTCAATCCATGACTCATGTGTCCTAATGCCAGCAATGGTGAATTGGGAGCAACAGGCCTACCTCCCTTTCTATGCCAAAGTCCATTTTTATCAATTTGGCATACTGCCACTTTTCATCAGAATATTTGCTTACAATTAGTAGTTACTACAGTTTTTAAACAACAAGGAAGTCTCCTAGCCACAGGACCTAGTTGTTTACTGTAGTATGCAATGGGTCAGAAGGTGTTTCCGTGAGGCCGTGTTAAAATACCAGTGGCATTACCTAGATGTTCAACAAAACAAAGTAAATGGTAACTCATAATTAGGTATAAACTCTGTGGGTTCTTTAAAAAGTTGGTCAAAACAATTTTTGGTGAATCAGAATGATTAAGTTCTTATTTAACAACATCAGTTGTAAGTTGATACAAAGAGGCCATTAGGCTTGCATAGTTGGGTAGCCAATTCCTACAAGCCCAACAATACCCAGAAATCCTCTGAGATTTATTTTATTCACCCGCAAAACCAAGTCATGTACTGCTTGTATTCGTTCTGGAGATAAATGTCTTGTCACTAGTTAGACAATGTTCTGTGTCTAGGACCTGTGAACTGCATAACTGCAGTTTGTCCTTTCACACTTTATATCCTGAAGTTGATAAATGAGTTAGTAACTCACTGGTGTCTAAAAGCGATACCTCAAAGAATCAGAGCACAACAACAAATCATCCACATATTGGATAAGCAATGCTTAGGTCTTGTACTAACCTGAAGCCATACCCACCACTTTTTTAAGTAAATATATCAGCATTTTACATGGACTTTGAGTTTTAATAAGAATACCTTGTTGTAATAGTGATTGTATTATAGGAAAAATCCCTTGCTTTGCTTCTCGTTCAATGGGAACTGAGGTAGTAATGAAAGTCTTACATGGACTAGGTATTTGTTCTAACATTTAATTTGCTGTTTTGTAAAGCTCTGGTTGATAGCGCCATAGGAGCTGAATTTGGTTTATCTAATGATAAGGTGTGCTATCATTCATGTCAAAAGCTTGCTGCACATCTTGTCTTTTTTATCTTAATTTATACAACAAAACCCTACCCAATAAATTAGAATGAGCATTGGTTGACAATAAAAAATAATGAGGGGAACTAAATTAACTGTGACTGGTTCTGTTTCTTTTAATGAAATGACTTGTCCAGCTACAGCTACTACAGTAACAATTTTGCTAGTAAATGGAAATGTTAATTTTATTTTGTAAAAATAATTGTGCATCTCTGGTATCTATCAACAATATATTGCCATCAATTGTCATCTGCACAGTTGGGTCCTTTACATGTATTGTTATTATTGGGGAGTATAGAAGCTGCTGGAAATCATCAATCAATATTATTTTGATATATAGACAAACAAATTATCCGACACTCCTTGTGGTACAATACTTGCACACGATCAATCATAGAAAATCCCCATAGATGTGGCACTCCACGCTTGCAGTAAAACACACACTATAATTCGGGCTGTGGTATGTACGTTTCAATGCCTATAATGCCGATGTCCGGATGAAAATTCTGGAATTATAGGCATTGAAACTTTGATACCGCAGCCCGAATTATAGTGTGTGTTTTTTTGCAAGCGTGGAGTGCCGCATCTATGGGGATTATATATATATATATATATATATATATACTATATGGACAAAAGTATTTGCCCACACCTGTTAATGATTAAATGGAGGTGTTTGTGTTTCAATCAGACCTGTTGCCACATGTGTTTAAAATCAAGCACCTAGCCATGCAGTCTCCATTTACAAACATTTGTGATACAAAATGGGTCATCTTGCAATAACATGGTTTGTTAAATTTAATCCCTGCTGGATATTGCATGGTAAATGGAAGCATTTAGGAACAACAGCAACTCAGCCATGAAGTGGAAGACCACGTAAAATCACAGCGGGGTCAACGACTGCTAAGGCGCATGGTGAATAAAAGTCACCAACGCTCTGCTGAATCCCTAGCTGAAGAGTTCCAAACCTCCACTGGCAATAATGTAAGCACAAAATTTGTGCTTCAGGAGCTTAATGTAATAGGTTTCCATGGCCGATCAGCTGCATGCAGCCTCACATCACCAAGTCCAAATTCAAGCGACTGATGGAGTGGTGAAAAGCACACCAAAACTGGACTGTGGAGCAGTGGAGAATCATACTTCTCTGTTTGGCAGTCAGAAAGATGAGTCTGGGTTTTGCAGATGCCAGGAGAACTTTACCTGCCTAACTGCATTGTGCCAACTGTGTAGTTTGGTGGAGAAGGGATAATGGTATGGGGCTGTCTCTCAGGGTTTGGGCTAGACCCCTTATCTCTTAATGCATCAGCATACCAAAACATTTTGGATAATGCTATACTTCCAATTTTGTGGCAACAGGGTGGGGAAGGCCCTTTTCTATTCCAACATGACTATGCCCCAGTACACAAAGCAAAGACTCTAAAGACATGGTTTTATGAGTTTGGTGTGGACTAACATGACTGGCCCACACAGAGCCCTGACCTTAACCCCTTTGAGCACCTTTGGGATGAACTGGAATGGAGTTTGCGAGCCAGGCCTTCTTGTCCAACATCAGTGCCGACCTCATAAATGCTCTACAGAATGAATGGACACAAATTCCTATAGAAACACTCCAAAAGCTTGTGGAAAACTATCCCAGAAGAGTGGAAGATGTTATAGGTACAAAAAGGGTACCAACTCCATATTAAAGTATACCTTAAAATTGGACTCAAATCTATATAGCCATGAACTCACACAGTTCTGCACTATCTGGATGATTCATGGTTATATAGATTTGAGCCCCAACTGTAGATGTAATACCTGGACATCAGATAAGCTTTTAATTGTTTATTCTTTGGTAAGCACAATACTTACCTTTTAAGCGCAAGTTAATTTACCCTAATTACTACACTATTAGGCACATGTCTTTGTTATTATTTTCCATATATATATATATATATATATATATATATATATATAAACAAATAAATATACTTGCAATCTCCCACATGTGCAGATACCACTGTAATTAACTTTCAGCAAAATCTTAGGCTTAGGTCAGGACCCAGAAGTACAGTAAACAGAGTAAGATAAACATGAACTTATGATCCCTTACAATGTACAACAGATAATAAATAATCAAACATAAATACATATGATTTATTTTACAAGTAGTCAGGAATTTTAACTTGTAAGATCAAAGATCATATGTCACCTTTACATCCTGATAAGCCTATATCCTACTAAAAGCATCTCGAATTTGAACACACACCAATATAAAAATCTATTAATTAAACTAAAATACATTATACTCTATAAACCCATTTATATGTCTCTAAACTACTATTTTTTTATGCAACTGACAATTATTATGCCACATACATACTAAACTGTATTCCTTATGTATATCAAAGTAAACAAGCTAAATTTTTTGCCTTATCTCCAGGTTAATTCAATCATCCAGCGAATTATGTGGTAAAGATCCTTAGTATAAACACAATCACTAAAATCAAAACTGGAGTTTCACATAAAACTTTCAATTAGTGCTCTGCCAAACTGTAGACATAAATGTAAATGATAATCATAGCACATGGAAACTTATCATGCTGGTATCTCTAACCCACATGTTCTATTCTGAAATGCAGATGTTATCATGGATAGTTAATGGACGGCAATCCTGGAATTTAAATGGTGGTGCTCAGCTCTGTCCTTATGCATTTTTCTGGTTTACTTCCAGTTCTGTTAGATAAATAGAATTTATCGTGAATACTGCTTGCATATATACCCACAGGCTGATTAGTATTCTTTTAGCTGACACTTCCAGGCATATCTTTCTGTGTTTATGGCATCACAAGGGGGGCGCGGGCCACACCCGGGTTTCACCAGTCGAGGGGTGACACCAAAGTGCTGGCTCCCCTTCAGTGACAGGAGTCGGGTGCTGCATTATGCTCCTAGCATGCTGCACTTGGCATGCTGCACTCAGCGTGCTGCACTCAGCTTCTAGCGCAGTGAGGGAGCCGACACTTCACACAGGTTAGTGCCCGAGGCCATCCTGAACCTCCCACATCCCCGGTATGAAAGAAACAGGTATTCAGGCCACGAGACCATGCCCCCACCCATGAGGCCATGCCTTCTTATTAGCCGGCGCACCGGGTACAAAGACAGGTAGGGATGCCACTGCATATACTGTATATAAAACAAAAAGATGCATGTCCCATTACATACTTAAAGGATGACAGCATTGGTCACAGCATAAAAAATAAACCTGGATACAGGTTTATTTTTTTAAGCTGTGACCAATGCTGCCATTCCTTTAAGTCTGTAATGGGACATGCATCTTTTTGTTTTAAATACAGTATATGTATTTTGGGACCAAAAAATACATTTGTATCATATAATTCAGTATGATTTACCACCAGCCGCATGGCCGGTGGTTCAAATCCTGACAGCGGCATCCTGGCAGCAGTGAAAATCCTGATCATCGAAAGGTAAGTGTTTAACCTATTCTACCCCCTAACCCTCCCTTAGGGGTGCCTAACCCTAAAAACCCCCCAAGTGTCTAGCCCTAATCCCCCCTCTAAGTGCCTAAACCTAACCCCCCCTTCCCTGCCTCTTAAACCTAAGTCCACCAGGGGGCTCCTTACCCTAACCTCCCCCCAGAGGTGCCTAACCCTAACCCTCCCTTCCCCTAGCTTAACCCTAACCTCCCATGGGGGAGCCTTACCCTAAGACCCCCCCGGGAACCCTAAACCTAACCCTCCCCCGGCAGCTGTCCACACCCGTCACCCGGCTTACCTTCGATCGGTAAGCTGGGTGTCGGGCTCCCAGTGTAGGGAAAATGACAGGCATTAGGATTTCGATGCCTGTCATTTAACCCTTGCCAGGAATATACAGTCGGGAAGCTGACGGTTGGGATTCCATCCATCGGCTTCCTGACTGCTTCCCGCATCATATGACATCTGGAAAAAGCATGGATCCCATCATCAGTTGTGCACTAATTATTGAATGGGATGATGATGAAAGAGATAAAAAGGGGAGGTAAAGTTTGAGGTGGAAAATTTAAATGAACTGATGGATCAATTCAGATGCATATAAAAAGAGAGGATGATAAACTGAATTAGATTAAGAAAAAGGGGCTACACTGGCACTGGCAATATCAGAAATAGGGGAATATTGGTTATGAAAAAAAAATTAGTGAGTTACTGTTTTGTGAAAGTGAAGTGAATTTTAGGTTTAATTTGAGATTGTTGCTGTTATGAAGCAAGATATCAGACATCCACCAGGCATGCATCCAGGACTTTGACACTGCGGACCATTCTCATCTCACAGAGAGTTGAGCCACCTGTAAGTGGTAGAGGACATCGGAGGATCGCGTGACCTAACAGGATCGCGAGACTCAGGCCACCCCACCGCAGAAGGTGCATCCGCAATAAGGCTTACAGTGACAGATGTACCCATCCCGCAGGAACCACAGTTGAAGGAGCAGGAACTCTAGAAGATTAGGGTAGGTTGTCAGACCGGAGGGCACAGGACACCACCCCTCCAGAGCGCAACACCCTGGACTTGTCCACTATATATTCTTTAACAAAATATTTTTTTTTACAGACTATTGGTTTATATATATTTTTCACTCCCATTTTTCCTCAATCCCCTGGACTCTACACCTTCCAGGCAGGAAGGTGGACTATTGTGACTATCGTATTAGGATTTCTATTTCTTCCCCCCTTCTCACCCCTTCCCCCCATTCATCACTGGACCTAAACAACTAACTCCCCCCTTTTTGTTTTGTGCTTGCTAGACATATTGGGAGTCTGGTGGCATTGTGACTGCCTATAGATCCCTTTTGTAGATTTAGCTAGCATTATCATTGAATATATAATCTTATCTAACATTTGGGCCTTGGAGTGCCACTATTACAAGAAACACCATCTGTTCCCTACACTACTAAGCACAGGTATTATCAATTTTTGTACTCTGATTTCTAAGGGAATTAGGATAGACCCTTTATACCAGCAGCTCTTAACATAGAAAGTGTGCACAGGTTCTAACAATCTTTTCACTTTTTAAAAAAAAAACAGCCTCCTGACTGTTTGACCACACACAGCTTTTGCAAGTGGCCAGGTGATGGTCGTGATAATTGCGACCATCAGGCTTGCAATGAGACCCTTGTGGTAGGGTTTCATCTGCCGCAAACCCCAGTGAGCTTCCTGCTCAAATAGAGTGATGTTAGTAGGGCTGCCCACAAATGGCAGGTGTTCCTTCAGGAATGCCTCCATTTGTCCAGCCACCCCCCCTACCTGCCTACAAAATGGGGTGAGCTGTCCATCAACATCGACAGCCGCCCCGCTTGTAGCAAGCCCCAGAGCAAGTGAATTTCTCACTCACTATGGAGCTTGCGTGCGCAGTGCCCCACCATCGACCTGCTTGCAAGTGCATAGTGCTTGCGAGCGGGTCTGAATGAGGTCCATAATTCTATATGCTCTCCACAAATAGCAGTGTGGTGTAACCCAGATTTCCCTCAAGGCCTCTCACTTATTATAGTCATATCATGGCCCAAAGCAAACTGTCGATTTATAAAACTGTCTATATATTCAGCCAACAGCAAAAGTAGGAATAAATATAAAGACTATGTCACAGCCTGTACTATGGAAATTTGACATTCTACCCCATTGCCTTCTGTGTGGAAAAAATCCAAAGACAGATAAACAAAGCAGCGGCACTCAGGGACACAAGGACCAATGAGATAATTGTCACCTCTTTGTGCATATATACATGAATACAGCTAATAGTAGAACTATTCATTAAAAATGTGGGTTTAAATTTAATACGTCTAAGACTGATGCTTTACCTATTAATCTTACAACTTCTGTTATTTTTTCTCTCTGTTCTACTTTTCAATATAATTGGCGTACATCATCTATTCATTATCTTGGTAAACCTATTCCTTTCTCCACATCGTTTTTGATGTTAATATGCCCTCCCTAATTGAAGAGAGAGGTTACATGCGCTCCTGGGTTGTGTGTGTATGGTCAGGGAGGGGAAGGATAGAGAGGGGGGAGTTGAAGGGAGTGGGTGTTGGGTGTGTATTGTGGTGGGGGATAAAGAACACACAGTAGGCTGTGTTGGTGCATGAAGGTGACAGAATTTGTATTTAAATGTGTTGGTAATAGTTTCTTCTTTTGATTGGAGGGACAGTGCTCCTCGGGGATTGTTGCATCTCTGGATTGTTCATGGGGTCATGTAGTTTCCAAAAGTGGTGGTGGGGGGATGAGCAGGTACAGTCCACAGTTTGGGAGATAGGTATACCCTTTCAGGGGGCTCCTTGACAAGCAATCCTTACTACTGCATGTTCCCCTGCTGGAACTTTGGTCTACAGACTTGAGAACTGGGATGCCCTGGTTGTGGTGGTCAGGGGTTGTCCCCAGTTGTGACTTCCCCCACTGGTGAGGAGGGGAGATGCTTACCTACCACTAGGTGCCCACAATCCGTGGCAGGAAGCAGCTCTCTCAAGTTCCAGTTGGGGCCAAAGTGTTTGTTTGGCCGACATGGATTTTCCACATACCTGTGGGTGCAGGGCAGAGATTTGTACGGTGGCTGTGTGTGGTCACCCTTGTGCAGGTGTGCCACAGTCCACGTATGATGGTTGTCACTGCGGCATGTGTGGTGCACTGGCTATCTGTGCTTTACTCGACCCAGCAAGCCTGGTGGGGAGTGGACTTGCGACGATGTTGTCTGGGCCGCATGTGCTGCATGGATAGCAGGGGGCACAGCCAATGGTGAGAGATGAGGGTGTACAATGTGTGTGCCATGGCCACTGCTGGCGGGTGCCTGGACATCGATCTGTGTGCTGCTGGTGGTCACGGGTGGGCAAGTGGTTAAGCAGTGCCCCCTGCTACCTGTGCATTCATTTTCAAGAATGGTTTTGTTATTTTTCTATTAAATGTTGGGTATCCATAGAACAAAATAGTTGTCCGAGATTTCCTTTAGTGGATTTAGTTTGAACTCTCAAATCTATGCGCCCTTCATTTCTTCATTATTACCTACTATAAAAGCCTCATTATATGTTTGGGACAAATGAACTGCTCAGAAACCTGATTTTTCACTTCTGACCCCTGAACTTTCTATCAAAGTGATAGCTAAATTAATCCCTAATCTTACTGTTTCTGTTTGGTTAAACCATGGTATAAATACATTGGGAGATCTCATGTAAGGTAGCCTAGTTCTCCCGTTCTCCCATCTACAATCCCATTCTTCCTTACCTGCGAGAGAGTTATTAAATTATATGCAAATCCACCATTGGTTCCAGAAGGTGTCGGTTTAGCTGGCTTAATACGTCCTCCTCCCCAAATGTTTTTTTCTCAATTACAGAAGGGTGGTTCTAGAGGTGGTGTCTCATTCTTGTATAGATTTCTCATTGGACTATGCACTTCTGATAAGTCAGCAGCACAGTTAAGATGAGAGAAAGATTGGGTCACCCCATTTCTGACTCTCAATGGGAGTTTATCTATTCTACCTTTTTCCAAATGTCCTGATGTTTAAACCATACTGAAATGCTGGTCAAGTTACTAAGTAGACTTTATCTCACACCTGATAAACTTCATTCTTACTGGCGTTCTGTTTTACTGGCGTTCAGGATTCTCTGAGGAAGGCTAGAGGCCGATACGTGTTGGAAGACACACACAGATCATCTATCACCTGCATCTGAAAGGTGTACACACCAACCCCCTTCTCCCAATCCACAAAAGTCTCCTCAAAGTTGGTGCGAGTTGAGGGGCCAGAGAACAGCTGAGATCCGTGGGCCACAGAGTCTCGCAAAATGAGGCACTGACCTAATAGCGATGCAGATAGCAAAAGGAGCCACTGGAGATCATCAGCTCGCTCACCTGTAGGTGAACACTACAAAAGGAAGGGTAAGTTGTGCAACTGGGGGTATGGGATGCCACCCCACAAGGACACAGCCCTCAACACCCACCTGACCATGCACATTACTACCTATAACCTAATTGAGGTCTGCACTGGACATCACCTCAAATGAGCATAACATCAGAGTGACATGGGCTTTAGACATTCTTTTCTTCCAATACTGCTTGCCATTTTTTCTAATTTTCCTGTTTTTTTCTTCCAATACTCCTTGCCATTTTTTCTAATTTCCCTGTTTTGTTTTTTTTTCTCTCTAATTTTTCAAATATAACTTTTATTCGTTCTTTACAATTTTAAATTCATATCAATGCTTACATAACTTCATATCATTGCTTAAATTCATATCATTGCTTACATACTTAATGTTTTATTTATGTACATGCATGAGAGTGTGGGAATACAGATGATTCAAAACAGCACTCACTAACCTTGATAATAACAAACAATAATCGGGAGCTATATTATTTGCAATTATGACCCATTGTATCTAAATAAACACAATACTATAAGTATTGGTCTCACATAGTCTCGATTTGCATTTATTATAATGCCGATGGTGGTGCTGATTTACATATTGAGCGCGGATCTTTCTTTATATATATATGTTCCAAATTCTGTTGGCGTAATTGTGGTGAGGTGGGCTAAGAGAACCACATGTTTTGGTCTTGCTCCCTTCTACGTACTTATTGGTTAAATGTATTTCTCTAATGCAGAAGGTTTAAGGGCTCTCTTTATCCCCTTCCCCATCCTTAGCTCTAATACATATAAACCCTGCTTCCATTCAGTCACATAACTGATATATACTTAGGCATATTTGAATTGCAGCCCGAGCTGCGCTTGCCCAATGCTGAAAACAACCTCTTCCTCCTCCAATTATTAAGGTGTTCCATAAAGTCCATTTTTATTTTCTGATGGAAACATAATCTGTGCCATACTTCACTTTTGCTTGCTCTCCGATAATGAAATGGATGGCTTGGCATGAGTATGTAACAGATGGAGAGGGTGCTGTTTTTCTGACCAAATCGTCTTTATCAGATCCTTTACAATTTTCTCTGAATGAACCTACCATTTTCTAGTTAAAGTTTGGCTACAGAAGTTATGTCAATGTATTTTTTTTGTTATTCTCTTTTATGTATGGATTTGTCTAGACCAGTATATTTTTTGTTAGTTTCGCATTATGTACATTGTTCAAGTTATGCTCTGTACCCTTCAATTTCCCATCCCCTTCCTTTTTTTCTTTCTTTACCCCTACCAAAATTTTAACAAAATATTATTGATTTTAAAAAAATGTGGGATTACAACTGATAATAAAATTCCCAAATATAAGAATTTTTAAAAAGTCTTCACTTTTTAATTTTCACTTGCATTTGCAGAATTGTATAGTGAGAATAATAACAATCAACTTGAATAGAAAATAACTCGCCTATGGTTGGTGGATAAATTACAATATGTACTAATCTAGTTTGTGTTCAATGTACCATGTCATGAAGCAAGATAATAATTGAAATTAGACAAATAGATACATATTTATTCAGTCACCAATGAGTGCTACTACATTACACTGTTATAATTCATTATATTAGGTTTATCTAAATGTAACAGTACATAGCCATGGTTCTGAATACTAAGACTACTAGTTTAAAAAAAAACATTGCTTCAACTTTCATTTCAAGTCAGATCCTGCAGCTGACAGTGAATGTTCTTCTTCTGAACATAATTAGTAATAACGTGAACCCAAGATGAGAATTTCATTTGACAGCATGTGTATCATAAAATAGCAATGCAGAGAAGAAAAAGGACAAACAAAACAATTATAGGCCTCATGGGAAAGCCATAGGTGAAAAATCTGGCCCTGTTATATAGCACAAGTTCTTTTGATGTTTGAAAAATATATACTCGAGAGATAGAAAAAAGAACTGAACATATGTGTTCACCCGCTTTACACAAAAGTCCAGATACAGTATAATACAACAGTGAACATCATAAAAAATAAGCAACTTATTATATATTGTTAATATCTTTACATGGCACTGTGTAAACAGTACAGGAGCTTTTTATTAAAGCATAATAATGGTTTGTTATTTAGGATTTAATACTACTATTTGAAAACAGCCAATGTGACTTCAAGCAAGTGTGATCTAAATGTCTCTGGAGTCATGTGATATTTATTTTGAACACTTAATTTTGCTTTAGAAAATTCACCTGTCAAGACAGATTATGTCATTCACACTCAGTGAGATTTATTCCACAGTTGTTAAGATCATGGGAAAGGGAAAAACATTCCAATTGAGATTTTAAATAAATCAATGAAAAGTTGATGATCTAGATATAAATTTTTAGGCCATGTTACAAATTCTTGTTTTAAAACAGTAAAAAAAATCACATTAATTTTAAATTATCCAATAAAATACATGTTCCATTGAACAGATTTGTGCAGAACATACTTACAGTATATTGTTTATAAATATGTATTTATTGGTGTATGCTCAGCCGCTGAAAATGTCTATATAATCTAGACATTGTGGGGCTAATGCTGAATTGAACATATGCCTGTTTGGGTAGCACATCTTGAGTGTTTTCATACTGTTCTCAAATAAGTAAGAGTGTTGCAGAATCATGTGTGTTTTGATCACATCCACACCCAATGAATAGGTGTAACTGAGCTGTAATGGCGCTTACTTACCTATTCAAAGTTATTTGATGTTTTAACAATAACGAGATTGTATAACTCTCAAAGCACTGAATATGCAGCTAATCTCAGCAGCTGTTACATATAATTATACTAGACTCACAGAAAAACAATATAAAACAAAATACGGCATATAGAGAATTTTTAGAAAAAAAGTATATAATCATCTAGTGGGTGCAAATTGTTGAAATTTATTTTTTTACATAATTCATTAAAATAAGCACATTAGACAAAATAAAATAAAAAATCATTTATGTACAATAATTAAATGGTTGAAAGCTTGATCTTCCTTGGTAACCCAATCAGAAGTCCAGATATTATTTGAAAAAGCTTCTGTTTCTCGAAGTGTGTGCACAGAGAAAAAAAAACTTTGAATATGGCTAATTAGCCAAACAAAATGATTGCTGAATATATTTGCAATGTCAATAATTCCATAAATTATATGAAGGAACAATGTAGTCTCTATATGCAAGGAAGTGTGTGGCTGCAAAATAAAACAGTGGTACTTGATCTTCAACACAGTGCCTCTCCAAATGCTGCTGCAAGCTGATCAAAGTTACCACTGTATAGATGCTTTAATCAGCAAAAAATATTGCTTTAAGGATGATATATGAGCATAAATTTGCATATGCTCAGTATTGACACAGTAGAGTGATCACATATTTCCAATGTTGAATTGAAACAGATCACACATTAAGCAATACATTGCACTTACAAAACAATTGATTATGATTATGATGCATTTCAGTTTCCCCACTGTGATTTCATCAAAGAATGATATAGCAAATTCCTAGCATATCTAAGTATGTATTTTAACTGTAGATAGAATCCAGCACCTGAAATACATAAGGGCATGCACTAACAACCATAACACTGCGATATAAACAGTAGCCTTTCAAAAACTATTTGTCTATATCTGTAAAATTAACTTTGAAGCATAGAGAAAACTTACATACAGATTTCATTATTAAACAAAGAAAGATGTCCCAATGTGGTACTATCCAATAATGATCCCTGAGTGTATACTGAGTTTGAATTACATGACCACAGATGTGATTAATTAGCCCTCACTGGAGATCAAAACATTAGATTTCCAAAAGGAAAAGAAACAGATTAAATATTTAAGAGCTGTCATAACATATTTTGGTCTAGTTTGGTTGATAGTCTTATTTGTGATCAGAAGTCTTTTATATTGAGTTTGTTAAAATACGGGGATTCAATATTTGTCTGACAGACAGAGCAGAACAGCAGAAAAAGAATGCTTTGCAAGGAGGATCAGACTATCCATGTAATTGAGTCTGTGAGAAATTGGTGATGGCTCTAAGGTCATAGTATCACTTCTAAATATTTTCCCACATACCTTTATACCTTCATTATGCAGTTAAATCATTTCCAGGAGCTCAGTTCACTCTGCAAACAGGAAGTTTTCTGGATGCACTGTATCCAGAATAGTTGAATAAATCTCTGGAGCTCAATTAAATTATCTAATTACTCTATGCACCCACTGAGGGTGGGTTATTGGTGACAACGTGGATATTTGGATCAGGAAACTCTGATTTTGATTCCAAGTGATATTCATCACAGAAGTAAATAAGTGTAAATGTGTAAAATATATTAAAAATAAACCTGGTCTGTGGCTTGTTTGTTTGCCTCTGGTGCACAGAGTATGCTTCTGATATGCTAATAGCAGCTTGGCCACTAACCTGGTGAATATGCAGCTCCTGTGATGTCATAAGTCAGTGGCCAAGCTGCTATCAGCATATCAGGCTGCATCCTTTGTGTGTACCAAGGGCCTGATTCAGAGGCAGATGCTATTTGCGTGTGCTCGCTCTGAATCAGGGCATTTTTTTTTTTTTAGTTTTGGCCTCCAGGCCACTTGCAAGTGCGAGCAGCCTGGTGATGGTTGTGGCGAGACCTTGTGGGAGGGTCTCGGCTCCCGCAAGCCCGAGTGGACTTCCTGCTCTAATAGAGACCTGCCCACAAATGCCAGGCATTCCTAAGGGAACACCTGCATTTGTGCAGCAACCCCCTCTCCCCACCTGCAAAATAGGGTGTGCTGTCAATCAAAATCGACAGCTGCCCCATCTTGTAGTGAGCCCCGGAGTGACGGAGCTGCTGTCGCTTGCTGGGGCTCACGCATGCGTTCGCCGGAGGTGGCGCATGTGCAGGGGCCAAACATCGACCCGCTTGTGAGCATAGTGTGCTCGCGAGCGGGTCTGAATCAGGCCCCAAGCACTGAAAACTGTGAACATTTATTATCTTTCATTTTATAGATGCTGAACCATCTGATGAGAGTTGACACTGACCCAGGATATGGAGGACTCTCCTGAAGTTTCCATTCTCTCACTTTTAACAGAACCTTGATCACTCATATAAATAACCTTTGTGGACTTGCAAACTGACTAGGCTGCAGCAACAGGGAAAATCCTTCAACAAATAACCCTGCTGCACAACAAAATTGCCTGCAGTGTTAACAAAATGAAATGCACAGGGATTTGGTACCAGCTACTAGAAACAACAATAAAAATGAAAATATATTGGCTATGCTCACTCAACTTAAACAAGCTCTGGCTTCATATGGCAAAAAACAACCAAAAAACAAAATTGTATGGTGTACTGAAGTATTGATGATTCTTCCATGGACAGAGGATCAGCATCATTATCACATGGTTCCTTAACAAAATCTCCACATAAAGGCAGCCTGTATTGTGTGCTGTATGGTAATGTTCTGCACAATATCACACACAGCAATTATATGACACACAACTATGCAGAGAACCAAAAGTACCAGCATGTCTTAGCATCCTGGTACTGTCACATACACAAACCCCCTCTGTCACATTCCATTCTGTCATATGTAAATTACATTAGCTATGGAAGAGAAAATAATAATGAAAAACAATTAAAAAAAGCAAATTGAAGACAGCTACAACTTAAAATAAAATAGAAGCACATGTCCTTTATAAATATATTTAGTATCAATTAATCATACCCAAGCATGCCAACAGCCATGTCAGGCTCGGGTGAAGGGGCATGACCTATTCGCTGGAGGCATGGCCATGCCCCCTTAGCGGAAATTTTTTTTTTTGCAGCACTGTGAATCGGTGCTGTGGCTGGTGAGGGGACATTGTGAGCCCCTCTGCCCAGCACATAGCCAGTAGGGGGCACAATCAGTGTGATTGCTCCACTCACAGGCATAGGAGACTGCTGCAGCTTAGCAGCCACAAGCAGTCTCCCAGTGCAGCCCAGCAAACAGCAACATGTGCTGGGCTGCTGTGATGTATGAGGGAGGGGGTGGCACTGGGGCCCTGCCGGGGGGTAATTAGTGCCTTCTCCCACCCTCCCTTGGCACCCCTGATCATTCCTGCTATGCATCCATATTATGTACACTAGCAATGACCCCATTGCTTAGCCCAGGAATACCCCTAAATTATTATACCTTGGATTCCTACATTATATACTGTTATTCTACTGCTTACACATAAACTGAACAGTTTCTCCTGCAGCTAGCCTATCAAGTGCATGAAAGTGGGAGCGAAAGAGGCATTAGGGCCTATTTTTTTATATACTGTATATGAGCTTTTCCTTGATAAATAAAACAATTTTTCAGCTGTGATATTTTAGAGCTATTTAACAATGCTTGCATGCTACATCAGAGCTTCTGAAAAGAGACTGTCCTGGCAAATCACTTTCCCCATGAAAAATCTTTATCCTACTTATGAACACTGTCGGTTTCACATATGGTAAAGCTCATTGTTGTCTGAGGTTTCACAAATGGTGGAGCTTACTGTCATCTGATCTTTACCAATGGGAAATGATAGCCATCACCAAGTGAAGATTATGTTAGCTACAGACATAAAGCTATGGATAGCTATGCTTTTCAGAACTGATAAATTGGTTCATTTCATCCATCCCCAAAGAGATCTATGGTGAAGGTGGTTTCCATCATTAACTACTGTATGTAAACCTCATAAAAATTAGTAATTTTTCTGGCATTAGGTAGTTTAATAAATATCAGCAATCTTAAATGAAAACGGATGTGATTGTTTGACAAATATACATCACAATCATGTAGCTGAATATGTAGATTTTCTCAATAATTCCTACATTTATTTAATCTAGAGCAGGCCTGGCCAACCTGTGGCTCTCCAGCTGTTGCAAAACTACAAGCCCCAGCATGCACTGCCACAGTTTTAGCATTCCCCAATTGCAAAACTGTGGCAGGGCATGCTGGGACATGTAGTTTCACAACAGCTGGAGAGCCACAGGTTGGCCAGGCCTGATCTAGAGCAATGTTCATATTTAATCTAATAGCAAAAACTCCTCTGTGTGTGCTATATACATATTATATATTTAACACAAATTTCCTTGTACAGTATTAAGATCACAGATGTATTCTGTCCATAGAATACATTATTCAAATTGAGTGGAAAGTTCAGAGCATAAAACTCTTAAGTTTGGCTACTATAAGTTGCAACTGTTTATCTATGATTACATTACTTTGTGAAGTGAAGGTGACAGATGCCTTTAATAGAAAAAGACAGCTGGCTTATAGACACGACATCACAATCAATTAGGACTCCAAATTAAAAGCGCATAAAACATCTGTACTCAGCTGAAGACTTTTAATAGTTTTACATCTTGTGCACAATATCATTCGCAATTTCTATAATTAAATGCCCATTTTGTTGATTGAATCTTCTGATTTATTCATTGAAGGAGTAAACTTTCTAACATACTTTTACATTTCCCAAGTTAAAGTATTCTTAGCCATCGAAATGTCAGGAAAAGTACTACTTTTATTGAGATAGCAAAGACAAGTACTATGTTAACTTTTTATATTTTAGTATATTTTCTGTCAATGTTATGATTGTGCATGATATACATATTATATAGCATTATTTTACATTATATTGGACTTAAAGGACCATCAAACCTAAAATACAAATTAGTTTATATAGAAGAGCTACTAGTAATAATTACAAATATATGTTAACAGTTTTGGAAGTTAGAACGTCCTGATGGTGATAGGAATTAAGTTCCTGCATGTGACAGACTTTCTCTCAGTAATCCCATTGAGGAACACTGCAGGCATCCTCTTTTAGCTACTATTAGACAAAAACAAAGTCTGAATATAAAGAACAATAATTTATACTTAAATGGACAGCAAGTATAAGCAGAGTTTGAAACATATCAAGTTTTGTAATGGCATGGAAACACTTGTGTGATTCATATGTCATTTTTCCCAAGTAAGAGTACTGAAAGGGTAGCTAATTCAACTGGAATGCTCATTCCTCACTTGCTCATGGAGAATTTCATCAAAGAAAAGTCTAACCCCATAAAGAGGGAATATGGCAGCCACATTATGATGTCTACTACTGTAACTTAACTATTTGTTTATTAACTGTAACTGATTTACCAATCTCCTGCAAGAGCAAACACAGGATTTTTACAGGAGGGCTACCACACACACGGGGCAGGGCTTAAGAAGATCATGCCTGCTCCCCAGTCTGTCAGGAGGGATTCCTGGGTACTCAGAACCCTCCCCCACACATGTGTGCTAGTGACCTGCATGGCCTCAAATCTCACCACAGTGATGGCAAGTGTTTATGGATCACTCTGTGGGATCACACCTTCATGGGTGAATCTGTATATCACTATAATCACTATAATTCACTTTGCCAAATTAGTTTAGGGTTGCAGCCATTTCATAAGAACATTAGACAAAATAGAGAACTGTGACCTAACTGGTTTCTCTCTTTCAAATCCCCAGCCATGACATTTTTGTGCTGTCACAGCCTCCAATGTGAGCCACGATCTCCTGCTTTACGTGTTGATAGTCTAATGCTTATATTTCATCCAAATCTATACATTCTTTCTTAGCTTCACCACACATATAAAGTTCTATCGACTTCAAATCTCCAATGGCCATTTAATGCATTTTGCAGTTATTATAAATGCCAGCAGATAAGCCTTGACAATATCTGCTGGCATCATATTCTGAGGAGCATGCTGCACCCCATTAGTGTGCATCAATAGGCTCAGTTGCACTTGCACCAGATTAGTGGTATCCTGCATGGCCTTAGCTACTTGCATACTTGTAGCACTTGTGTAGTCTACTGTGTAGTCTACTGACTTGCAGAGATATGTGCGGACCCTCGTGTTTTGGTTTTGGTAAAACCACCCTCAAGTGTTTTAGTTCGGTTTGGTTTTGAATCTTTTTTAAAAAAAATGATAAAAACAGCTAAAATCATGTAACTTGGACCTGTGTTTGTTCCTATAGTATTATTAGCATCAATAACATTAATTTTCAGTCAATTTGAGTGAATTGTGACCAATTATGGCACCTGAATGTATGAGGGAGGGACAAATATGAAATCAAAAACACAAGATCTGTTTTTTAGATCTGATATCCTACTTGCGGGAAGATCAGAGCCAGTACTCTGTTCGACTCATAACCCCAAAGTTGGGGTGTGTTCAGTTTTCAGCAAAACTGAACCACTCATCTCTACTGACAAGTATATTACATAACACAATGTAAGGCTACTTTTTCTTCCTTTTACAATTCTTGTTATTTTGTGACTTATATTTCTGCAGAATAGTCTTATTCTATGTAATGAATGGGCTTCTTAGAATAGATAAGAGTATATCTCTATGGAGTGAAAGCTTTTTAAATCATCACCTCTAGAGATTTGTACTTTAATTTTCAATTTGAAATGTAGAAACATATGCTACTAAAATAAAAAATATTCAAAGCAATAATGTACAGTTTAGCACACTTAGTTTTAAATATTTTTAGTAGGTATGGGTCTTAGGTTGCAGCTTGAAGCATTTCAGAGCCATCAGTCCATGTAATTTACAAATTAATTATATTCAAAGCAAGAAAACTCTATCTCTTACTTCATGCATGCCTCCATTCCTCTACTCTTATCAGTATGTTGCCCATGCCAGATACAGCTCTGTCTTCATACAAATAGTCAGTCATAACCTAAAACAAATTTAGCATATTAATTATGTGAGCATTCTTGTGATCTGTTCATGTTGCCTCCAAACTGAGGAGATGAAGATTGACTAAAAGGTGTTTTCGACACTAGTGAAATTATCCTGTAACAAATGTACATTTATTAATAAACAACTAAACAAAGTGGTTGTACTAAATGTTGCCAATTTCTTCAATGTTGTTATGTCCATAATTACTTAGGGTTAATGATTTTCTATTTTATGTAATTATTTATACATTTCAACTAGGGGTGAGCGGGTTCGGTTTTACTCGGTTTTACCCGGATCTTTTTATTGGCTGTCGCCGAACATGTGTTTTGGATAGCGAATAAAATCGAGCCAAATTTGCGGTAAAGTAGCGATAAGAACCGAGTAAAACTGAGTAAAACCGAACCCGCTCACCCCTAATTTCAACACATGCTAATTATATGTTGCCATTCAGCATCATTTCATAATACTAAGTGTAGCAGACAACAAATTGGTATGACATGCAAGTTATTTTCTAATTTGTTATTTAGGTGATTTTATTCTTTTACTACCCTTCTTACAAACTTCTTTCCGCATACTGATTCCATCAGACTTCTTCTCCTGACCAGCAGCAACATTAAAGAATTTATTGTTAAGCAATTTGCCATATTTCAGTTCTATACAACTTCTATGTATGTATAACATCACATAAAATTATCCCTATAGGTCTAAAGTTTCTTGGAAAGATTCTCCAGGATTGAGGCCATAGGTTAATAAATCTTTATCAATGCTGGCCCATGCCATTCTTTTTGTGGAAAATCTTGCTGCCCATTCACCAGATTTGCTAACAACTATTAATCCACCTCTGCCATGTACTCTGTTCTTCATGTAGTCTAGAGCGTGGTCTGCAGCACTCTGTGGTGTCTCACCTGATTTAAACACAAGTTTTATACATTAGTTTAATTGACACAATAATATATATATATATATATATATATATTTTTTTTTTTAAACAGTGCACTTGGCAAATCTAATCCATTCTGATACTGAAGATAAATACATAATACATACCTCATTAGCTATACTTAATAGAATATAACAGTTATAACAATTACAAAGAAAATCTACTTGCTTTTAATTGTGTGCGAAAAACTCCTCATATCAGTGATTACAAAAATGCACAGAAGAATAAGCTATTAAATAAATACACGTCATTTATAAATTTGTAATGTCTCTTGGTATGCATCACATTAAAACATTGCTATCTTTATACTTTGCTTGTCTTTTAAAGATCAGACTAGAAATGAGATATGTTAAATTTTACACAAACCAAGTCTCACAGATGAAAGGGGCATTTTGTAAAGGCAGTCTGTGGAATTCAATTCTGTGCTATATTTATATGTTTTGGAGAATGAATAGACTGAAGACGATAAAGTTCAACTCATTTTGATGTGTATTGTAGATGGTGTAATACTAGGAACATTTATGGGCAAATTCCACATGGCAAAAAGTACAACATTTCTCAGACAAATCAGTAACGAGGTAAATAGCAGTTTTGAAAAATGAGAAATTTTAAATTGTCTTGAAAATGTTTAGTTTAGAGCTGCCTAGGCTCTAAATTAAACAATAAAAGCTGGCATGACTTTTGTCCCGTGCCAACGTCTTCTGTGTCAGGGCATATTTCTGGCATTTTCTTCTGAAATATGGCAGGCATCAGTGCCATATTTCTGGTGTTTGCATATTTTCGAAGATATTGAGGGAAAAATGTAGCTGGTTCAAGCAAGATAAGATAGTTGGAGTGGGTGCAGGGTGTGCAATGCACTCTCTTGGACCCATTATAGATACACCAATGGCAAAAGGTAAAAAATAAGTAATGCATTTTTTTTTGGAACTTGATGGTGTTACTGAATGCCACCCTGAGATGGCGTTCAGCCCCCAATAATCTTCACAGGCTGCTGTTTACACGATGAGGGACCAGCTCTGGTTGGGGAAAGTGAGGCAAGAGAGCGATTGGCCTGGGATAGACACCGGCGTGCGGGTGTGGTCTGGAAGAGGGGAAAAATGGAACATTGGCTGCGGGCCAGGTAGAGGTGAGACATGGAGCAGGGGCTGCCAGCTAGGAGCATGTAGTCAGGCAGAAGCTGATGGCTGGGAGCATGGAGGCAATAGATAAAGGAGAAAAGTATCACAATTCCGAAAAGCTGACTCCGCAAAAAGAGCAGTTTTTCGGAAGTGATACTTATATTAGTGAGGCATGATGAATCTCTCCTAATGGAACTTGCAGCGAGTTCAAAACATAATTGTCACTAGTGATAATTATGTCTTGATGAATAGGCCCAAAATAACAAAGATGCAGAATGTACTTTTAGCATTAGCTGTTTTATTGTCCACTTTCTTTGGCTTGCTACATTATATTGGTGTTACTAATAACCTGCTTTTACATTGCTATTGTTGTGCAAAATGTTTTATTACTATTTATAAAATAGTTTCATGTTTTGTATTGTATTTATTTTATTTGTACATGCTCAATTAAAAATTGAATATGACATGCAAACTCAGTAAAATATAGACTGTATATACAAATCTGCACTAAAAGTTATATGGCATGCCGATAAAAAAAGTTACAGAACAAACTGTAATTTAAAACTGTGAAAATATAATTATGATCTACCTTGAATGTTTTACTTTTCAGTACAGGTTTTAAGGATATGCATGGTTGACCACAGGTGACTTACTGTAATTAGTGCCTCTGTCAATTTGATTTAACTAACCATGTGTGCTCAACCATGGATATCTCTAAAACCTGCACTGTTAGGATGCCTAGTGAACTTTGTTTGGGAACCACTGATTTAAGGCAATATGGAAATATGTGTGTAGTTAAAATGCAACATACATTGATTAATACATAATGGACAGTTTTCAGTAGTAGTATATCTGTCTGGATTCACCATGTAAGGAATTCATGATGATTGATCTGTACATTTTATCTTCATGTTCTTTTCTAATTGTATATTGGAAACCAATGTGCGTCAAAAATTAAATAGTGACAATATACACTGCAAAATGTGATTTTGTTTATATTTCACTGCAGCCACTGATAAGCTATGATTCGTTTCATAGCTCTGAATATTTTGGTAATAGTACCATTAAATGTGAGATTTATTTGTCATGTTTACCTTTCCAGCATTAAATTTTGTTTAGCCAGAAGTGTAATCGATATATTAAACATAAAGGTATGAAGTATATACACATACTGGTCCATTTATATTGTCTACAAAATATAATACACATTTCTGTGAAATATAGCTTTAGAATCTGTAGTTTGGTATGTCAGTAGTCAGCAATTACAATATCATTCTACATGTAAAAAAGTGGACAAATCAATCCGTAGAAAATTAAGTTAATATGAATAAATTAGATTCTTAGGGATATTACACATAGTAAAAGGTGCTACCATGCTGAGACATGTAGTGCCATGCAGAAAAAGAAAATGCAGGTGCATAATCTTAGCACTAATATCATGATAAACTCTACAATGAGTGTAAATGAGGTTCTTAGCACATATTAGAATTGTAAGAACTATTATAATTATCCCTTCATAAATTCACATAATATTATAGTATTAGTGATAATAGGGACCCATCTGATGGGGCTCACCTTGACGTAATGGATTACCAAGTATTTATGGCCAATTCTAAGAACCTAATTTATACTCCATGTTAATTGTAGAGTTTATCATAATTGTTTTGACAATTAGTATATTTAGTGCTTAGTATAGTAGCACCTCTTGCTCTGAATAAAGCAGTTAGTCTGCAAACATGCTGGGCACTAGGACCCAAAGTATGCAGGGAGGTCTGTCCTCTAACATGATGTGTTCCTGCACATATGACTGCAGCTATGTTAGTAATGTGTGAGAGTGAAACAGGGGAAGATAGATGTTTTCTGCTAAGCGCCATGTGAGAGATCTGCTTATTACTTGATAGAAAGCTGTTCTAGCAATCTGCACCATTGCCTGCAATCAGCATACACTCACTGGCTGGTGAGCTATATTGCATCCCATTCCACTCAAGCTTTGCTTCATTACTAGTGTACATGTAACAGTGAGTAAGGCTGTGCTGGTTATCTTTCAATAAAATAACGCCACTGGTTAAGTAACTGGGCTGTTCAAAGTTTGAGTCATTTGCTGGTGTGTGCCTATATAAATTTGCAATATCAACACCTGCACACACATAATTTCCTACAGTTAGAAGTGTCTGAGTAGGTGTAATATTAATTCCTACACTGGTAGGCATTAAAAGTCAATTAAGTTTTGAGGCCTCAAAAAGTATTATTACTCATCTGGTACCTAAACTGTTGCTCATGCCAAAGTCAAAGTTTTATTTAATTGTTTTTGAATATTTCAAAACTAGTATATATGTAATAATTGTGCATCAAAATGTGCATAAATACAGTATGTCATGTTTATCTCATGTTTATTTTTAGAGCCTGCAAAGGTGACTTACAGATTCACTGGAACATACCTGGTAGGAGTGCCCAAAATGTTACATATAAGTGTATGTATGTGTATACACCTAAACATATGCATATATATAAATATTTCATATGCTGACCTTATAGAAATAAAGAATTATTAACCTTACCTTGTTGCATATTAAACAGTACAAGTCTTGCAAGTGTAACTTTCATAATGGATTCTCCATGCCCAGTTGTGGATACAGCACCACTAAAATTGTCTGCATATGCCCCAGAGCCTTGCAAAAAAAGACATGTTTAATATCTTATAATCAATAAAATATACCAGTATACAGATATGTCCTAATACACAGTTGCACTCATTAAATTGCCTCTCTCTGGACGTCAGATTCCGTGCAACTCAGCAATGCCAAGCATCTTCTTCGCTCAAAATGAGGTATCTTATAACCATAAATAAAACAATTAGATATGACAAAACTATATTGCTATCATACACTGATCACTGGGACTTGCGCTACTTGAACATCAGTGTGACTGAGTGTAAATCTGTCTAAAAATGGTTCTGATACTGGCTTTTTATCTTGCCAATTTCCATTGTGCTTCATCTTTAACTTTGTACATGTGCTATACCAATTTCTGTGCACGTAAAGTGGCAGCCTAGCATCTCTGGTTCACTGTGAGTGAATTTTCGCTGAATCTGCAATATGACTAGGATGCAAAATTTAAAGAAAAAGTCAGTACACTACTTGTCTAATAGCATCTCAGTTGCGGCCGACGTCTAATGCCAAATGGTGCAAAGACACTTGGGGGTAAATTTAGTAAAGATCTATTTTAATTAAGAAATATCGATGTTGTGTTTCTGGGCTCACACATTTACTAATACTTAAAAAAAATTGTCTGCTAGTTATTGTGTGATTTAGCCCCAGTAACACAACATCAATGTTAATTGATTTTGACCAATTTTAAATTAATTCAAATTAAAATGGACCTTTAGTAAATACACCCCTAGGTGTATGAGGACAAATCTGTATATAAATAACACTTACTGTATGCATTAAAAATTTACATTTCTTTTTAAAACTATTCTAGACAGGATGCATAGCAAACAACAAACATGACTAATGCATCCATTTTTGAACAGGCTGCATTAGTTTCAGTAGTCATTTTTATTTGTATTTATTCCAACTATGCAAACTCTAAATAACATTTTAACACATACATATTTTATTATTGCTGTTTACTCAAATATTTAATTTCCAATTAATACATAATAATTTTATTTTCAATACTTTTTTGTACATGTATAAAAACAATTCTAGCAACAAATTGCCAGATAATTATAGTGAAATGATACAAAACAGTTGCACATTTACTAGAAAAACTCTTCCAGATATACATTGGCAACTGTTGACATAACATATTTTGAGGTAGCAGTAAGCAATAATAAAACAAAAAAAAACTACTTTTGAACATGATTTTAATTGTGATGTATTTCCAGATTATTTCTATGCTTGGCAGAATTTAATTGATAGTCAAATCATTTTGGCAGTAAACAAGTTTTTTTTTCCGTAATATGAGGGTTTACTTGAAGTATTTAGGAGCCACTAGGGGTTTTTACCAAATGTCAGAAATCATATATATAAATATCTGTGGTGAAAGCACTCTCATTTTGAATGTTGAAGGACTGTGGCTATGTAAATTATCCACACTGATTTAATAATTTACATAAATGTGCCACATGGGAAATTAAATTATTCCACTACATTTACATATAATATATATATTAATGAAGATAGATATTATACTGCACTCAAATACAGTAATGCATAGTCCACAGGGTGTTCCACAAGGGAGAAAACCAGAGGTGTACCATTTAAATATCCAAGTAAAGGCTTTTTGCAGCCACAGACGGCACTCACCGCAGTTTAGGCACATAATCAAACACATTTTAATATAGAAAGTTCAATATCACCATATCAGTCGACATTTCAAACTCATAAGGGTCTTTCTCAAGACAAGTCACCACAATACAACCATCCAGCATGCTGACCAGGAGCATGATCACCACCTCTATCACCACCTCTTTATAAAACTAGCACTTGCCGGTAAGGACTGTGAACAACCGGTAGCATAACACTTCAAAGCCACTAACCATAATCTGGCATCATTGAAATATGTAATAATCGATCATGTGCCTGAACTTAGAAGAGGTGGTGATAGAGCCAAGATTCTTCTGAACAAAGAAACCCAATGGATTTTTAAATTGAACACAATTCATCCTAGAGGTCTAAACAACAAGATTAACTGGAACTCATTATCTTAAGTGTTTACCAGTATATATATTTTCTGATAGGACTCAGTAGGTCCGATGTATGGGCACCTGTTACCATTTTTGCCTTTTTGGCCTTTTGGCCTTTTTTCTATAGTTTAATATTCCTTAGCATGTTGCATTTTTCTAATCATTATATAGTTTTTTTCCATCAGTTATATATTTTTTTCATATATATTTTCTTCACATATTCTTTTCAGTACCAGTTGTCAGAATGCGGCCTGGGATCGGCCACTACTCACCTCTGCGCTGATGTCTTTGGGCTTAGGTGTCCAGACACTGGGAGTGGAGGTGAGTAATGACTGAGTATTCTCCCTGGGGTCCGCTAGGGCTTCCATGCGTGAGTCCTGGTTTCCGGGGTGCCGGGCATGGTCGCAGCCATGTTGGCTCATATCACCTGACTAGTCTCTCCCAATGATAGTCCTGTGGTCACTCAGCTGATCCTCTGATCCAATGATCAGCCACCCAGGGGTATTTAAGTCTGACTCCAGGAACAAGTAACTGCTATTCAACTTCGTTATTCCAGTGCCTGTGATACTCCCACTGTTGCTCTGTGCTAATTCCTTCAGCGTGTTACTTCAGCCTGCTCACAGTTTTCCAGTTTCCTGTATTAGCTTCCATGCTAACCCTTAGTCTGAGACTTTAGCTTTCTCACAGTACTTCAGTGTTTCATGTCTCTTTGCTGTGTGGCTTTGTATATGTGCTGCTAATTCTATTGCAGCTTTCCTGTGGCTATTACCCTGTGTCACTCAGGTGTCAGATTACCTGCTAGTACTAATTAGCTCACAGCTGGACCTCCCAGCACTCTCCTAGTAATTGCCTTTGTCCAGTTCCAGCATTACTAGCTTCCCCAGTTTATTCCTGTCTTCCCTCTGTGTTTCACTGTGTTTATCAGCTCCAGAATCTGTTGCAGTTCCTATACATTTTTCTGTGTTTCCATACTAGCCTGCGACTGGGATTACTACATGTGCCTGTGTCCACTTCTCTCTGTGTCTTGTCTGTGCAGTCAACGCCTACATTTATAGCTTTCCAGTATATGTTTGTGTTATTTGCTCTGTGTCTTGTCTCTGCAAATCAGCTCCAAACATATCTAGCATTTCCCAATATATGCCTCTGTTTTTCTGTGCAATCAGCACTTGGATTTCTCAGTGATTCTCAGTACACTTTCCAGTATTCCTATGCTAGCCTGTGATTAGGATCCCTAACAGTGTTCCAATATCTAAGCATCCAGTTTACCTCCTGTGCTCTAGCATTTGCTTCATGAAATATAGTTTCTGGTCTTTTGCCATTCCCAGGTACCTGTGCAGAGGGCGCAGTGACCTGCTCACTTGGTGCAGTGGAAAACCAAATCCCAATTGGAGGGGTCACTGGAGAAAACCACCAAGTGAGTTAGACTCCGTGCCTCTGGGCAGGTCTAGCCAAACCTGTGTTCGACCACAACTAGGAGACCTAGTACAGTGACTTCCTAGGTCACCCGAACTCCCCGGCTTACCGTCCTCCACAGAGGAACATTTGCACCGGATCGTGACACCATTTCATTTTGATTTTATTTTTTTCATGGGGATGTTGGTGATAGATTTATGTGTGTTCCCCCCAGATGCCCAACAGCGGACATTGGCCGTGAGGTTCAGCATTGAGCATGGAAGCTGGTGCTGCTACTGCACCCAGAACATCTGCGCCTGCACTGCAGGGTTCTCTCAGTGGAGTGCAGGTGGGCGGTTGCCTGGAGAAGCTGGAGTGCACATGCCGGATATGACTCAATGGATGACTTTCAGCTGGGAGTTCCGTGAAGATGGAGGCATGGTCGGGACCTGCATGTCACTTTATAGGGGGTAAGTTGTGTATGCATTTTTTATTGTCTGTTTTGGCTTGACAAAGGGGATTGCACCCCAAAATGTTGCCTGTTTGGTAAACAATTTATACTTGTTTAAGTCTTCGAGTGCCGGTTATTTTTTCTGGTATATTGATATCATTTTCTGTGCACTGGAGCACATTTATACTTATTTACTGGAGTGCCAACAAAGCTGGGTGATATATGTTGGTGCAGTGTGTTTTGGTGATACACTGC
This sequence comes from Taudactylus pleione, assembly GCA_031769625.1. Lineage (NCBI taxonomy): Eukaryota > Metazoa > Chordata > Amphibia > Anura > Myobatrachidae > Taudactylus > Taudactylus pleione. Next base: position 271,510 of record JAUIMM010000677.1, read on the forward strand.
ATCCATTGTGAGGCACCCACTTTTTTCAGCTTCTCTAGTGCAAGTGGATATACATATCAGATGGATACTCTGTAGTGGGGGAAAATATACTGAGACCAGAGCGGTTGGCACCCAAGCTCCACAGCAGTGAGTGCTGACAAGACACATGTGTGCGGTGCCCGCTAATAATCTTTAGTGACTAATGCTTCAGATGTGTCAGTGAATGGACTCCTAAGGTGTTGAGGGTAGAATTTGGAAGCTGGTTTAAGGTCCGAATGTTTGAATCAAGGCTAGTCCGTATCTGGTGGATAACCAGGACCATATAGTTAGTGTGTAACCAGGCAAACACTCCAACAGAGGCAGAAGGATCAGAACTGAAGGCTAAAGGGGTTCACTACAAAAAGGCCATCATCAACTGGAAGAAGGGTAATTTGTCAGACCAGAGCGCAACACCCACAGGACATGTGTGTCACTTCACTTAAGAACAATGGGTTGAATTAGTTATTTTATTACTGTCATTTATTAGATACCTACACAATTAACCCCAACAGACATTAGTTAAGAGCAAGAACACCATTTATATTGATATTGTTAATTATGAGATTTTGATTATCTCTACATTCCCACTGCTAGCCATACCCATTACAGGAGTAAACATGTAACAAATAGACAATATTCTTACACATACAATCTACACTTTGGGCCTGATTCAGAGTTGGGAATAGAGAAAGAGATAGCACTTAACTGTGTATCTGGGAAAACCATGTTGCAATGCAAGGGATATAAATACATTGTTGTTTTTTTTGCATGTAGGGTAAATACTGACTGCTGTTGTATGTAGCTCTCAAATACTGCACAGCTTTATTATTACACGGCACTTTAGATGTCAGTTTGGACACCTCCCTCCCAAATCTAAATCTCTCAGCACATTTTAAATCTGCCCCACCTGCAGTGCAACATGGTTTCTCCAAGATGATCAGTTGAGAGAGATATCTCTCTCTATTCCCAACTCTGAATCAGGCCCTTTGTCTCCATAAACAAACCATTGTTAAACAATCCACAATAGGTTAAACTATAGTATCTATGCTTGAAAGGTTATTAAGCCACTATTTCTTACCTTAAGCTGTTTAAAACTGTGGAGGATGAGTCTCACTCATCATCCACAGCAAGATGCCATATTTTTTAAAACCCTCCTCATCGGTACAAGAGAGTGAGAGCACTGTGACTTCCCAAGTACTTTTATTACCCTTAATACATACATATCTACTGAACCCTACAAGTTATGTGTGTCACTTCACTTATGAACAAGCGCTTGAATTAGTTATTTTATTACTGTCATTTGTTTCCAAATGTTCTTTGTCATTTTTTAGAACATACCTCAAATATTCCACTGATTCTCTGAAAATGGGATTATTTCTTAATTTCATGAAAGGTTTTTCCCTTGCTTGAGCTTCCTCATTTTTAAATGGGAAGACCCAATTCTTCATATTGTCTAATTTTTTTACAAGTATTCTCATTGTAATTTTATAATCCCACTGCAGAGACATCTATATCCTATACACCTTATCAACCCAGTTGCAATAAAAATCCTGATATAAGATGGAATTCCTAAGAATGGTAGATGACACATACTAGAATTACATGGTCAAATGTTACCAATTTATTGTAATAGCCATTGTCAAAGAGCAGGACTGCAGCCAGGAGTAATTAGACCCCGGCTATGCTGGCCCCTGCATGATGCTGGGACATGGCAAGTTCCAGTGCTGAGAGATGGGACTAGTGCCAAACAGTAATACACCCACACACACACATATATACATATACATATATGTGTATATAAAATTATAAATATATATATGTATATATATATATATATATATATATATTTTTATATATAAAATAAACTGTATTAAAATATATATATTGCTGTGAAGCACTGCAGCTGATCAGTAATGCATTGGGGTATAAAGCAGAGTATATTTAATAGTTTATGACATGTTTAAATGTATTTAAATTTAAGATGTTTAAATGTGCTTTTTGTATATGACTGTATAAGGACTGACCAACTTCTGTGACTGCAGGAAATTGGATGCTAATTGTCATTTCCTAGCAGGAGGTTTTGATGAATGAAACAAGATTTTGTGGTCAGTGCACTCCAGGCTAGGCCTGGATTTTGATGTTTTCTGCGGGAAGGTGTGAAGAGTGTCAAATGACCAAAACTTCTTTTTACAGTACTTCCTTTGAAATGGTCCTGAGATTATCTCTTGTGTGTCTGTCCTTTTGGGGAAAAACCTATTTGTTTTCCATGATATCCTGCACATTGGAGGAAGACGATTGCTAATACTATTGCTGTTTAACCTACATAGATATTTTGTGTGATAAATGTATCAAAGGATGAAAGTAAATGACCAGTTCCTATAGGATGTGAGTTGTAATTACATTTGAGATAGATCATCTGATTGGTATACAAGATCAACTGTGGGAGGATTTCATAATGCTGTGTTTTGACTATACATACAAGGCCTGCAAGCCTGGTTTGTGACATCAAGAAGGGATGAACTGTTGTAACATCTGTATGCTGTTATATCCCCAAGGGGAAGAGTCTTTTTGAAGACTATTTTGCAATAAACATTTTGCCTTTAAGATGACTGCATATATATATCCTGCAGCAACAAAAATGCATCAAACACTCTTGTGTTCTCTGGCTGTACTGAATTGAGCCCAGTGTCTCCATGCTCAAGCCTTCTGCCAGCTACCATGCAAGGCCTGGTCCATTGCAAAGGAATCAGGGAGTAGTAGCCAACACCAATCAGGAGGTATGGCTACAGCTTGTCTACACATACACAGCAGCAAGCGATTCCAGGTGCCCATGGTAGGAGCCTGGGTGTACGTAAGAAGCAGTTCCAATCGCTGATGGTAGGAGTTTGGTGGTGGCAGCATGTTAACAATCCACAGCACAGTGGGCAGAGTCAGTAACAGGTGTTTACTGACAGTAAGAGGGAATCCCTAATACAGATATTGGTGGCATAACAGTGGGATAAGCCCAGGCGGCTTTTTGGTCACTTGATTGGAGAAGCCAAGTTACTTAGGAGAGAAGTAACTGCAGTTCAGGAGAACATGGCTAACTACAGCAAAATGTCCAAGGATGATCTTTAAAAAATGGTGATCCAAATAAAGGGCATTGAGATATTGTACAGAGCAACCAAAAGCAACATCATGGAGGTGCTCAGGAGCTGGGAGGAGTCGAAACCAGTCAGTGATGGGAAGTAATGATGGTGGCAAAACTTCAGGAGAATCCCAAGCCCTGACCCCTCTCATAGCAGTTATGTTTCCCAACACACCCCAGCATGGCAGGAATCCCAACGTCCCAGGAGGGGTGGAGCAGATACCCTAATGCAGGGGTGGCCAACCAGTTAGAGTCAAAGAGCCCAAAAATATCTCTAGGTATGTCAAAGAGCCGAGATCATATGCACATCAAAGGCGCACATGCAAAAATGGTTGTGGTCTTGTGCCAGCACTGGTATGATTTTTGTAGGAGCATGTAAAAGCGCATGCACACAATCACTGTGGAGGTAACTATTAAAGGGAAAGAAAAAGCCAGAACAATATAAAAAACATTGAAAAAAACAGATCCGCATAAAATACACTGAAACAAGCTAGATCCACATAAAATACAGAGAAAAAAACACATCCATATAAAATACAATGAAAAAGAAAAAAAATTACACAATTCACAATACAATTTACCCATCCCCACTTGTCAATCCAGCCCCTCCATGTGTCACTCCAGCCCTCCATGAGTCCCCCTCATGTGTCACTCCAGCAGCCCCTCATGTGTCACTTCAGCAATCCCCCATGTATCACTTCAGCAGCCCCTCATGTGTCACTCCAGCTCCCCATTTGTCAATACAACAGCCCCTCATGTGTCACTCCAGCTCCCCATTTGTCAATACAGCAGGCCCTCATGTGTCACTCCAGCTCCCAATTTGTCAATACAGCAGCCCCTCATGTGTCACTCCAGCTTGCCAATTGTCAATACAGCAGATCTTCGTGTGTCACAACAGCAGACCCTCATGTGACACTCCAGCCAACCCCTTCTCTCTCCAGGTCACTCTGGTCCAGTCACTTTCCCCCATACTCCCTGTGACTCCCTGTGGCCACCCTATCCCCCCACATGTCACAAATAAAATGAAAAAGCAATAAACCCTCACAGCTCTTACCTTGGTGTGGATTGTCTGTGTCAGGTAGGTAGGCTCTGGTGTCTGTGAATGCATCCTACTCATGGCTGCAGGTTCAGTCCCAAGTTGAGCTCCACCTCCTGTTTGTGGCGTGATGTCACCACATCACCCATACATGCCTCCGGAGAGGGGCAGACTGCTGCAACAAAGGATGATCCTCCTCTGAACAGCTGCATGCCTATCAGAGGAGGCAGTCAGTGTCAGTCAGGGGATCCACATCAAGACAAGGGAAAAGCCGCATGTGGCTCAAGAGCCACAGGTTGGCCACTGCTGCCCTAGTGGATTGGCTAGCAGAATGGGGCAAAAGAGCAATGGAGCAGGAATGCATGCTCATCATCCAGATGTGGCCTGGTGAGTGGTCATCACTGGCCATGGTACCCCGAGAACCTTTGCCAGCTGCTGTGCCCAGATCAGGGCACAGAAGGTTTGCCAAATTTGCAGACAGTGATGGGAACATTGATGGACATTTGCAAGTATTTGGAAGGACTTGCAGACTCCATGAGGTGCCTAAGCAGGAGTGGGTCAGACACATAGTACCCACTCTGCATGGAGAAGCATTGCAAGCTTATCAAGGAGTGGCCATCAAGGACTGTGGTGACTATGACAAAGTCATAAGGGCCCTCCTACAGCAATATTTCATCACTCCTGAGTCCTACAGGAAAAAATTCCCAGACTTGCCCAAGAACCCTACCAGCACACATGAGCAGTTCGCCACCCAGCAGCACATGGTGAAGTGGATGAAGGGATCTGGTGCACTGGTCAATATGATGTGCTGAGAACAGTTCTATTGCAGGTGCACCCCAGAGGTGAAGGAGTGGGTACTAGACTGGGAGCCACCCAACTTGAAGATGGCAGCCCAGCTAGCAGACAAGTATGTGGCAATTCAGGGACAAGGGCAGAATTGCCCAACCAGCAGCCAACACCAAAGGACTGTACAACCAGGGAGACATTCCTCTTCTGCCCATCACTTTCAAAAGCAAAAATCTTCCAACCTGGGTGCTCTTGGCCAGCATCCACCCCATCCTGTCGCTGCACATCATCAGAGACCACTGGATAAGTGCTACAACTGTGGAAAAATTGGACACACCTCAACTAACCTGGACTCATGCCCCAAATCCAAGTGCTGGAGCCCGGCCTGCTTGACTAACCTGTGGAGGTGAGCCAAAAGAGACTGTTCCTCCTCCAGTTAGTCCAATGGAGTGGGGCAAGCAGCAAGCAGACTCTACAGAAAGAGTCACCTGAATGGCCAAGAGGCCACTACAAAATATGTGGCAGCACCTGCAGCGGGTCCAAGTGGGGCCCCTGCAGGGAGAAGACCTTAGATACTCAGGTGCCTCAATCACTGTAGTGAGCCCTCACCTTATTGACCCCTCTGCAGTCCTTCAAACTGCTAAGGGTACCGTGGCAGATGGACTGGAGTGAGATATATCTATGGCGAGAGTCTACCTGGACTGGGGAGCTGGCCAAGAGTTGAGAGATGTTGCCATCATGGATGGCCTCCCAACTGATGTAGATGATCTTGGTGGTGGAATTGATACTGCCTTTACTAACATCATCACCCGGAGTCAAATGGTCAGACTACAGTCCTCATCTACTCCAACACTGCCTGCCCAGAGAAAAAGAACACAGCATCTAGAGAACTGCCAACCACAGCATCAACCAACCAAGAAGAAAAGACCACAGCAGAAATATCATCAAATCTACTAAGCATGCCTTTTGCCTCTTGTATGCCCACATCCCCTAGCAATGCAGATGATGTTGGTTCTAGCTCATTGGATCCTGTGGGGGTGACAAGTGATGCTCCTGTTCCTAATGGTTTGCCAGCTCTGGCAGTGAGTCACCACACCAACCTCCCATTGACTGACCCAAACTAGACTGACCCTAGTAATCCCTACTTAGACCCTCCTGTAGAGTGTTCCAACATAGATGAAGGTGAGGCAGGAGTTTAAGGATGCTCAACTCTCTGACACATCCCTGGAAGGCATGAGGTGCCAAACTGGCAGTGGCCTTTCTGGGATGGGTGCAGAGAGTGTGATGTGGAGGATAGGGTTACTGTACGAGGTAGGAAAAGTAGAAGGGGAAAGGCCAGTTAGAGAGCAAATTCAACTGGTGGTTCCCAGGAGCATTTGATGTCAGTGGCACATGAAACCCTTTTGACAGGACAACAGGGGAGGGACCGAACACTTAAGCACCTGGCACAGAACTTTTTAAGGCTTTGAATGTTGGATGATGTCCAGGCCTACTCTAAGTCCTGTGATGTGTGTCAGCAGATTGGACACCCCAGTGCTCAGGCTCCAGTTAGGTCCTTGCCAATAGTCGGGGAAACTTTCCAATGAGTGGCTGTGGACATAATAGGTCAACTACCTGCACCCAATAGATCGGGGAAGAGATACAACCTCACTATTGTGGATTACACCACCCAGTATCCAGAGGCTTTAACACTGTCCACCATCACTGCAGAAAAGGTAGTGGATGCACTGCTAGGCATATTTAACAGAGTAGGATTCCCCACTGATCAAGGGACACAGGGCCTAATTCAGACCCACACGCGAGCACACAACGCTCACAAGTGGGTCGATGGTCCCCCACTGCGCATGCACACGCCGGAGCGCTAGCGACGGGTGCTCCATCACTATGAGTCTCACACCAAAGTGGGGCAGCTGTTGATTGTGATCGACAGCTTGCCCCATTTTGGGCAGGCAGAGGAGGTGGCTGGCCAAATGGAGGCTTTCCTGAAGGAACGCCTGCTGTTTGGGGGCAGCCCCACTGACATCACGAGGGATGTCAGTGGGCGAGCTTCCAGCTCTATTAGAGCTGAAAGCTCTCTGGGGCTTGCGGGAATGAGACCCTACCACAAGGGTCTCATCACAAGCCCCAATGGTTGTGATGGTCGTGACCATCGTGACCATCACCTGGCTGCTCACTAAAGCTGTGGGTGATGAGTTACTATATGGCAGCAGAGTTTGTGGACCCCTCAACCTGTTCTGTGAGTCTTGGGAAGGGGAGCTGTCTAACCAGTATGCATCTCATAAGGCTTGTGCAAGCACATCTTGCAAAAGTGCAGACCAAGCAGAAAACTTGGTATGGCCAGGATGCACATGCCAGGGTCTTTGAAGTAGGGCAGAAGGTGCTGGTTTTGGTGCCCACATGCCAAGACAAGCTCCAGGCTGCTGAGCAGGGCAGGACATGGTCTCAAAATGCCTAAGTGACATCACCTACATTTTATCATTGGACAGCAATAGTAGGAGGCAGCATACCTACCATATGAATATGTTGAAGGCATTCCATGAGCATGTGGAGTCAGTAGCTGCCATGTGCTGCTTACCAATGGAGGAACCAGGGAATGATCCAATTCCTGACCTCCTCGCAGAAGCCAGAGGTGAGGGCGGTGTAGAGGAAGTAAGCTGGAGCAAGGAACTTGGTAACCTCAAGAGGGAGCAGCTTGAGTCAGTGCTACAGTCCTTTGAGATCCAGTTCAGTAGGAACCCCTTTCTGACTTCCTTGCATGCACACCATGTAGACACTGGTGAGCATAGGCCAATTTGGCAACCCACATATAAGGTCTCACCAAAGGCACAAGCGAGTATCTACAATGAGGTGCAGGAGATATTAGCGCTAGGTGTAATCGCGCACTCCAACAGTCTCTGGGCCTTCTCTGTTGTATTGTTTCCCAAATAGAAGAACCAGACAATGCGGTTTTGTGTAGATTACAGCTGGTTGAATGAGGTAACCAAATCTGATGCCTATCCCTTTCCCACATTGATGCATTGAGATGAGTTGGCAGGAGCAAAATACATCTCCACATTTGATATGAGCAAGGGGTATTGGTATTGGTAGATACCAGTGACCCCCGAGGCTCAAGAATGGACAGCCTTTGTCACCTTGTTTGAATTCAAGATCTTGCCATTTGGGATGAAGAATGCACCAGCAATGTTTCAGAGCATTGTCAATGACATGCTGATGGGGTACAGAGATTTTTCTCAGGCCTACTTACAGTAGATGACATTGCCATGTTCAGATGAACTTGGGAAGATCATAGATTTGACTAAGTAGAAATTCCCCAAGGTAGCTGACTGGACACCTGCTTGTGAGTTGGCATTCCAGTCATGGAAAATGGCTCTGGTACAAGCAGTCCCATCTCCCAGCACTGGAACTTGTCTATGCCATGTCACAGCATGGCATAGACTACAGTGCAGTAAGAACTTTGTTGTACAGACTGATGCATCACAGCAGTACTGAGCCAGGAGGGGCCAGATGGGCATCAGCACCCTGTGGCCTATTGTGCAGGAAACTGCTACAGCGAGAGGTGAGGTATGCTACAATTAAAAAAGAATGTTTGCCAATTGTGTGGGCTGTGAAGAAGCTCCAGACCTGTTTGTATGGCTGACATTTCACTGTGGTGACTAATCACAACCCTGTAAAGTGGATACAACACACCATGGGGGAAAATGGCAGACTGTTGTGGTGAAGCCTTGCACTTCAGAGTAATGACTTTCATATTATCCACAAGCAAGACAAGGCTCACAGCCATGTCTCATCAGGAAGAGCCTGAACCCCCTGTGAATTCCAGGTAACCCCAAAGGATTGCGGGACCAGGAGCCAAGTTAATAATAATACCGACTTCATTGAGCCTCCGATCCTGAAGTACAGTTTGCAGCTTTCTCGGAAGTTAAGAAAATCTTTACGGTTGTCAGAAAAATTATCCAGCAGATTGAGTTTAGGCTCAGGGGGCCGAACTGGGGCTGAATCTGAAGCTGACATTGAGCTGCCTGTGTCTCCTCCACCCAGAGAGATAATTACTGGACCTTTTGCATCAGGACCTGTATTTGGGCAGCAAGAATTCGAGCTGGATTCTGACCATGCTCCATGATCACAATCTGTGGCTGTACAAATCTTTATGTGGCCCGTGATACTGTTACAGTTCCAGGAGGGAATGACTGTCTAAGAGCCGACTAATGACAGCCTTAAGGACTGGAATGTATTTTACTAGTCGTGGCCAAGGGTAAAGGATATGATTGCAGCCTTTGGACTGTTGATGCTGCATTGAGGGCTGATAGTTGTGGCTGAGGGCAAGAGATGTGATGCAGCCTGTGGGCTGTTAGAGCAACCTTGAGGGCTGGTTGTGGCTTTTATAGTTGTGGCCAAGGGACTAATGATGTGAAGAAGCCTTTGGGCTGTTGGAGCAGCCTTGGGGGCTGATTGTGGCCTTTATAGTCGTGGCCAATGGACTGATGATGAGATGCAGCCTCTGGGCTGTTGCAGCAGCCTTTGGGGCTGATAGTGAACTTGGGCCCCAGGACCAATGCAGCCTTTGGGCTGATGAGTCTCAGGTGAGGTATGCACAAGAACATGGAGCTGCTACCAGTGCCACCAGGATGACATTGGCAATGGTGTGATAAATAGTGCACCTGGAATGCAGAGGAGCAACCAGTGCCTCCAGGGTGACATGGGCAATGGTGTGCTAAATTGAGCACCTGGAACGCAGAGTTGCTACCAGTGCTGCCAGGATGACACTGGCAATTTTGTGCTAAATTGCACACCTGGAAAGCAGAGTTGCGACCAGTGCCGCCAGGATGACACTGGAGATGATGTGCTGGATTGTGCACCAGTGATGCTAAATTGCGACCAGTGCTGCCAGGTTGACACAAGCCGCCGGATGGCGATAGATGCTTCTGATGTGGGAAGCACACCGTGCTGCCAGATTTCACAAGCAGCACGAGTGGACGAGATGTAGGTGGATCCGCCTGGATGGAACAATCAGCAAAAATAAAACACAGCAAGACTGGCTCAGGAACTCAACTGACAAGCAGGAAACTGAAAACCAGAAGTACGAGAAAGTCTATCTCTGGCATGGAGTGAAGGGCTGGCTGGAATTTAACAGAAACAGGGTCCAACCAGAGCAAGTCTCCTGGCTGTGTACAGACAGCAGAATCAATTAGAGAGCACCTGACACTGCACACAGATAGGCAGTAATAATGCAGTGTCTCAGGCTGGAAACTTCAACCAATATGATCTGCTTAACTGCAGATCCTGACAGGGAGGCAGGCTCAGAAACGGGTTTTAAGGATGGGTGACAAGTCAATTGGGGCAGTATATAGATGTAGAGTGGCATGCATTAGGACAGAGGGATTGAATCAAAGAAAATATAGGGTAATTGGGAAAGTACAATAGAGAGAAGATCAAAGAAGAAGATGGAACTAATTTCTAAAGAAAGGTAGAAAAGAGCACAAAGTTTGTTAGATGGATGTTCAGTGAGAGGAGCCTAACGTGAGGCAATTTCTTGGCAGATGGTATAAGTTTTAAAGGCGAACCTTACAGCAAAGTCATGCTCAGTAAGGGAGGAAAAGAGATGAGGAAGATGAGTGTAGATGAAGGAAAGAAGCAGTGAAGATTGATGGACTAGGATTGTTTAGAGACAGAAAGGGAAACAATATTTCCTTTATTGGTGCTCAGTTAGCCATTTTAAAATGGAATTGGTCTATTTGGACTTGGTGGTGACTGAGACATTAGAATCAAAAAGCAAGGGATAATGTGGTTTTAAAGAGAAACAGACTGGATGGGACAGGACAGGGCAGTTCTTGGAAAGCTGAAAAAAGAATAAGGTAGAGAAGGTTAAAGACAGCATAATCTGTGGGATTGTCAATAAGGAAATTGACAATTTTCAGATTTATTGACAGAAGATAAGAAAGTAAGTGGAAATACAGGAAGCAAAGTCATCAATGAATTTGGAGAAGGATGGTAAATGACTGCAATAAGGTGGACATGGTAGAAGAGACAAATGGAATGTAAAGTAATTGAAAAAAGGAGAAGGAAATAGAAGGCTCATGAGTAACTACCCAGAAGGTGCAATGAGGAAACAATCAGAAGTCAATTTACCTGCATTATGGGCTGCTTTATCTGGGTATTATAGAATGCAGCTCCTCATAGCAGAGAACAGAATGAGAGATGGTGTCAGAAGAGGCAAGCCAGGCTTTGATGACAGCAAGTAAGGTAAGGTAGTTGGAAATGATAATGATTAGAGGGCAGTTATTGTAAACAGATCTGATATTCCAAAGAGCACTAGAGAAAGGGAGATAATGAAGAGGGGATATGTGGATAAAGTTTTAGGATTATAGAAATGCAGGGATGGCAGGATTTGGCATGGAAGGAAAGGCTGGAACAGAGAATGGGGATAGATAGTGGTGCACAGATAAGAGAAATGTCTCCAGTGACCTGGTGAAGAATTGAGGTGCGAAGAAAGAAGTGTGTGTGAGGGTTTTTATTATGGTAGGAGCATAAGGGAGAAAGGTAGGAAGTTTTGGGATAGGTTATTCAGGTGGCACAATAGAAAACGGTAATGCTTGCTTTGGGACAGCTAATATAAAAATCTAGGTATAATGTTGTTGCAGGACTTAATTAGATGAGTTGACATAACACTCAAGAGAAGCCAATCTGAACTTAATGGGAGATATGCTTCAGTTCACAGGCTCTGAGAAGACTTAGTGTGAGTGGCAGGTGGCTGAAACACTGACAGACCTCCAAGTGAAATAAGCATCAGCAATTTGATTCAAGAGTTGCCAATTTCTGTGAGAAGATTCTGAGTGTGAATAGATGAAGCACAGGGTACCTGGTGGTCATTGATGGTGTGCCTACCTTTAGAAGCACTAACCTTAAAGTTAGCTTCAAATGGAACATTTTCCTAGACAATATTGATGTAGGGAATAATAAAGAGGGATGAGGAAATCACCAATGTTATGAGAAGACAGGAGCATTACCACCAAATAAGTGTTGTTTGCTTAGATATTAATGGTGGCAAACAATCCATTTGACCATTACAAATAATTTTACAAGCCCCCTGTTCTGTGCCAGCCCCCTGTTACATTTCAGCATTTCATTAAATATGTGTTCAAAGACCTTTTTCAACCAGTTCATAATGGTTTACTTGGAGAACCTCCTAGTGTATTCACAGTATCTCCTAGAGCACAGGAAACATGTCCGAATTTTCATGGACCATCTATGGTAAATCAAAAAATGTTTGTTGAACAAGACTCATTGAAGTAACTTGGCATATATATATATATATATATATATATATACTGTATTTGGCCATATTATTTCCCCAGTAGGATTACACTGGAAATCCTACTATGACTATTGAGGAATAGCATGCTCCAAGGGGTGTTAAATATTATCAATGATTTATTAGTTTTGATAAGTATTACTATAGCTTCACCCAACTACTTTTTAAAATTGTGGTTCCCCTATGGCTTTTCCAACAAGGTTTGAACCTTCCATTGGTCTACAGAGGCTCAACAACATAAATAAAACTTTTACCATACTTGTAGCCTTAGCTTACCACTATTCTGTGCTGAATTATTCTTAAAGATAGATGCATCAGACATAGCCCTAAGCTTTAACTTGTTATAAAATGTTAATTCATTCCTTCATCTGCTACTCCCAGAAAATGTTACCAACAAAGAATTATGGAAGTGGAAATAAGGAGTGTCTTTTTCTAAACAATGTCACGCTGGGAGGTGGGTTTTTGAAAGCCAAGGTCTGAGGCTGTGGGAGGAGGCGAAGGCGAGGGGCCTGGACGTATGATCTCGGCATCCACAAGTCTTGGTCATTGGCTAGACCTAGTCAATGGTGCGGAGTCTAACTCACAAGGAGGTGTTCGCCAGTGACCCCTCCAAGCGGGATATGGGCTTGTGCGGCTCCCTGTAAGCAGGTCGCGGTCCTTTGACTTGGTGACCAAGGCCTGCAGGGAAAAGAGAATCAAAACACCCATGGCCCAAGGGTAATGCCTGGAATAGGCACATGGGGAGTGGGATAGAACTCCTGGCTGGAGAAAGGCACTTGAGGTGCTGGCTAGAGAAGTGTGGAGATTTATTGGTAGGCTGAGGTAACAGCTGGATATCCCACGAAGTATATACCGGATTGCCGGACGGAGATCATTCACTAGGGTGCAATGAGATGAAGGGTTAACCTGCACACAGGCTGTGATGGTGAAAGCACTGCAATGAGATGAAGGGTTAACTTGCAAACAGGCTGTGATGGTAAAAGCTCTGTGATGAGATGAAGGGTTAACTTGCAAACAGGCTGTGATGGTAAAAGCACTGCAGTGAGATGAAGGGTTAACTTGCACACAGGCTGTGATGGTAAAGCACTGTGGTGAGATGTAGAGTTAACTAGCACACAGGCTGTTGATTAGTAAAGGCACTGTGGAGAGATGGAGGTTGAAGTTGCACACAGGCTGTTGCTAGTAAAGGCACTGTGGAGAGATGGAGGTTAAACTTGCACACAGGCTGTTGACTAGTAAAGGCACTGTGGAGAGGTGGAGGTTAAACTTGCACACAGGCTGTTGATTAGTAAAGGCACTGTGGAGAGATGGAAGTTAGCTGCCACACAGGCTGTTGATAGTAAAGGCACTGTGGAGAGATGGAGATTAAACTTGCACACAGGCTGTTGATAGTAAAGGCACTGTGGTGAGATAGCTCAGAAGCTCTGGAAGAAAACACACTGGAAGCACGGGAACCTGGAACGAGACTCCTCTAGTTACACTAGCGGTGACAATGATTGTTCAGGCAACTACCTGGAGCACAGGAGCTGGATATATACCCCTGGAAGCCTGCTGATAGGCCCACAGCATCTGCTGACCAGCCGGGCCACTCAGGGAAGGAAGTACTGACATAGGGAAAGTGTCATGGTGGCGCCCATGATGGAAACTGCGATCCCCACTCACCAGGTTGCCTGACACCACAGCTACAGGGTGAATGCTCAGCTCCTCCCACGTCACCGCGCCAGCCGCCCGACTGCCCGGGAAGTCCGAGGAAGCCAGCGGGATGGTAAGGGACGGCCGATCCCCGGCTGAACTCTTACAGTACCCACCCCTTTTGGGGTGGACACCAGACACCCACCAGGCTTGCCAGGAAATTTGATGTGGAAGGCTCGAATTTATTGAGTTGCATGAACATCTGTGGCTCTGATCCAGGCCCTCTCCTCAGGACCATAACCTTTCCAATCAATGAGGTATTGGAGAATGTTGGATCTAAACTGAGAATCCAGAATCTTCCCAACTTCGAATTCTGTACCTTGAGAAGTTTGTACTTGAGGTAATTTAGGAGAGGTGGTTTGGAACCGATTTAACACCAAAGGTCGCAATAGAGAAATATGAAAGGTATTAGATATCTCCAATTGAGGTGGGAGTTCCAATTTATACGCAACAGGGTTGATCACTTTGTGGATGCGGTACGGACCAATGAAGCGTGGGGCCAGCTTCATACTGGGAACTTTCAGTCGGATGTTCCTAGTAGATACCCAGACTTTATATCCAACTCTCAGCAGAGGAAACGCGACCCGTCGTCTGTCAGCGAATCTTTTATAATTCTTGGATGATTGTTTCAACGAGGCATGGATCTTCTTCCAAATGGTTGAAAAAGATTCTACAACATTATTAACTGCAGGGACCTCCACCGAAGGTAAATGTTGGAAATCTGGAATTCTGGGATGTTTACCAAAAACAGTATAAAAAGGTGTGGAATTGGAGGAAGTGTGGTACTTGAAGTTATGTGAAAACTCGGCCCAGTAAGTCCACCCAATCATCCTGTGAAGAGGACACAAAAAGTCTTATAAAGGTCTCCAGTTCCTGATTAACCCTCTTGGTTTGCCTATTAGTTTGTGGGTGGTAAGCTGATGAAAATTTTAATTTGGTTCCACAAGCGCTGCATAAGGCTCTCCAAAACTTGGCTATGAATTGGACTCCACGGTCGGAAACAATCTCTCTTGGAAGACCATGTAATCTAAAAATCTCTTTAACAAAAATTTTTGCCAAATGGGGAGCAGATATCAGACCTACTAATGGTATAAAATGCGCCATTTTTGAAAAATGATCCACCACTACCCATATGGTGTTATGTCCTTTGGAGCATGGAAGCTCAGAGATAAAATCCATGGATATATGGGTCCAAGGAATAGTAGGAACGGGTAACGGGCGTAGAAGACCTGCACTGTTTTTGTGAGAAACTTTATGCTGTGAGCATTTTACACATGACAAAATAAATTCTTGAACATCTTTTCTCATCGAGGGCCACCAATAAGAACACTGAAGAAACTTGTATGTTTTGAAAATACCAGAATGCCCAGCAAATAGAGAACTATGAGCCCAGGTTAACAACTTTTTCCATAATTCGGGAGTCACAAAAATTTTCCGCAGGGGTGGAGTCAATATTTGAGTTGAAGCAAAGACCATAGGATCCAGGATAGGGCGAGATCTCAGATGATCTTCCTGTGTGTTGAGTAGAAAAGACCGGTAGAGAGTATCTGCTTTTTTGTTCAAATTACCGGGGCAGAATTGAAGCTTAATGTTAAACCTTGAGAAAAACAAGGACCAGCGGGCCTGCCTGGCATTTAAGCGATGTGCCGTCTGAAGGTAAATTAAGTTTTTATGGTCCGTAATAATGGTAACAGGAAACTTGGCCCCCTCCAAAATATGACGCCACTCCATTAACGCCAGACGCATAGCTAGGAGTTCTTGATCTCCTATCACATAGTTTTTCTCTGCAGAGGAAAATTTATGAGAGAAGAATTCACATGGATGATTCTTCCCGTCACTGGAAATTTGGGATAATACCACCCCTGCACCCACCGAAGAGGCATCCACTTCCACAAAAAATGGTTTATCCAGTTGGGGTTGGCGAAGGAAAGGGGCAGTGGAGAATGCCTCTTTCAATCTCTGGAAGGCCTGTATGGCTGAGTCCAGCTACTTGGCTGCGTTAGCGCCCTTCCGTGTGAGACTAGTAATGGGACACACCAGAGTAGAAAAATTCGGTATGAACCGCCTATAATAGTTTGAAAATCCCAAAAAACGTTGGGTAGCTTTTAAAGATTTAGGTAATGGCCATTCAGAGATCGCTTTCAGTTTCTCTGGATCCATCTGAATGGTTTCCCCAGAAATTATATGTCCTAGGAAAGGAACTGTGGTTTGTTCAAAGAGACACTTGGATAACTTTCCATAAAGGTGGTGTTTTCGAAGGCGAGCTAGAACTTCTCGAACATGTTGGTGATGGGTTTGGAGATCCTTAGAAAAGATTAGAATATCATCTAAATAGATGATGACAAAGCTGTAGAGAATGTCCCGAAAGATTTCATTTACATAGCCTTGGAATACAGCTGGCGCATTGCAGAGTCCAAAAGGCATTACCAGATATTCAAAATGACCATCTCTGGTATTGAAGGTGGTCTTCCACTCATCCCCAGCTTTGATTCATATCAAATTGTATGCCCCACGAAGATTTAGTTTAGAGAACAATTTAGCTCCACGAACCTTGTCGAAAAGCTCAGGAATTAAAGGTAATGGATACCGATTTTTTACAGTAATTTGGTTGAGGACACGGTAGTCTATACAGGGCCGGAGGCCTCCATCCTTTTTGCTCACAAAAAAGAACCCTGCCCCTGCAGGGGAGGAGGACGGCCATATGAACCCTTTGGCTAGATTTTCCTTAATGTAAGTTACCATGGTGGCTGTTTCTGGAACTGACAAAGGATAGGTCTGGCCCCGAGGGGGAATCTTCCCCGGGAGAAGTTCTATTCCACAATCTCACAACCGATGAGGAGGGAGGTGATCGGCAGCCTGCTTGCAGAAGACATCGGCAAAATCTTGATATGCTTGTGATAGACTGGAGACAGAGGGATCTTTTGGCTTGTTGGTTGGGGGGAACTTTGCACCTGTACTGGGGAGCACAGAGTGGGTACGTACAGGAAGTTCTTGGGTTAGGCACCGATGGAAACAGTTTGGTCCCCATGATACAATTTGCATATTGGACCAATCAAAAGTAGGACTATGCTTCCTTAACCACGGTAAACCCAGAACCAGCTCGTAAGCAGAGTTAGGAAGTATGAGGAATTCAATGGTCTCTTGGTGCAGGCAACCAACCCTGAGGGTCACGGGCTGGGATTTCAAGGATATGGATTCACCTAGCACGGTTTTACCATCTACACCGGAGAGCAGTAATTTGTCAGGTAAAGGTACCACCGATATACCAAGGGACTGGATTAAAGATTTGGAAATAAAATTTCCCGCAGCACCGGAATCTATAAGGGCTTTAGCATCCCTTGTCCTGAACTGGTGGGAAAGAGATACAGGCAATAAACTGTCAGTTAATTGGGAGTGCTTAAAAATGACCCCTAATTGAATGCTCCCGACATCAACTAGGGTCTCGCATTTCCTGCCAGCAGGAGACAATTCTTTAAGATGTGCTCAGGGGCAATGCAAAAAAGACACAATTTATTTTGAAAGCGCCAATTGCGTTCGGCCGTGGTTAGCCTGGTTCTGTTGATCTGCATAGGTTCCTCACCCCTGGAGGTGGGGGAATAGGATTGACTTCCTGAGGCCGGACGATCTCGAGGGCGATCCCCATGACCTTTATTACCCCACCGCTCCCTATGGCATAAATCAATCCTTATGCAGAGGGAAATAGTCTCAGACAAAGACGTAGGTAAATCCCTGGATGCTGATTCGTCTTTCATCCTTTCGGACAACCCATGGAGGAAGGCTGCTTTGACTGCTTCTTCGTTCCATATAAGTTCCGATGCAAGGGTCTGAAACTGCACCACGTACTGTCCCACAGAGCGAGTACCTTGGCAGACACGGAGTAAGTCGGAGGAAGCAGAAACCGATCTGCCGGGCTCATCAAAAATCTGTTTGAAGGCTGTCACAAAGTCTTCGTATCTAGAAACTAACGGATCAGCCCATTCCCAAAGAGGGGAAACTCAGTCCAATGCAGCCCCAGTCAGTAATGAAATTACATAGGCGACCTTAGACCGGGAGGTAGGGAAATTCTGGGGAGGCACTCAAACTGGATTTCACATTGGTTTATGAAACCACGACAACATTGGGTAGTACCGTCAAACCTTTCAGGGGTGGCCAAGTGGAGATGAGACTTCTGTGGCATAGCCCCTTGAGGTAACCCTGGAGAACCAGCAGGAAGAACAGGTGGCGAGGCCGTGGACATAGATGCCAGTGTATTTTGTAGGTCATTAACTGTCCGGACAATTCTTGCAGGTACTGAGCCACATGTCGCTGTGCCGCCTCTTGGTTATCCATACAGGTTGTTAACTCTTGAAGAGTCCCAGTACCTTGGGTACCTGCGGCTTCCATTTGGCCTGAACAAACTGTCACGCTGGGAGGCGGGTTTTTGAAAGCTGAAGTCTGAGGCTGTGGGAGGAGGCAAAGGCGAGGGGCCTGGACATATGATCTCCACATCCACAAGTCTTCGTCATTGGCTAGACCTAGTCAATGGTGCGGAGTCTAACTCACAAGGAGGTTTTCGCCAGTGACTCCTCCAAGCGGGATATGGGCTTGTGAGGCTCCCTGTAAGCAGGTCGCGGTCCTTTGACTAGGTGACCAAGGCCTGCAGGGAAAAGAGAATCAAAACACCCATGGCCCAAGGGTAATGCCTGGAATAGGCATGTGGGGAGTGGGATAGAACTCCTGGCTGGAGAAAGGCACTTGAGGTGCTGGCTAGAGAAGTGTGGAGATTTATTGGTAGGCTGAGGTAACAGCTGGATATCCCACAAAGTATATACCGGATTGCCGGCCGGAGATCATGCACTAGGGTGCAATGAGATGAAGGGTTAACCTGTACACAGGCTGTGATGGTGAAAGCACTGCAATGAGATGAAGGGTTAACTTGCAAACAGGCTGTGATGGTAAAAGCTCTGCGATGAGATGAAGGGTTAACTTACACACAGGCTGTGATGGTAAAAGCACTGAGGTGAGATGAAGGGTTAACTTGCAAACAGGCTGTGATGGTAAAAGCACTGTGGTGAGATGAAGGGTTAACTTGCTCACAGACTGTGATGGTAAAAGCACTGTGGAGAGATGGAGGTTAAGCTTGCACACAGGCTGTTGATTAGTAAAGGCACTGTGGTGAGATGGAGGTTGAACTTGCACACAGGCTGTTGCTAGTAAAGGCACTGTGGAGAGATGGAGGTTAAACTTGCACACAGGCTGTTGATTAGTAAAGGCACTGTGGAGACATGGAGGTTAAACTTGCACACATGCTGTTGATTAGTAAAGGCACTGTGGAGAGATGGAGGTTAGCTGCCACACAGGCTGTTGATAGTAAAGGCACTGTGGAGAGATGGAGATTAAACTTGCACACAGGCTGTAGATAGTAAAGGCACTGTGGTGAGATAACTCAGAATCTCTGGAAGAAAACACACTGGAAGCACAGGAACCTGGAACGAGACTCCTCTAGTTACACTAGCAGCGACAATGATTGTTCAGGCAACTACCTGGAGCACAGGAGCTGGATATATACCCCTGGAAGCCTGCTGATAGGCCCACAGCATCTGCTGACCAGCCGGGCCACTCAGGGAAGGAAGTACTGACATAGGGAAAGTGTCATGGCGGCGCCCATGATGGAAACTGTGATCCCCACTCACCAGGTCGCTTGACACCACAGCTACAGGGTGAATGATCAGCTCCTCCCACGTCACCGCGCCAGCCGCCCGACTGCCCGGGAAGTCAGAGGAAGCCGGCGGGATGGTAAGGGATGGCCGATCCCCGGCTGAACTCTGACACAAGCCTTCAAAGAATGGTGACATCCAGATGAAGTAATAATGTAATCTAACCTCTTTTGTTTGTAACTTCTAATTGAAGTGAAGACCTTTAAAATGACGGAACTGTGAAAACATTCCTTAGACTGCTCTAGTAGGTGAGCAAACATTATGCTAGCCTCATCTATGAAAATTATAGGATGCATGATTCAATCAAGCGCTGCTAATTAGATGAGAAACCATTAGGTTCATTCAGGGAATCGTTTATTTGTATATTCTTTCACTGTAGTTTTCCAATTTTTTTGTTCCTTTGCAGCATTTAACAAACATTTTATTCATTTAATTTTCTTTAATACATATACCTATAATTGGACTGTCTCCAACACGTCCAACCATTTTGTTTGTTATCCCTCCAGTAGATGTGGCACAGGAAAGGTTGCCCTCTGTATCAATTGCCACTGCTCCAACCGTATCATGCATCCTAATAAAAAGTAGAACATATACAGTAAGAACACAAGGAAGATTATTTACAAAATACTAATTTAAGCCAAAAACATTCAGTCAGTATCACCTATAAAAATGCTTCCAAGAATAATCTCTGTTTACATTACGCTGCATGTAATCTCTATATATTTTGTTAATGAGTTTCAAAGCCTGGAATTAAATCAAGGATTGCTTTAGCTAAGGGATACTTCTACACAATTCATGAAAGCTCAAACTGAGGGACTGATTCAGCAGTGCATGCATGTGCACTACAGATCGCAGATTCCTGATTATCAGAAATATGCATGTGCGCAAGACCCATTCTGCAAGTGTGCAGAATGGGTACTGTGTAGTCACACGCAGACCCTTCTATGCCTTGACTCTGACTGAGGAAGCAGCTGTGAAATGCGCGTCTTAGACCCGGGCATTCCCGATGTGTACAGGCGGGACTGCATGCAGCAGCACACGCGCGGACTCCCCACAGATTCTTGCTCACCTTATGCCAGCTCTATTTGGAGCAAGCAGGTACCTTTCCATCTCTTTTTCTAGGCCCACATAGTGACTGGTTTACCTGTGAGAGTTATCAGCTCGGCAACAACCATTTGTTAGACAGAGCGCTACTCACCATGTACATGTCATGGTGCTGCCCTAACTATCTTTCTTCCTATCACTGTATACGAACCTGTGCTTCTCACTACTCACAAATACCCTAGCGGCATGTGATTGGCAGCAGCACCAGTTTCGATTTTATACTGTGTTATTTATCTACCTTTATTTTATTTTATTTATATCTCCTTATTATTATTTTTATCTGGGCACTCTCATTAGAGTCCAGTCAGAACAGGCTCCTGCACTATTTACACCAGGCCGCCTTTTCTTGACCAAGCCTGATAGCAGATGCTCATTATACTCATTCTCACCCTTGGGTGAGCTTAACTGCACACACACGTCATTCACTGTTTGAATACATAATGACATGCAGCAGCTGCTGTTTCGATACCCAGTAAAGGGATTTATCTATATATATATATATATATGTATATATATATCTTTTCTGCTATTCTACTATATTCATAGGTATCTTTAAGTATTGCGTATACACGGCAATCGGTGGATTCACATGTGTTCATTTTTGTTTATTCATCTGTGCATTTTTTATCACGATATATGTGTAATTGTTCTCTTTTCATCATGCACATGTTGAAGATATTAACACTGGGAGTTCCTGCAATAGATTTTTAGGAGATTTGAACAGAGTATCTACATAATCTTCTTGTGCTTACTGTTAATTCACTTGGTCATTGCACTTATCCGATCCAATATTGATTGCTTCATGACAACCATATTATAGAAGTTATAGAGATTGGATCTATCTAACTTTATATTCATGTGTTTGTGTTGGCGCATATACTGATGAATCATTGTACCTTATATGTATCTTTACAGTGGTTCAACTATTTACCAGTTCTAAACACTGCGCTGATCACATCAGCGCAGTGTTTTGACATTAAGGAAGGTGTACTCAGAGATCTAATTTGATAATTACATCATTCTTTCATTCTCTGATGTCACCAGGCAATATTTCACCTTGCTTTCTATATCAGTGATACATATATTTTTTCATGTTTGTTTTGTCTTGTTCTGTTTATTGTCATAAATATATGACTTTGCTTGTCAGGATTGACATTAATATATGGCAGATTTGATCTTTTAATGCATATCTATTACATGTTATTTATTAATTGATTTACTATTACAATAGAGTGACCCCAACCTGAGAGTTCTTTTTCCTGTTTCTTTGCTCCTTCTATGCCTTTGCCTGATTTACAGGCAGAGGCATTTAAGGGGCGGTGCTGAGGCGGGGTCATCCTGCGTTCCTGGAAAAGGGGGCGTATCCACAACATTTTCCAGGAGTGGCAAGCCCAGGGGCTGCATCGACTGACGCAGTGCCCTTTGCTCACATACTGCCATTGCATGCAGCTTTGCAATTGCAATCCTTGCAGAATCACCTCGAGTCCACAATGTATCTGACATTTTTACTAATAACTGCAAATATGTTTATGCGATTAATAGGGGTATTCAATATGGGAGCGAAAACATCGTTTTTACGTTAATATCGCACCTATGACGTCATTATCGCAGGTTTTAGTTTACACCGTATTTAATTTCAAAGACTTTTCGCAGGTTCGAAAAGTCTTTGATAAAAAATGGGGATAACTTTTCACCATTGAATAGGTGTGGAAAAAAAGTGCAGAATTGGGGTTTAGAGGTGCAGGCTTAAAAAAAATAGCATGCACCCCTGGGAATGAAATTTAAAAAAGAACTGTGTCAAAAAAAGTTTTTAAAAAAAATAGGGACACCCCAAAAAATTTATTTAAAAATTGGGGTGAAAAAAAAATGGGAAAAAATTGTTTAACAATAGGGAAATAGGTTCAGGGCTATTCTGCAAGTATGCGGCAGGTGTTTTCTAGAATAGATTTATAGTGGCAGGTGCACAATTGCAGAATTTTTTAAAACTTACTTTAGGGACATCAAAATATGCTAGTACCCATTTTCATGTACCCCAAATTTGATGGGACCACTTAAAAAAATAAAAAAAATAACCTAAGTGCTCTTCTGCAACACTTCTTCAATGTCGGGAAAAAACACCTGCTGTGGCTATTTAAATCCCCGACTTTCATTTAAAGGCTAAAACGGGGGTACCCATAGTGATCCCACATGTTTTTACAACTTTAGGGGGGTCCTACAATTTTTCTAAGGAAAATTTCGTAACTTTACGCAAATCCCACTTCGCAGGCTCCCATTTTCGTTAGTTTCATATTGAATACGGGGACAAGCGGGCGCGCGCCCGATACTTTAACGCAAGTTAAAGCTCCGATATGAAATGTAAACTTCGGCAGTGAAGTTTACGTTTCATATTGAATTCCCCTTGATTGAAATGCAATTACATTTCATTTGTTGTGGTTATGATTTAAACTGTTCAACAAAGTAATCATCAATTTCTGCATTCCACAAAAAAACTTTCCATGTTTCATCAATGTAACAGCCCTAGAAGCAATATTTAATCTGCAAAATGCAACTTTGCAAATATAATGCAGAATGGCATTCTGCAGAATACTGAAGCAAAAGCAGAAGTGTAAGACTGTATCAACAAAACCTGGCACCTCTGCAGGCTATGATTATGGCATAAGTACATTGTCAGTCCTGAAACACTGTAGAGTAGTGTTAATCGTTATATAGTTCCATTTTAATCATAGCACAATTGTTTAAAACCAAGCATCTTTATTGGGTGTCCACAGTATATTAAAGGATTCAAGACAAACTCAAAATGTCATTAATATGTCTACTGACTCACTGGGAGTTGCTGTGGCTCCCATATTTAAATTTTGGACTATGCTGCAGCCCCACCCTTGGAGCCGCCACTGTTCGTAACCATTTATTTTTTATTGTGATTTGTGGAGCCTTAATGAATCAGATAGTCATTGTGATCAGTACATTAATACATTTATGTATAAGAGAAAAATAGTGTAAACTAATTTACATAATAAAACTCTTTTGAATTAAACTTTCTTATGTAAGAAATTCCTAATACCTTTTAATTTTGCAGTTAAATCATTTCCATTGTGCCAACAATATTTGAGTTTTAAATGTGCTTTGATCAGAGGAAGACATTTCTTATTAAGGGAACATTGCTCACAAAAGTATCATCAGTAATAAAGTTTACACATAAGATGAATGGTACAAAATTAGCACTTTGCCACATAAGAGAAATGCAAAACTATTTTTATTGTTACCCAGGGGGGAATCACCTTTTTATGTTATCTGTAGTGGAGCTACTCGCATGTTTTCTGGCTAGCTTCTATCATAATAAATTCAAGGTGACAATAATACATACCTCTGGAAAACTATTCTGGCATGATTCCCAGCACACCTGCTGATCCACTTTAATCTCACTCCATATGTCCTCACTGCAAATGGCATTGTTTTGTTCTAGTAGAGGGAAAATGTACCCAGCTTATTGTGCTTATTTTTATTTTACCATCCGTGTTAGCGGAACAAATTTGCACAAACTAAAATACTTGCTTTCCCTTTGTATTTGCATTTATTTATGTATAGGGGTTCAATGTACTGTTTATAAAATAAGTAAAGGGGATATTTTTTAGTAACCTACAGTTTGTCAAAGCTGCCAATTGTCAACTTTGATCGATGGATTTAAAGTGGCTACAAAAATAAATGTTAAACCAGTCAGCTTTAACAAACTTGTATTGTATCCCCCATCCCCAAATGTTTCCGAATTAAAAATATAATAAAGCCATTTGTTATGTTACTTACTACAGAATCCTTTTCAAGACAAACAATTTCAGACACAAGCAATAAGACATTTGTCAACATAATTACTGTAAACAATGTACTGGAAGGACTACTAATTCAAAAAGACAAATGGACTCCATATAGTTAAGGCCTTCTAACATTTATACATAGGTGTAAGATCTTGCTAAATGTAAGATAATATAATATATTTCAAGCAAACTTAATCTTATTAGATAGATGAGTGCAAACAACTATTTGAGGTTCTGATTGACTTCATTTTTTTAATGGTAACTCCACTAAACATTTATGGTAAATAAAAATAAATATACTGGGTACTTCAACTTAATGGAAAATAAAAATAAATAGTACTACTTGAAATATATTCATAAAATATCCACTTAAAACTGAGAAATACACTGTGAGAATATCTCAAACAATGGAAACAATTTATACAATTTGCTTCTAGAAAGAAAAAAACAACATAATGTTCTTTGAGTGTAGTTACACTATAATAGTCTTTCAAAATAAAGTTGTTTTACATAAAAAACAACATACATTTTAAGCCTCCATCTTCTATCAATCTTTCATTTAATGTCAGTTTAATTTTCTGTATTTGGTCATACAATTAAGTTTTATATAGTTTCCAAAGCAAATCTATAGCTGCAACTTTTAGAAATTGTTTAGCAGCAAAAGGCTCTAAAAAGTCGGTTTGGTTTTAAAGGTCATGTAGGAGCTACAATTACTGCTAAATATATTATTTACCAATGCAAATATGAAAACGGCTATCATGACTATTTTTTGATTAATGCAACTATGCGCACTCACGATTCTTGCACTATCCAATTGCAGAAAAGTGGCTACAATAATTTTTCCAGCAAAAACCCACAGAATTTTTTTTAAAACATGGTAAAATCAGCCTGTACCCCCAAAAAATTAAAAAAGATTGGGTAACAAGAAATATTATCTTTTAGATTTAAAAATGTTTAAAATGGCTGATTTGTGCTTTAAAAAAAATATAAAGAGCACATTTTTTTGTTTCAATAAATATTTACATTTGGGGTGCATGAAAGAAAGAAAAAGTTGATTTTGGGGTAATTTGAGTCTACTTTATTAAAAAAAAAAACACCTTTAACTCTACCCAGTAATCTTAAAAACACCTGTCTCATCCATACAGCACCCCGATATACCTGTCTCACATATTTTAACCCATTATTCTGCAATTTGCAGAATAATACTCCAATAATGACACCTAATTGTTGGCCATTTAAGCTAATTTAAAACTTTCAATTGCATAATTAATCACTAGTGGGGATTCTAAGAGTTCTGAATAAAGTCCCAACATTTTTACCCTTAATTTCATACTAACAAAATACATGGATGGTATTCTCTTCACTCCCAGTAAACATCCAATGGTCTTCAGAAAATAACAAACCTTTCCCCATGGACATGCACTGTCATAGGATTGAAAGGGAAGGGCTGATTGGCTGAGAGCAGCACTCCCACACTTTCAGTCAATCAGCGCTTCCTCATTCAATCCTATGATAGTGTCCTCAAGTGAACTGTTAGCTGACGTTTGCACTGTACACTGTAATATACAGTGTGCATCCTTTGGGCTCAGGTTTTTGGTTAGTTATTTTCTGAAGACCATTGGATGCCTATCTGCAATGAACAATATTATCATCTATTCTTTACACATGTACCCCTTACCCATTACCACCCCTCAGTAGAGGGGACCCCATTTTTTGGGGTCCCATATTTTTTAGTTAATCCAGCCCTTGGCTAACCAGTTTGGGGTTGGTTAATGTAATGGCAGGGGAAACGAAGCTGTGTGTGTCCCTACTATTTCTAAACTATTGCTGGTTTAGTCTGGTGCTAGTTATTGATAAATAGTGGAATCCCAAAGGTGTTTTCTCTCCTGTTTTCCCATAAAAGCCCAGACTGAGAAGTTCGGGGGGTGGTTATGGATTTTGCGGATACACCCACACATTTTTTTAACTCTTTCAAGCAGGCATATTGTTTGGGCAGGTTTTGGTCTGTTTCAAAACTGGCCATTAGTAAATCTAATACCATACCACACTGTAATAGTAAATTCACATATGGCAGAGTGTTTAGCCAATAACTACATCTGGTTCAAAGACAGTCAATAATTCTGTTCTATGTAGTAATTTGGGTAGGAGTAAAGGAAAGAATAATAAACACACTATCAGAAAATCATACAACTGATTGTGATTTGGTGCACTAATATTGCTAATAATATGGTGGCTTTCATTGCTTCACTCATGTATTCATTTTAGATAATCTCTAATCTGTTACAGTACATCTGACCATTTCAGTCAGGGTTCGTTCTTCTTTCCAGCTACACTGTCTTTAATTCTTTTTATGCTGTGCTGTCTTAAGAAGTTCTGTCTTAAGCAGTTCTTTATTTATGTCCTGTAAATTCACCTTCATTGTCACTTCAAAATGTGAGTGGATTTAACTGAAACTTGTTACTTTTCATTGGGCCTGATTCAGATGTGGATGGTAGTGCACAGCCACAATGAAGCAGCTGTGCAATACCGTCCAACTCAAATGCAAATGCAACAGGTGGTGTCTTTAGAAAAGAGACACCTCCTGCATGCATCTGTGATCTGAGTGAGGTGTTCGTAGATGCAGCATTGGTTCACCATCTGGCTGCCTTACTCAATAAGGCTGTCGGAAACCCTCCGACTGAT
Organism: Taudactylus pleione; assembly: GCA_031769625.1. Lineage (NCBI taxonomy): Eukaryota > Metazoa > Chordata > Amphibia > Anura > Myobatrachidae > Taudactylus > Taudactylus pleione. Next base: position 298,769 of record JAUIMM010000677.1, read on the forward strand.
GATGCAGACCATGGGCTTGGCACGCCTTCAAAGCATAGATGACATGCCCATGTTGTACAATAGTTCTGGTTGCTGCCCACACTCTGCTCCCCCCAAATGCCACAGCATGTCAATCATGCTGCGGCTAAGGGGGACTGTAATTTAATCCTGTAATTTATCCAATATTTAATCTTTGCTCACCATTAGGTTAGAGAATCATAAAGATAAAGTCACTATAAGTGTGATGTCTCCTGGTGCAGGGTAATTTCACAGGAACACCCATGTCACTGTGTAAAAGATCAAGTAGTCTTAAGGCTCTGCTCCTACTTATTTTAGGAATTGTTGTTCTTGTGGCTTTGCCCGATTCAGAGGTAGACACAAAGGGCATTAGTGCAGCAGATCTGAGAAGTTATGCAAATGTCACAGATTTGGTCTTTTGGAAAGAAATGACCCACCACTGGCTTCACAGATATGCCACTTGTGTCTGAAGATGCAGCATCAGATGAACATTGGAAACATCAGTAATTCCTGTGGTAGCTTACAGGCAAGAGTCCACCTTCCAAGATAGGAACACACAGCAAATCCTCTATTTGTACGACCAGACTGTTCCTATTTTTATTGGAGCATATGAAAAGACCATGGGCCTGATTCAGAGCCGGACGCAATTAGCGCTCGCTCGTCCTGAAAATAGGGGTGGCTATTCAAATTAACCATTCGCTCTTTGCGGTCTGTTCACGCCTCTAGGTCTGAACGAGCGAACAAAACTTGCGGTCGTTTTTTGGAAAAATACGCCCCCTGGCCGCTCGCATCCTACGTCATGTCCGCTATTTATTAGATTAATCGAGTACATCGACCAGCGTATGAACTGCTCGCTATTCTTGTGGTTGGTTTTTGCTACCACAATCTTGCGAGCAGTTCTGACTAGAAAATAACCCAGTGACGTGGTCAATGACTCTGCTGTATTAATTATGCACACCCATAAAATGCCCATTTTTACCTTTAAGCACGCCTGCGTTCGGATCTCCACTCCCCATTTTCAAGCACCTTCCCCTGTTACCACCCACATACGCCTCCTCCTGTCACTCAAAATAGCAGGCATTCGCTATTTAGCGAACAAACGATTTTCGGACGCACTGACTGGTTTGTGCATGCGTATTACGATCCGTACGCATGCGCAGTTGGCCAAACATCGCTCAGAAAGAATGAGCGGCCGCTTACGAGCGGCTCTGAATCAGGCCCCATGTAATATACAGTGTGCATCCTTTGGGCTCAGGTTTTTGGTTAGTTATTTTCTGAAGACCATTGGATGCCTATCTGCAATGAACAATATTATCATCTATTCTTTACACATGTACCCCTTACCCATTACCACCCCTCAGTAGAGGGGACCCCATTTTTTGGGGTCCCATATTTTTTAGTTAATCCAGCCCTTGGCAATCATACTTCTTCCATCTGCAAGATAGATTAGGATGTAGAAAGTTCTGTGAAGATTTTTCTATAACTTCTCATCTGACTTGTTGTTCATGTATCCATGTAACAACTACTGAACAGGTGACTGGCTGTTACTTTAAAAAAACATTGATTTGTGCATGTATGAGTGTGGGTTTAATATTCTGCTTAGGCCATATATGTTGCTCTGCTTTCCAAAAAGAGCAATGTTTCTTTGAGTGACCCTCTGAAACATGCTTCCATTTTCTTTTTGTGTAACACTATGTCTGTGGTTTTAAAGACCATTATAGTGTCACTTTCCATGTTGTCATGTACACTATGAGTTTCTTTGTACACCAATGCTCCTCTATAAGACCAGTTTTAACATAGTCTAAGGTTCATTTAGTTTCAGGCTTGTTTCCACAGTATTAATCACTGACTGTGTGTGCCAGTATATTGCACATGAGTATTGCTACCATATGATTACACTTTATATATCATCACTCATTGACTGGGATTGCTGCCTCTAGAATTCTATTCATATGCTTTACTATGCCAAGTCTCATTTGGTATAGTTTCCACTGTAATAAAAGCTTGTTGTTTTAATTGTGACTTTCATGCAGTTTTTCAATCTACAGCAGTCATTCACAGTAGTCTTATTTTTTATGTGAATTATCTTGTAATTTTCAAATAATAAGCTTATTGCTGCTTTTGCCTGTCTCTCTTTCTTATCCAATTCATGGCTATTTAGCCTGGTCATTCTAGTTATAGCTTTCCACAAGTCACCTCTTGATAGTCACATTGAGAATGTTAAAGGTAACAGACTTTTACATGACTATTCTGCAGTGTTCTGTGTGTAACAAATGTCACACAGTTTTCTGAGTCCCTGGCAGGTTCACAATTATAGGGAAACCTCTCTATTAATGAGACATATTATGACACATCACTGGGGTTTTGTAGATTCATATCAGGACTCTTGGAATTAGCTTTGTATGTAGGAGAGTAGTGGAAACTTGAGGTCTTGATAATACTCCTACATATCAGACCCCTGTTAGGAGGTTATGAATGGGTACATGAATGAACAGATATGATATAGTCAGGAGCATAGCAATAATGGGTCCAGGGGGCCCCACACTGCACACCCTGCACCCATAATATTACTTACCTCTCTGATGTCCCATGTCAGCGCAGGGGTCCGGTGCTGTAAAAACTACTGGAAAATGGCCACCGTGGCCATTTCCCCATCGTTTGCACATTCACAGTACAGGGAAAATGGCCACTGTGGCCATTTTCCCCGTGACCTGCGCATACTATTGCCTAGAGCATAGGGTTCTCAAACTCGGTCCTCAGGACCCCACACAGTGCATGTTTTCCAGGTCTCCTCACAATCACAAGTGAAATAACTAGCTTCTCCTGTGGATCTTTCAAAATGTGTCAGTGAGTAATGATTACACCTGTGCACCTACTGGGTGACCTGAAAAACATGACCTGTGTGGGGTCCTGAGTACCGAGTTTGAGAACCACTGGCCTAGAGTATATAACTCCGGTGCTGGCTGTGCACAGCTCAGTGCACTGCTGGCCGCCGGACAGAGAGGAGGGGGCCCATTTAGAAGACTGCACACGGGCCACCTCCTCTCTAGAAATGCCCTTGGATATAGTCTTTTGGACAATACTGTATAGAGTGTTGGAAGCATGACAGGTATAGTCTCTTGATGATACTGTAATCAGAACTGTAGTTATCAGCGTCAGCTAGCAAATGACCACAGCAAAGTGCATGTAGTACTTGTGCCAGCCTGCAGGCAATGATGATATTGGAGTTCTGCACCATATGAAAAGAAGCAGACAAGATGGGCCAAGTGGTTCTTATCTGCCATCAAATTCTATGTTTCTATGTTACTGATGGATTGATTCACCAGCGTGCATTGGGACACCCGCTGGAATGGGTGCAAAGTGCAGAACAGTGCAATTGTACTGTTTGGAATGAATGCAGACTGAATGGATGCAGGAAGAATTTCTATTCAGGTTGCTGGTGTTAGAGTCAGTAAGCACTACACTGCAGGATACTGGATGCTGAGTCAGATGAAGATGCATTTTGTAAGTGCAGGATATTGGAAGCTGAGTCAGATGATATTTCACCATAGACCAGTTCATTATTTATTTTGTTTTGTATCTGCATAAAATATATCTATTTGTGTACAGTCTACTTACTATTGTAATTGGGATTAGAGTTTGCATATTAGCAATCTCCTTGTTGAATAGCAACATTTCAATTTTAAATTTCCACAGCTGATAATTATCATAATTCATTTTAACCATTGCTATTTTTGTCTTTATCTTTCTTCTCCCACCTTAGAAACACAGTATTGATTTACTCATATATACTGTGCACATTTTACTGGAAGATTCTTCAGGTTTATTGTACCTGGGACTATAACATATTGCAGCCTAAACATGCAGGAATATTGTGGGATAGATGTTTAATGTCGACAGTTCATGAGAATTCATAGCATAACATAATATCAACGGTTATAAACAATTTCTATAATAAAGGGTACTGTCACACTTGAAACACAACATGCTTACTATACAGTGTAAAAAAAAGGAGTGCTAAAACATAACATAATAAACATAAATGACATGAAAATATATAATGTTTATAGCCTTTTAAAGACTTTATGTGGAAGCGGGGATAGATTGAATAGGGATCAAATATGTTGTCCGCAAATAGGTAGTCTACAATATTGGTGGGCATTAAATAGCAACTAGGCCTACTTTTCCCTGCAAAATGCTGGTGATCTTGCTTCACCTCCCCTACATCTGGTGGGGTATGGCACTTCTCCATCCGGGATCCGGCACATGAGGCCACGGCGCTTGGTGATGATGTCAGATGCCACTCTGACTTAATGGTAGATACCTTCTGTTTATAAAGCTGCTGCTTGCACCATCTCATCTAGAGAATCCCACAATAAACTGACATGTATCTCCTTTCAATATTGGTGAGTGGTGAAATTGTCACAAATCCACAAAATATAACAGTCCCATAAATTATAAGGGAGTGCCAGTTAGATACTGTGGGCCTCATTCAGAGGCGGTCGGAGGATGCAAGCGGTCGCTCAGAAACTGGGCGGCCGCTTGCATCCTGACCGGCCGCCTCTGTTTCGGTCGTTAGGCTGTGGGTTAACACCCACAGCTCTAACGACCGCTAGGGTGATGGTCGCAATGGTCATTGACCATCGCGACTATCGGGGCTTACAACGAGACCCTGGGGTAGGGTCTCACTTGTCGTAAGCCACGGAGAGCTTCTGGCTCTGTCAGAGCTGGAAGCTCTCCACTGACATCACTAGTGATGTCAGTGGGGCCTCCCCCAAATGGCAGGTGTTCCCATGGGAATGCCTCCATTTGGGCTGCCACCCCCCCTGGCCCACCTTCCAAATGGGGTGAGCTGTCAATCAACATCAACAGCTCGCCCCCTTTGGAAAGAGACCCGCTATGACCGGCGCTGTTGGTCGTAGCGGGTCTCACGCATGCACACGAAGGAGCCGGCTCCCTTGTGCACATGCGCACTAGACAAACATCGAGGCGGCCGTGCATTCGTAGACCGTACGGCCGCCTCTGAATGAAGGCCTGTATCCCCAGTGTAAGATAATTTATTAAAACTCACCACTAATCGCTGCATCCAGGGAATCATTTTTGTGTGTAGCAGTGATAGATAAAACACAGTCATTTATCTTGTTTAGCCATGCTATAATGTCTCTATGGGGCAGCGCTAGCAGTCTATCCCCGGAGCATGCACAGCACTGGGGATATCAAGAATTATTTGATAGCCAAGGTGTCCAGAGCTGTGGAAGGCACTCAGATAATAACTTCAGAGCATGGTTTACTCACTACAGCAAGATGGAGCAATAGCAAATGTGCTCATCTGTGGTAGCGACAATAGTGGCAGTAGTGGCAATAGATTCAGATCCTCTGAGTGCCAAGGTGTACACAGTGGTGGGCGGAACTCAGATAGTAACTTAAGAGTGCGTTTCACTCATTTTGGAAATTTGGAGCAATAGCAAAAGTGCTTGTCTGTGGTGGCGACAACGGTGGCAGTAGCGCCAATGGTGGCAGTAGCGGCAATGGATTCAGAGCCTCTGTACAAAGAGATGAATGTAGTCCAAGAGAGAGTATCAACACATTTCATTCTGCTGTTGAGAATTTTTAATATCTTGAAAAAGTTCTCAATAGCAGAATGAAACTGTTATACAGACCTCTTTCATCCATGAAAGCACCCCTAGTAGTGTGAAACGTGATGGAGAGTGGAGGAGGGCCCCACTAACAAGTGCATGGGAGATAGCAGCATATTTGGAATCTACTGCTAAGTTTAGAGTGGCATCTGAAGTCATCACCAAGTGCAGCGTTTGCATGTACCGGATCCTAGCTAGAAAAGTGCTGTACCCCACCGGACATAGGGGATAAGTAACATCACCAGCACTATGCTAGGGAAAGGTAGGGCTAGCTGCACTTAAAGCACAACAATATCACAGACTACCTTTTTGCGAACATCTTTGGTCCCTAACTGATCTATCCCTGCTTCCACATAAAGTCTTAAAGACTATAAATATTATATATTTTATGCTATTATGTTATGTTTTAGCACTCATTTTTTACACTGTATAGATCCAACTCATACTGAGTTGCTTTACATTGTAAGCGCAGATCATTACAAAACTTCTTACAGCATGCCTACTGTTCCTATTCTAGTTAGGGATTCAGACCATTGTACCTAATCCCTTTTTCTGATCTGTTCAGAATATTAATAATAGCAATGTTATTTATGTAGTACTATTCTTCCAATAGAACGCTAGCTGCTTTACAATTGCATGTAAAATGCAAAATAAGCTTAACAGGGAAGAGAAACATTATTGAAGGGACAATAGTGAATGCTTGCATAAACAGGTGAGTCTTGAGTCTGTTTTTGAAAGTTCTATAAAGCAGGCATCTCAAACCATGCAGGGAAGTAAGTTCCATAGAGTTTGAGCCAAAAAGCTAAAAGCTCGGCTGCCAGTAACTTATTACTGGTATGTCAGTCTCATTTACTTCAGATATGTCCACATGCTCATATTATAGCAGTAAAAAAACTGTTTCTGGTGTAAACATACCTTAAATCATGTTACTGTAACTCTTTTCAGGCAGAGTGTGCAGCTGAGAATTGTGTATGCATAGAATATAAATATATTAGAATCACTGCTTTCTCTAGAATGCTCAGGATGGCACAACACTTCTGGTTCTTGACACTGGTATGGGTGCCTAAAAGTGTCGAAAAGAACAACCCAATTCACTTTGTCTAATTGTTGACTTCTTCATGGGAACTGTAAATGTGAAGAAGAAGGCAACATTTAGGCAAAACATGTTGAATCTCTGAGACATCTGTGCCAGAGACTGGAACAATAAGTGCTGTGTATTCCAGTGTGTTCCACAAAAGAATACTGAAAATCAACAGGAAGAGGAAGAAGCAACTTGTAATAAGCAACTTTAAAGTATATTTAGCTCAATATACAATGGTTAAAAAAACTGGCACTCAACTATTGTCAGAAGCGCCATTAACATTACTCACTACCCAAGTAATCTGCTGTAGAAGAGTCTTGGGACAGCGAGAGTTCCTGGAAGTGATCTGCTGTCTTGGTTTTCTGCTTTATCCTAGTGGTTAGCTTGTGATCACCAACTCCATTGCAGCATTCAGGTGCTTCGGAAGCCCTGACACTCCACAGAGTCAAGGGTTTGCTGCAGAGGTGTGCTCTTCACTAGCCTATATCACCTCTGTGTAATATAGGCTCTGACATCACAGGCCTAAAGCCTATTTAAGGAAGAAATACCCAGCAATTGGGGCTTCATTATTACAAGTCTACCATGCCTAAAGTAGTCCAGTGCATCTTGACCCAGTGCTGATTCCTGACCATCTTGCTGCAATCCTTGTCTGTACCTTCCTTGAAGCTATCCAACTACTTGTGTACTTTGCTGCTGACCATGGTCTTGCTATGATTCTTGTCTGTAATTCCTTGGAGATATGCAACTATTTGCTGACCACATAACCATGAATAACAATTGCTTGTACAGTACCTTGCCTGGAGATATTCAAACACCTGTGTATCAAAGCCTGCCACCACATTATCACAGATTAAGCCTTGCTTGTATTTTTCCCAGGTATAACTGACTACCTGTTATTCAAGCCCTGCTGCTAACTCTGGTCATCCCAGAAAATCCTTGCCATCATACCGCTTGGCCTACTAGCCAAAGGAATCTGACCATAGACTTATGTAATTGATGTGACAATTAGAGGTGATCATGTATATATTTTTTTCACATGTAGAAAAATTTGCATGCATGCAAAAAAAATAAAAAATTTGCTTGCATCCATATGTAGAGACTGAAACATCTGCAATGTAAACAGCTCAAGAGAGAAGGGGCATTGCACTATTTGTGCACAATCTACTAATGTAATAAAAACACATTTTAATATACAATTATGCTGTTTACAAGAAGAAGGGCAAAATATAGTTTTGCACCTGGATCCTCCATTTCCTAGTTCCACCTTCATTCCCTAGTTCCGCTACTGGTGATACTTCACTCTATAGTACTTCTGTGCAGAAATGATTCTATTTCATGTTGAAACATAGGGATTCTATCTCTTTAAAAACTTGTCTTTTCTTTGTCTGCTACTACACACTAAATTAGTACCAGCATCTAAATCAAATACTATTATACCACTTTAAAAAAAATACATGCAGAACATAATTGATTTATTGCTTAACTAAGTAATTAAATTGTGGAAATATGTGAACTTGTATTTTAGGCAGAGTTACAGTAAGCATGAAATTGATTTTCATTATAGAAAACTCAGTGTGTGCACTTAATGATTAAGTATTCAATTGTTTTCAATTCAACTATTATCCCAAAGACATTGAAAAATCTAGTCATGTGACAAACAGAGTTTATTTAGTCCTTAAAGTACCACATTCCTAAGCAAAACAAGAGTGATGTTTAATCTTTAAGCCAATATAAACCAAAGTTAAATTAAAAAGTGTAAATACACCATGAATCTATCTATCTACTTTACTACTATGAGAAGCTGTGTCAAATAGATGCCGTATCTGATTGGCTGCTGTACACTAACAGCATTTGTCAACATTTTTTGTATAAAGTCAATAGAACAATATGGAAAATATCTACAGTATTTAACTGATTTACAACTTAATATGTCTTAACCCATTAAAATGTAATACATTTGAATCAGCATGTGATTTATTTAAATGCAATGAAGCATAAAATTGCACATGTATGCAGCAATATTGCAGAATGTATGGCCACAAAGGCTGCAATGCACAATAATAATTCAGATCAAAGCAAATTCATAAATACTAGAAATAAACACTAGAGACATTATTGCTCTTATTATTTTTGATATCCTTGAATTTGAGGGTATACTTTTCTTTACTGTATACATTTTGACAGCACAGGATCTAATTAAAGAAAAATATAGTCACTTATACATATGCACATTTTCTATGTAGATTCTTGATCATTTTGAATGGAAAGTCTAGCCAAACAACATTTCAATTTATAGATGTTCAATTTTTGCACTGTTTGAGAACTCTCCACGTCTTACTGGAAATCCAGACAATTTAGTGAATCAAATTAGAAATTAAATCAAAATTTTCCTGTATTTTTGTAAATTATTTCAGTCAAATTCTACTGTTTCCTATTTTAGTTGATTTACAAGCAGTCACCTTGTTAGTTTCTCCCTACAGAAGAACTTTTGCACATCCTCTGTGGTACCTAAGCAGAACTTATACTTTCATGACCTGTTTAGTGTCATGTACCTTTACATATGAGAGTGTGTGTAATTATTACATACATACTGTATGGGATAGTGTTAGAAGATGTATTTTATGTACTGAATTTAGATGGGATTATCAAACCTTCTAAAGAGGACAACTGGAGTTGTAGCCAATAGAAAATAATTTTACTATCGCTCTCATTTTATAAAATTCTAGTTAAATGATTGGTTGCCTCTACTTGTTGTCTTTTGTTTGATAAATACCAACACTAATTTTCTTATATGCACTTACTTTTCTGTATTAAAAAGACTTGTGATGCTTTGTGTATATCTTTGGTATTGTTCCCATTCCTTAGTAGCATTTTCAGTCACTAATTCATCAGTTGGGATTTGTTCAATGTTCATCCTTTCAGCAAATCTATTTGCTCCAGCCCCAGTCAGCATAACGTGTGGGGTCTACAATACATAGATACAATGATAACCATGAAATTAATCACACTGTTGTGTACAGTATACATTCCCTTGAAGACAATGCAATTATCAATTATGCAAATGAACAATATACAACAATAACAAATGGATTAAAAAATACTATTATGTTTCGGCATTTAAAGGTAATGATAAAAATGCAGTCACCATGTCAACATTCATGAGGTTGACATCAGAATGTCGAATATTAGATGTTGACATAGGTTCAATGTCAAAATCTACAGCAGCATGTCAACATCTGCAAAATGTCAATCTATGACATGTTGACAAAGTGAAATTGTTGACAATAGACATGTTAATGTTAGGGTTAGGATTAGCATTAAGGTTAGGTTTAAAATTGCTTGCCGACATTGTTACCATGTCAATATTTCATCAGTTTCGACATGCTACATGTTGATATTTTAACCATTTCAACATCATAACCTTACAATTTCAAAGGCATTCTTAGTGGAAGCACTGGTTAACCATTTTTATCCCAGCTTTTACATCAGATAGCATTCAGTTTATTTTTTCTAAGCACACATTATGAAACACCAGGCCTCACTCAACTCCTCACATTTGGAACTGGATAAAAGGTTTTGTTGAACATTGTTGAGGCCTCATGCCTAATGCTGTTGAGGCCTCATAACTACATCCTGTTAAGAATGGGCAGTCTTTTGAAGAGCAAGGGAAGATGGTTGTGGAGAAACTACAGAACAATGAGTTGGATCACTTGATATGTAGTCACTTAGTTGATATTCACCATGTTGACAATGATAATGTCAACACGAGAATGTCGACAGTTATGCTACTGACATGGATAAAATATTGACACCTGGAAACATGGACAAAATTTAGACATACAGTATGACATGTTGACATTGAGAAAATGTCACAATTAGCATTAGGGTTGGGCTTAGTTTTAGGGGGTTGTATTAGGAGTTAGGTTTGGTGTTAGGGTTAAGGGTGAGGTTAGTAATAGAATATTCTGACTATGTTGGCATTTCATCAGTGTCAACGTGTTGAATGTTGACATTGTGAATGTTGACATGTTCACTGTTGACATTATGGCCATGTTCATATTTTATGTTTAAATTATGAATGTCAACATGGTGAATAGCACCCTAATACAATGAATCCAGAAAAGCAGAGATTTTGAGATTGTTATTCAAAAATACTTCAGTTGTTAGCGCAATATTCTGAGACACAAAAACTGTATATTTTCACTTTTTTTTCTTTGCAACTAAAACATTTAATAGCAAAATGTTAATTTTTTATTATAGTTTTGCAGTTACAGTACTCATGCAGTACATGGTCCTAGAATACATGTTGTAGATAGAAATGATATGTGCTTGTAAAATGTTTAGACACGGGGTAATTTCTTCAAAAGGTTTTGCTGAAACAACACAGATTTCACCATGCAACATGAAGATTTGGCCCAGCTGTACTAATAACATATAGCCCATTTATTACTTATGTGGAAGTAACTGAAAAGGGCAGCAGACTGTAGTAAAAAATGGACTGTGGTAAAAATTGTTTTTCTGTGCAAAAAAGGATATAGTCTAATTATTATTCTATCATTTGTTTTCCTTGAGAGCTAATGCTATTTGGAGCCTTTCATTCCATGTGGGCCAAACCCTGGATGCAACTGGAGCAGAAACCTTTGCTTTTTCAGAGTCAGGATCACCAGAGACAGTTTTGCAACCACACATGAAAACTAGTAACATTCCAATCGAGGAAAATCAATGCTGGGACCATTCCAATTGAGAATGACCAACAGTGGTCATCATAACCAACCCTACTGATATCTGTGTGTCCCTGCAGTTCTGTCTCTGCATGGATACATTTTGTTTGTGTACTGAGAATGAGCAAATTAAGGGCCTGATTCAGTGACTTATGTAAACCCAATGGTTTGTGTACATCTCTAATGGCGGGGGTACTTCGCCTACACAGGACTCATTCTGCACATGTGCAGAATGGGTACTGCAAGATTGCTCACAGTGCCCTCTAAGCCACAACCTGATTGACAGACTGTAGCCATTTGTGGATGGGGAGTGGGTGGCACAGGGCAACATTCCCAAAAACAGGGGGGTGTTGCCCACATTTTCTGGGAGTGCATCTGCAGACACAGATTTACTGGCCTTGGCAGTAATGTTGATGAGTCGCGATGTTGATCCAATCATGCATCTTCAGATGCAGGGATCGGATCTGAGATCCTGGCTGGAGGTGTCTTTTTCCTTCAGATGTCTCCTGGAGCATTAGCAAATAGGCACACATCAGCGGAGTCCAAAGCTGCAGCTGCTGTGTGCATAGCGTACATCTCTGATCAGGCCCTGAATGCACACAAGATATTCTATCTGACCTTGTACTCACTCAGAAATAGGCCTACAGTATGTACTGGCCAGCAAAGAAACCAAGAACTTGATATGGCAAAAACTGGATGAACTTCAGACCTGGGACCTCATTCAGAGCCACTTGCAAGTGCTGTGCACTGACATGTGGCCCGATGGTTTGTGAATGCGCATGTGCATGCTTTGTTCTGCGCATGCGTGAACTACTCTGTGCGATCACAGCCCGCTTGCTCGCCCAGCAAAGGCAGCCCAGTGAAATGAGTAACAGGAGAGGCCGTTTGTGGGTGGTAACAGGGGCAGGACACTAATAACAGGGATGTAGAGGTACGAACGCAGGCATGCCTCAGTGTTTCAACGCAATTTTTAAGGTGTGCATAATTAACAAGCAGCATCTTAGTACATGTCACATGCCTGTTTTTTACACTGAAGTCCTCGCAGTGCTTGCGACAGGGTAAGGCAACCACAAGCACTGCATTAGCTTCTGATGGTGGTCGATGTACCAATGTTTTAATACACTTCCTGGAGATGATGTGCACTAGTGGGCGTCTCTACATTCGCTAATGGGTGTCTGCATACACAGAGCGATTGCTCGCACAGCCAAAGTGGGTGTGCCTATGCCTTGGCGAGCGATCGCTTCCCATGCCATCACTTTGACAAATTTGCATATGCTGGATGCAAGCGATCGCATCTAGCGAGCGGGTCTGAATCAGGTCCCTGGTGTGACATTTCCTAACATATTATGGAGTACCACAAGAATACACAAATTAATGATTTAACACAAAATACTATCCTATAAATGACATCAGCACAATAGGTAAAGTCTGACCAGTTTTCAATGTAAAAAAGTAATCAAAAGAAAAAAGTTGGAACAATAAATACCCCTACCTACTCTAATACTATTTACGTTTATTATTATATACTGAAAAACCTACCTATCACCACATGAAAAAATGTTACAGCTTCTCTGACAGGCTGTATTTTTCACAAAATCAAGATTGAATAAAATAGTATGCTGGTCAAAACTTAATAAATTCATCAATAATTTTGAACTGAAATACATTTCTTTGACAAACTGAGAATTTAAGTTAAGAAAAAAGCATTTATTCCAACAGCAATGCACAACAACAAAGTGTATAGCATATTGCAAAGCCCCACGCTGTGCATTGTGGTCATGATCACAACATGGTAATATAAAAGTAATTAACAACTTTTTTAAACAGAAAAAATGGGCTGTTCATTTTGGCTACCATATAGTACTGTCACAAAAGAGAAAAATCAACAACAGTCTCATGGCAAGATAGTATATATAAAGTATCAGGATTAAGGAGCTATTATTAAATACAATAATTCTCCTGTGGTATAAAAAAAATAGTTGTTGAATCTCAGCCTACTTCACAAATTAAAATCTCAAAATCCCAGGACAGCCATGCGAGTTGTTACAGAACACATGGCCTCCTGGAATTATTAGCTATCCAAGTGCCCCTATTCGTGAGGGGCTGAGGTATTCTTTTATTGGGTCAAATGCTGGTGGTACTAAGGACCTGATTCAGACCCGCCCGCTAGATGCATTCACTCTCTAGTGCGCATGCAAACTCTTCAAGGCATGTGATCACACGGCAAGGCATTAGCACGCTCACTATGTCTTAGCGTGCAATCGCATTGTGTATGCAGATGTCCACCAGCCTGTTTTAAGACACCCACTTGCTCACGTCATTTCCAGGAAGTGTATGGAACCATCGGTAACATCGAGTACCATCGGAAGCGATCGCAGCAGTTGTGGTTGACCATACCCTGCTGCAAGCACTACGAGCACTTCAGTGTTCTATGATGCTGCCTCTTAATTATGCACGCCTCTGAAACGGCGTTGAGACTCTCAGGCATGCCTGCGTTCACACCTCCACTCCTAGTTTCTAGTGGCCTGCCCCTGTTACCACCCACAAACGGCTTCTCCTGTCACTCATTCAGCTGGGCTGTCTATGCACAGCGAGCGAACTCTTCCCGATCACTCGCACTGGTTCGCAGATGCGCATTGAGATGTGTACGTATGCACAGAATGCAAACAATCGGCTGGCTGCATGCGAACACATGCTAGCGAGCTGGTCTGAATCAGGCCCTAAGTTTCCATTTTAACACACATGCCTCAACATGCATGGAGGCTGGCCTACATGCCCACAACACTACCATGACACGCCCATGGGATGGATCTGTCTCATGCATCTGCACAGTTTCTTCCCAGAAATGCCCATTTCACCTAAGGTGAGATCCAGCAATGCAGAGATACTCTGTCCATGTGTGTATGCATGGTGGTGCACATGCGTAGTCTGCTGATATCCAGGTAATGTGTCCACTTTTGGACTTTTGTCTAACTCAGAATCAGGTCCAATATTTTCAGAAACCAGTAGGGTAACTGTAAATATGGCTAAAAGGAGACCAAGCATTCTCTACGGCAAATAGTCTTGTCACTGATGTCTTAAAAGAGAAACTATTCACGGATACCAAGTTATAAAATATAATTATTTAATATGACCTGAAAATAAGGCATTTCATCTCTAATTATTATAGGAGACATGGAAATCACTTAGCAAATGATGCATCGGCTAACTACTTACATGAAGTATCTATCACTAGATGAACTAAGGGTTGATAGCATAGTCACATCATGATGTGTAGAACATATGTCTGTTTTTGTAAGACTGTCTTTTAAGAACATTCTTTATTCTGAGATTCTTTTGCATGAGTTCTGCTGATAAATGATCCCATGTCATGATTTTAGAATTGACTTGCTACCTAAAACCATATGCCATGTATCCCTGACATCATTAATCTTATATATATTCCATCTCACAAAACCAATCTTGTAGCACAGGAATAGATGTTTCTTGGGATTAAGCAGTTTGCATAACTGTCACAATGATACTTTTTTCTGAAAATCAATGTCATATAAAATCAACATATTTTATTTAAAAGTTCTTTTTTTCCTTCAAGAGTTTTAAAACTTTAGCATAATGAATCTGTTTGATTTACATATATAAAACTTTAATGGGAAACATCTGTTTAGTAGTTTAGGAGGTTATTCATATGGTAGCTATGGTATTGTTTTATTTGTGCCATTTCATATCAGATTGAAACAGTAAATAAATGTGCCAATCTTATTTAACTGGAACCACTGTACACTTTATTTAATTTTATTCCCAGATATGCAACTAAATTGGGAGGATGTTTGTGTTTATAAAATATAATCTAAATTATTAAAGCAAAAATATATTTAAATAAAAAATATGTTAATCAGTTTAGAACTTCATATACACTTAAATTTTATGTTGCAGTTTTATTATTTGTATTCATTTTTATTGTTCTAGATACAAGTAAGATCCACCTTGCCACTAGTGATTTGTTTTTGTTCACCTATGGTATGGAGTTTACTCAGTACCATAGGAGAAAATGGGAATGGGCTTTCACGGAAGACACACAGGTCATGGCCCCAGGTTAGTCCCTCTAGGTAGCTGCTGACAATGAACAAGAGAAACTGATAATTGAATTAAGACACATTATGTGACCAGTGATAGGCCAAGTGCTAAAGCAATTAGCACAATATTAAACACCTCACTAATGGACTTATCGGATAGTTCATAAAAATTGGGACAGTCCTTTCTACTTCAAACAATTGGGAGGTATAGGTATTCTATATTAATCAATGTTTACAAGAAAAAAGAAAGAGGACAGCTGCAGTAATGTCAATAATAGAAGGACAAAATAAATAAACATACACATAATGAAGGTGTAAACTAGTACTGGACAACCTGATCAGGCCCACAGTGTAACAAATAACTGAAGCATCTGACATCAGAAGACGTGCTCCCTTACATATGCTTATACCACGCTGACCAATTTGGTGCCCTAAGCAAGATTTTAGCTGGTGGGAGGAAGTAACCCAACCTGGAAGTAAATGCCACCTCTTACTTTGGCTGAGTGGGAAAGATTTTAAATAACAAAAAGAAAAAAGAGGGTCCAGTTGGAGAGCGGTAACCAAATAATAGTAGGTGGCACTGACACAACTCCAAAATGTCCACCATACAATACAGCCCAACTCACCTGTCTGTACTATAGATTAAATGTGAATCATATTATACAGCCCCAATGACAAACATTACAATACACTCCAAATGACTCCACACACATCTTAATAAAGATACAGTAACTTTCACATGAACAGAAACTAACATTAAGATCTTATTAATACATAACACTCATTCAATATATCAGACACTTATTTACTCTTATTAAACAAAACTTTAATGAAAATAATTTGACAAATAAGATCCAATCCCTATAAGGCAGACTAGAAAGAAGCGTAAAAAAAAAATGAATCCCATTTTTCTAATTAAATAGTTCTTTATTTCAATTTGATTAATCATTATATTTTAGCATCCTATGTCTTTTGATGGTCATGTTGTATCACTTTTATTAAGTAATGCCATTAACATCCCCAAAAAAGACAAAACAAAAGGTTTTATCCAGTACTTTACCTTTTCCATAACTGTGTGTGCAAAAATAACAGGGTTAGCAATATTCTTGATGCAAGAAACTGCACCTACAGCAAGATTTTTGCCATCCATTATAATTGCATCAAGTTCCACATCACCATTCGCATTCAGCACAGCCCCATGACCTGTTGGAAGCAATTCAGTATTAAACAAAAGAAAATATTATTGCCCTAAAGCTTTGAAAAAAAATGTGAAAAACAAATTTATAGCTATTTATTACAACTATCCTGGCAGCTATTAGAGTTGATTACAGTGAAAAATGTTGCTTTAATTGTCACTCGCTTTAAAAAAAAAATGTAATGCTTTTATCAACATAATATTATTAATATATATTATTGCAGGTTGTGGTCATCAACATTGTCTTTTTTTTAATTTACAAGGCCCTTGTCTGTTTCTTCTTATACTGAAATATTTAGTGTAGCACATTATTTATCAACAGGTGAGATCAGACATAGTGTAATAATGGTAGACTCATTCAGGCAGTATAGGAGCATTTGCTAAATTTGAGACATTATTTCCAATTGAAATATACATATATATGATATCGTTGCTAACTTGCTGTTGACATGATTCAATAATTTGTCATTTTGTATTATTGTTATACATGCTTACTATAGAGCAGTGGTTCTCAAACTCCGTCCTCAGGACCCCACACATATCACGTTTTCCAGGTCACCCAGCAGGAGCACAGGTGTATTCACTACTCACTGTCACATTTTAAAAGATTCACAGGTGAAGATAATTATTTTACTTGCAATTCTGTGTGGAGACCTGGAAAACATGCTCTGTTTGGGGTCCTGAGGACCGAGTTTGAGAACCTGTGCTATAGAGACATACAGTATGTGAAATACAGTGGTGCTTTTTATAGTTTGCATCAAATTTAGCTAAATAGTGCAAATTTGCATTTGGACAAACCATGTTAGATTTTAATACGCACGCATTTTTTATTTACAATTTTTTGCATGCAATGAAAATACTGCATTCTTCTGGGCAGCTTTATGAGAGATGAGCTAAGTTCTATTTCCCTCACAAATATAAATCTGGATGCATAGTTATAATTTGCCTCTGCAGAAGCTCAAAATGCTTTTCCTAAGTTGCAAAATTGCACCTTCAGACATCAGGCAGGGAAAACCTGTGGCTTTCCTTCCCTCTGTGATGTAAACTCTCACCAGAAGTTCATTGTGTTTTCCTTCCTACCACTGCACTCCTGCCTCACTTTTTCTCAAGATCATCCATGCTTCTGAGCACTGACCTGCCTACTTATTATTGATGCTCACTGTCTTTGGATAATGCATGGCTTTAGCAATAGCATCATTCTGACTCCCTTCAATCTGTCCTACACACCGCTGCCGAACTTATTTTCTTCTCTTGCTGCTCTACCTCAACTGATTCTCTCTGCCAAATTTTACACTGTATACCTGTCTCCTACAGAATCAAATACAAAAGGATGCATCACTCATCGCATTTTGAATGTGATGCATCCCACCACTGATTACATGCATAGCAATGTTTATTAATGCTGTATGCTTGAAGATTTGCAATTAAAATTGAAAAGGACAGCTCTTCTGATAAGAGCTGTCCATTGCAATGTGAGGACTTCTAGATTTATGACCTGGGAGTTCTTCTGTACATGAGTGGTCATCGTCCAGCACATGACCAAGCTATGGGAGACACTGGGAGTGATCCTATTGGATCCCTTTTGGATAAGTCTCCAGTAATTATCCCATAGGCCTCTATTAGGCCACACCATCTATAGGTAAAATTGGCCTAGAGTGAACAAGCGCCAGAAAGTTTTGCTTTCTGGAGCTTGATGCATATGAAGATTGCGGTCAAACCTCCAAATATTTTCTACATTTTGAACGCGTTTTTGAGGATAGTGCATTCTACCCCCTCTTAGCCTCTCCCCCATATTCCAACCTCATTTTTAGTTATGTTCTCTGCACTCTGCCAATACTTGCTGCCTCACTGCCACACCTAGCACAATTATAGTCTCTTTGCACTTCCACCTCAAGGACTTTGCATGTGCTTCTCCTGACCTATAGAATACACTCCCATGTCTTATTAGATTAACTATTCCAAAACCTCAAGCATGCCTTCAAAGCACACCTCTTTATTCAAGCATATCAGCCCTGCTAACTCTTCCGCCTTTGCTACCATCTCTACTCTCCGCATAGTGCCATCTTATATATGCCTGCCCCTTCCCTCTATGATGTAAGAAGAAGGTCTCTATTTCCTTGTGTTTTCCTTCTTAACACTGTACCACTTTCTCACTGTCTCTCAAGCCCATGGTAATTTTCAATAGCTGGATCAGCAATTTTATGTTCTAGTTATACTCAATCTGTTGTTGATTGTTTATTGTATCATTTTGATTGAAGAATAATGTTATTCATTGTCATCTGTATATTGTTTAATACTGTTAGATGTGCTGTATGTTCTCTCCCTATGTACAGTGCTGCAGGCCAGTTATGGTACCTTGCAATAAAAGATGATAATAATAATAATAATAATAATAATAATAATAATAATAATAATAGTAATAATGGAGTGAATGGTTACAATGTCAAGGTTATTATAGTTTTATTAATGAAACAAACCTTTTTGAGTTTCTCATTAAAAACTGTACAGATGGGTCGCGCCAAATAACCCCTCTGGAAGCTACAAAACTGCAATGTTATTGTACATTAGGGCTTGTGATATTTGTACATCTGTGTGCGTGACTGACTCTGAATCTGTGTAAAAGGGCTCCGATGCAGCAGCTATGGCTTTTCTCATGTAAAGTTCTGTTGTGCTTTGTGCTTCATGTGCAACTTTTTATGTGAGTTATACCAATTCATGTGTGGTTGAAGTCATAGCCTAGTCACAGCCAGGGATGCAGGCCCCCTCCCCTCACCACCCATGTCCCAATCTTCAGGAAAATATCATAGACACCATTTTCCTGAGGATGCACAAATATCTGCAAAAATGGCACTTGCGCCATCTTCCCATATACATCGGACACTCTGCACCCATTATAGGTCACAGCTTTCTGCCACATTTGTTGTATTTGTAATGCTATTAAGATGCAAAATGTAAAGAAACATATGGTACGCTACTGTTATCAGAGCATCTCAGTCAAGCTGGGCATCTTGTGCAGTATGGCATACATATGCTCTATGTATGAGGACATATCTGTACCCTTGAAAATAAGTTGTAATTTAATTTGAATTATTATACATAAATATATTTCACAAGAATATTCTGGGATTGCTCTAAGTATGTTAAAATAATTGTATATACACATGTTATCATGTTGTCATGTTTGTATGTTTTACCCTAGCTAATTATTTCATTAAATCTTAATGTTCAAAAAATGAATTCTGAAGACATCTGCATGGAATAAATAAAATTTGGCCTTATTATAAACTTCTAAGCCACCTTTGTTTCAAAAAGTTTATTCTGTTCTTCTTTAAAAGAAACTTTGACTTAAGGTTGTTAAAGCATCTTTTAAACTATATACCAAGAATTCCCAACTCACATCCTCAGGGACTTCTAACAGTGCATGTTTGACAGATCTCTTAGTTGGTGCACAGGTGTATTCATTACTGGTTGACACATTTTAAAAAAAACAGTGCTAATACAATAATCTATGATATATTTATAGAAATGAACATAGATAAGTGTCACAACCCAGGATTGTGGTCCTTACTGGTGAGGACTCTGTGGCACGGTCCTTCTGGAAGGGGAGCTGGTGTGTGGAGATTGGCATTGCATGTACGCAGAGGTCTGCCAGCATTGGGCCATCCTGACAGGGGTAAGACTAGTGGCATCTCCGTGTCATGACTGTCTGGGCACCACCATGTTTTCTTTAGCCAGGTGACATAGCAGGACAATTGTCTGTGGGTCACATGCTCTCTCTGGCCTATCATGTACTGTTGCTGAGTACTTAAGGGTGTTTGGAGCACCCTGTAGTTGCCAGTGCAACGTGTTTCACAGCAGCGAGAGAGTTCCTGCGCTCCTGACTCTGAGACCAGTGTTCCAGTGCTTGCCCTAGCTCCTTGTCTGCCTTCAGCTCCCTGCAGCCTGCACCACTCTACCTTGCCTTGCACACTGCTAGAGATCACCCTGCACCTTCCTCAAGACCCACTCCTGCCGGAACCTGTCTCCTCATTTGACCCATTCCTGTACAGCCATCATTATAGCATTTCCAGATATCCCTCTCAAGCCATTACTTTGCATACCCGGATTACCATTTCACCTTTACAGCCTATCTGGATTCACCTTATTCATCTCTGTCACCGTGCTGGACATTTATTTATTCCCACTCACTACAGTTTCCTCCTGCTACAGTTATTAGTTTGTTATTACTGGACTTTAGTTATCTTTTTGTTAATTTCTACCAAAAATCACATTTAACTACTTACTTTTCAGTTTAAACCTGTTCAGGTGTTTACTCCTGTTTCCACCCCAGGTCCACAACAAACAAAGGGCCTGATTCAGACCCGCTTGGGAGCGCTGAGCACCCGCAAGTGGGTCGATGGTGCCCAAGTGTGAATGCGCAATGTTGATTGACAGCATGCCCCCTTTGGTGGGCGTTCCGGGAGCGTGGCTGCCCAGACAGAGGCGTTCCCATGGGAATGCCTACCATCTGGGTCCTGCCCAACTGACATCACTAGAGATGTCAGTGGGAGTGCTTTTGGCTCTGATAGAGCCAAAAGCACTCCTGGGCTTGTGGCAGCGAGACCCTACCATAGGGTCTCATCGCAAGCCCAATGGTCGCGATGGTCTTGACCATCGCGACCATCATTTTGGCCGCTCCATATAGCTGTGGGTGGTCACCCACAGCTATGCGAGCGGCCAGGAGGCCGCTCCAAAAAGGAGCAGGGATGGCCCTGATTCAGAGCGAGCACTCTGTCAGAGCGTCCGGCTCTGAATCAGGGCCACAGACTCTAAAAATAAGTGTCTAGGTAAAACATTTAATATTTAATCATGATAAAAAACAAGTACAATTATATTTTACTATATTCGATAGTGTAGCATCATACCATAGATATAGAATAATATAATAATTTGCATGACTTGCAAAGTTCAAAACCTCTGTAACCACATACAGTCTATGAAGCATGAATAATTCCAAAAAATTAAGACAATCCTCCTAATCCAGTTTTTGGAAGTTGTAGTAATACATGGTAATGCACTGAAATGAGAGAATGAAAGCAGCACAAATGTATATTTACCGGTCCGTGGCCATGAAAATTGGGGGTAATTGTCCACAAGGAAGCAGTGCTTATGGTGGTGAGTCCCCTTTGCAATTGTCCGGTAATGGTGCTGCGATGTCAGAAAATTGGAGGCTAGATGGATCTGTGTGGACTGGAGAGCTCTCCAGTCCATAGATAGCCATATAACCTCAAATTTTCTGGTGGAGATACTGAGACAGTGGTAGACACTGGTTTACACACATTAATGACTGTCATTTATAAAGAAAACAATAGGAATAATAATAATAATGTAGCAGTATATATTTTACTCAGTATGTAAACAATGAATACATTAGACATAAAACAAATACTTAGAAATCAAAATTATATCCCACGATGCAATACATATATAAGACATTTAATGGTTGGGAGATGTTAATGTTAAAAGTTTTTTATATAAAGCAGTTAAGAAAAGTGTATTTGTGAAAATACATAAAAAATATATAACATAATTTCCTAGTTAAAAAAAAAACAATCCAGTTTATAGGGTAAACGTAACTGCCTTCGATTTGAATTTTTTTTTGCGATTTTCTGTTGACTTTCAAGTTGCTGTATGTAATAGCATGCGATTAGAGGCAAAGTCAGCAGAAATCCACCGGAATCACTCATCACTGGATACAAGTTGCCATCATTGCAAAGTTCCGTTATACAGATTCAGACAGTCACACACAGATGTACAACTGTCATATATCAAATTAGTCAGTGCAGTCTAAAAGCAAGTACCTTTTGTGAAATAATGTGACATTATTTAGTAGAAAACTGCATGCGAAGTACTGAATTATTTGCAGGTGAGATACATGGTATGGTATGTCGACAGTGATAGACACTAATAAAATGTTGACATGTTAGAATGTTGACATATCATCCCTGGTAGTGACTAACACTAACCCCTACTCCTAATGCTCCCTCTAGTGCCTAACCCCCCACAGCCTAACTGTGACCTCCCACCACAGTAATTGTCAACATTTTACATGTCAACACTCGGAGAATGTTGACACATTGCCTGTTGACATTTGAACAATGTCATCATTCTGGTGTCAACATTATGAATGTCAACATTTCAAATGTCACCTTAATGACTACTGTATATCCCATGCTTTGGGGTAGTATGTGGAGCAATCTTTAATCAATGTAGTAATGTTAAGTGTTGTCTTATTACCCAAATATCACTTAACTGTAATTTCTGATAAAATGAATTGTGTGACTTGCCCAGTTATGTGTTGTATTCCAATGTTTAAAGTGTATGGGTGTGTGAATGTTACTTTAATAAAAACAAAAAAAGGTATATAATGACAATGAAACACTAGAAACTACGATGCTTGTACAAACAAAGTACTTTTCTGGGCAGAAAATAATGGAAAACATGATAAGATTATGTACACTGAAGCACCAAAAGTTATGGGATAGATGCCTAGTATTGTGTAGGACCCCCTTTAGCCCAGCGAAGTGCAGCAACTCAATGTGGTATCGTTTCCACAAGTGGATGGAAGACCTCTGGAGAGATGTTGACCTATGCTGTCTGGAAAGCTTCCCACAGCTCCCTGATATATGTAGGTACAGGATGTGGGGTGTAAATAAACCTCTCCACCACACCCAATAAATAATCTATTGGGTTTATGTTGGGCGAACGTGGTGGCCACACCATTCATCTAATCATCTAAACACTCCAGAATGATCCTTAAACAATTCTGGACTTCTTGGGACCGATTACATTATCCTGCTGGAATATTCCCTTGTTGTGGTGGTACATGAAGTCCATGAAGGACTGGAAATGGCCATCAAGCAATGCAACATAGTGGTTACCGGTCAATAACTTGTTCAGGTGGACAAGCAAACCCAACCCATGCCACATGAACAAACCCACACCATTATGGAACCACCACCAGCCTGAATGGTGCCTGAACTGGAGTCCATGGTTTCACGGGGTCTGCACCACACCTGAACCTTACCATCAGCCCAATACAAATGGATCCATGACTCATCAGAACAGAACACATGTTGCCAGTGCTCCAGGGTACAATTAGTGACATCATAAATACAAGTGTGGTACTGTGTCCAGTGTCATTGTGTTAACAGGGGCACTCTGGTGGGTCTTCTGCTCCCATATCCGATGGAAGCTAAAGAACATTGCACTGCTCTGCTGGATATGCATCTGCTACCTCCTGCATTGAATGTGTATGTGATTTGAGCCAGTGTCACATGCCTGTTTTCGTGGACAGTTATGGCCAGACACCATTGTTCATGATAATTAAGCACCTGTGGTTGGCCATTGAACTGTTTCACAGTGAGTGGTAATGCCTTTCATGAGGTATTCCTGGTACATACATGGCACCATAGATCAAGGAATGTTGACTGTCCGCACAAATTCACAAATGGAATGTCCCATCCATCGGGCCCCCACTGTCATGTCCATTAATTTACGTTGCCTTGCAATGAGCATCCTAGCCAATGTTCAAACTGACTGATAAGATGTCAGATTACAACTGATCCAGGTCTGGGCATTTCCAATATGTCACAGTATGGTGACACCACCTACCAGTACCTTTACATACTGCTATCCCATGACTTTTGGCATTTCAGTGTATGTTCACTTGGTATTTGCACTCCTTCTCTGCATTCTCCTCTTGTCTATACACTGCGCTTGGGTGGTGTGCTGCCTGTGGATGGTGCAGGTTGATTGGCTTGTTGAAACTGAACATGTGGTTTCAAAAGGTAAATGATGTGATAAAGCATTTTGCAGCTGGGAGATGGCAGTGCAGATTTGATTTATCATATGCTGTTGGGCTTATGTCTGCTCTCTTATAACCTGGATATGGTTCCATTCTCTCCATTGCATTACCAATACGGATTAATGACCCAAATAAAGCACTTATTTTTATGCCAATTTTAACTGCAAATTAATGCTGGTTAACTGTTTTTTTTCCTTCAGACATGTATTCAATTTCTGTGTTCCTGATTTCTTCCTAGCTGCCAAACATAATTGAAGTATCTGAATCAGCTTGTGGTTGTTGTGGTTGGGCCTGGATGGCTGGTTGTTCTTGGCTTGGTAGCTCTGAGTAATGTGCCACACTCTCACTGAATTCTGGACCTGTTAGTGCAGTTGAGCGATTATTTGCTACTGTGCATGCACGAAAAATTCTAAAAACTTCTAAGGTGCCTGAATCCCACTGAGTGTATGTTGTTGCATATAGGAGCACTAGCATTAGGAATGGTGAGACAAAATCATGGGCATTCCTGGGTGGAGACTGGGAGATGCATGTAATGGTGAACCGATGGTGGAGTGTTCAGAAGCACTGGCAGTGTTACACCGTCCACGGGCATTGAAAGTGGGAGTACCGGGGCTTGCACAGTCTGGCGCATTCTAGTACACAAGGGGAATGCTGCAACTGACATTTGCATATTATCGCTGCTGCAAGTTGGCAAAAAGTCACAATAGTTCCCACGTGGGAAAGTCACACCACATGGGAACTGTCAGTAGCCGGAGCCAATCAGCGGCTGCTCTACAGTCAGCGCGGACGCTGATTGGCTCTCGGGACATGCTAGATCCCTGCATGTCCCATCAGCTGGCATTTGGGAGCTATCATGATGTGTGGCAACACACATACTGATAGCTGTTGCGTGGTTAATGTAATATCGTTTTTTTGTTTTGCCAAGTTCCTGGATTACTGCGGAGACCAGCGCCAGGTTATAAGTGAGTATTAATTTTTGTTTGCAGAGCCATTCATTAAGGATATTCTACTGGACAAGGGGACAGACACATCTGGTATAGGTAAGTATGTGTAAATGGCT
Source organism: Taudactylus pleione (assembly GCA_031769625.1). Classification (NCBI taxonomy): domain Eukaryota; kingdom Metazoa; phylum Chordata; class Amphibia; order Anura; family Myobatrachidae; genus Taudactylus; species Taudactylus pleione. The sequence continues at coordinate 324,378 of JAUIMM010000677.1, forward strand.
AGGTGTGTGTAATAAAGTTATACTGTCAAAGTGTGTGTGTTTTGTCTTTTTTTAACTATTTATTTTACAGTGAAGTTACAGGTGGCACATGTCTGCTGGCACTTGTTGTTCCACAAGTGCAAAATGGCAGGCATGCTGGCACTTGTAGTTCTACTGTAAAACACAATAGTTTTACATTATTTGGCCCCCTCATTACCTCCATACCCACCAAACCAAGGGTATGGATAAGAGCCCCAGGCTTCAGCATAAGCCTGTGGTGCCTTCTTTGGGGGGTCCCTGACTCCCCCGAGATCACCGTCTTGCGCTGACCGATTTGGGGTGCTAATGCTTTGGACCTGGAGCCCCGGTGATTGGGTCTCCGGGCTGTGGCTTTAGACCCCAGTCGGTTGGGTCTGGTGCTGGTCTTAAATATAGGGGGATCCCCACGTTTTTTTTTCCACCTATATTTAAAACCAGAACTGGTCCCTGCAGTCTTGTTTTTTTTCTAAAATATGGTGGAACCCTACACATTTTATTCCCCATATTTTTATACACCACCACTGGCTGGCAAGCCTGGGGCTGGTTTGGCTTTTGGGCCCCCTATGTCATTTTTTTTTATTTTTAACTTCTTTTTTTCTACAGGTACAACGCAATAGGAATTTTTGGCAAATATTCCAGGGAGCCCCCTAAACATGGGTAGACATGGGGGATCACTGTGGGTACCCTCATTTTTAACTCCTGAACGAAGTCGGGGTTTTTAAATAGCTTTGGCAGGTGCATTTTTGCAGAATTTAAAAAAAATGCGTTTTGGGACTTAAAAATATGCTAGTACCCATTTTAATGTACCTCCAAATTTGATTGGACCATTTTTAAAAATGAAAAAATGAATCTAAGTGCTCTTCTGCATCACTTCTTAAAAGTCGGGAAAAAAAACACCAGCCGCGGCTATTTAAAAACCCGACTTTCTTTTGCAGCCAAAAATGGGGGTACCCATAGTGATCCCCCATGTCTGGACATCTTTAGGGGGGTCCTAGGATTATTTCCCGAAAATTCCCATTTTTTTTACGCCGATCCAAGTATCGCCGGGTCCCGTTTTCGCCTACTTTCAAATTGAATACGGGGATATGCGGGCACGCACGCAAAACTTTAATGCCTACAAACAGGCAAAGTCGGCGTTAAGTCCAGGCCGCGTTAAATTATCGCGGCTCGGCTCAAATTGAATACGGGCCTATGCTTGCAAACTCACGAGTATGACATCACGTGTATTGCATAATGGATTTGTAAAAAAATATATATATTTTTTATAAAATTCATGAAACAATTATGTATAACAACAAATTGTGTCATTACTGTACTTTAAAACATATTTCCAAATGTTTGAATACAATATTCATTCATAGATGTACTTACCAGACAGAGATGGTGCCTGTGTCATTGATGTTCACCCCATCCATAATCTCAGGTGGCGTTACTTGTTTGAGCTCAAAGGAGGTATAATCCAGAATGAATGGTGTGCCACCTTCTGTCTGTGATGCTTGCCTCTTTTCTTTCCCCATTATATCTTTCAGTCTACTTTTGATGTTGGAATATCTCTTTAGCAATTCTCCTCTGATTTGGGCACCGAGTGCGTCATGCACACCTTCCCATAACATTTTATTTCTGGGCATGGAAGTCTTGTGAGCCAATGAGCCCATTGATCTATCATACACATGTACTATGCCATACACCAGGGCTCAATTTTCTGCATGAGTAAAGTGAATATTATGCTTGATTTTGGTTTTGAATAGGATTGGCTGACTCCCTGCCTTATCCTTCTCCTCTTCCCCTGACTTCCTAGCTACTTGTCGCCCTGCATCCTATTGCTTCTGTTCATTGTCCCTACCCTCTCTTTTTCCATTCATATTCACACAAATCACTGAGACCCCACAAGACACAGAACACTTACAAGTTAAAGACAAGCACATACCTCTCGCATGCAAATAAAACACTGTGAAAATAAAAAGACAAGACTTTAAAAACTAAACAGAATGCAAAAAATACAAGACTCTTCGACAAACAAAACACACTGTCCTCTATTCTACTAAACCCTCAGCTAATTTATTTCAGCAGCCCCTGCTGATATGGGGCATCACCATCTTTTCAAGAAGTCAATGGCAGATTGGAGTAGTTTTCGGGGCTTGTAGCAGAAAGTCTAATGGTACTTTCTCAGGAAGCCTTGAAATCACTCGTGATTGCATACAGCAACTTTAGCGGCAAATTCTCAGGAATCTCAACATGATTTCTGGAGTCTTGAAAATCACAAAAAAAGGTAACCTATTACATTTCTCCCAATTTCTTTTTTAAAGTCTGATTTTTGTAATTAATCAAGGCTGTTAGTAATTGGCTATGCCTTAGAAAAACATGTGCATATTAAATCACTTATAAAGTCTCTCTTCCAGAGATATAAGCCCCTATTTACTACAATCCGCATTTCAAATGTGGTTGTAGTGTGATAATTTCACCTAACTTCACAAGGCGAATTTAGGAACTATCACAAGAATTTATTAACATTCTCAAGCAGGAACCCTGTTCCTGCACATGCGGAGATGTACCGCATGTTAAATTAACTTGAATCAGAAAGACTTTTAGTAAACATCATCTGATTTAATTTTGACTAGTGAACTATATTAAGTCAACTACACTCATTTATAGATGGGGCTTATGTTTTAAGTGTATTTAATACATCTTTAGCATTATATATTTCTATTTTCACATCTTTTACATGTTTATAAACAATCTGTATAGTTTAATTTCTTTATTAGTAAACACCATATACAGTACATTAATTAATGTAACTAAATATATGTGAATAATACATCTACAAATGTTTACATATCTAATACATTTTATGTGCCCTGGGATATTGTTTTGCTTTGTAAATGAATAATTTGAAAAGGTGGTAATTCCCCTTAACAACAACTAATAGGCAGCTATCATTTATCTCAAGCAGATTGACATTTTTTGAAAAACATAAACATATACTTATATATCACAAATAATACCTGCATCAAATACTGTGTTGTCTTCCAACATGCGCACTGCAGATTCTACAGCTTGCATTGAGCTTCCACCATTAGCAAGTACAGAATATCCACACTTGGCTGCATTTTTAACACCAATTTTGCTGCTTTCTGCAAGATCATCAGGTATTGCCCAAGCCCCTCCATGGACTACAATAACTGGCTTACGGATCATTTTTGTTGTTGAAACTGTAAAACATTTAAATAATTAGTTGCTCGCCAAAATATTTATTTCATACAACAAGAGCAACATTTATGTATTTGCACATCCACTAAATTATGAGTTTTAATGTTACAATTTCAAACTTCTCAAACTTGTAGAAACAATTTTTAATCATGTATAACCAAAAGCTAATATTTCTGCTCATAATGTAAGCAACATACTGTGGCAAAGTGAGTTTACCACATAACGTTTTAAGAGATTCAGCTTTCACTGCCACTAGCAGAATGTTGTCAAATAGAGTTCATGGGCAAATCAACTGTATATAAAGGAAAGGAAAGAGTTAAAAGAATTAGGGCATTGTGCAGAGGTGGGCAAGAAGCAGTCCTCCAGCTGCAGTACAACTACACATTCCAGCATGCCCTGCTACAATTTGCTATTTGGTCATGCTGAAACTATTGCAGGGCATCTATTCTTCTACTGCTTCCCGCTATTCGATGGAGAAGTACTTCAATCGAATCAGAAACATTGATGGTTGCTCACCATCGGTTTCTGATGTTGAGCCATAGCTTAATCTGATTGTTAATCTGTGCTTTCTTAGTGCTAGGGTTTGCTAAAAAGAAACCGTTTTGTTTTGTGAAAGCTGTCTACAATATTGATAATAAAGTGGACTACTACAGTAAAATAAAATTACATTGTGATTGTAATCTTGAATTGTCTATGTCTCAATACAGTATTGTCAATCATGTATTTATAAAAGTAGTAATACATGCATGGCTTGATCTGAAGTTTGAAACAAAAGCACAAGATCTAATAATGAAACTATCCTAGATAGTTATGTTGTTTTAATATCATACTGTAGACAAAATGCCAAAAGCTAGATTAACAATAGGGCGGATGGAGCTACAGCTCCAGGCCTCCACATATAAATAGGCCCATCATCATGACAGCATGTTGTTGACCAGCTGCCTAACTGGCCACACAGACAGCCATAAATCATAAGTATTAAAATAGTTGTTCTAGTTTTATCACAAAATAATACAATCTTTAATTTTTGAATGTATTTAAGGAGATAGTGGGGCTGATAGTGTGGGGGGTGTACTGGACATACCCACATGACATGTGACCCACACAACACACAGCTCTTCCCTTTCTCAGTATAGGCCCTTGAATATTTTCAGCCCAAGGCCCATATGGCCCTTAACCTGGCCCTGCTTCAGGCAGATAAAAGTATCAATAAAATGCATGATAAACATACCGCATGTTAACTTTTGGGTATTGGCTGTAGTGTAGAAGAGAAGTTGCTAAATTCAAAGAAGTGTCAGAGCTTTTTTAGGCAATCTATAAAGGTAGTAACAATATAGCCCTATGCCCAGTCTACAAAACATTAGGCCCTACAAGCACCAAACCTATTAAGTATTTCAGATAATCAGTTACAGGAATAACATGCCAGGAGACTGATCATATCACATCTAACAGTAAAGATGTAATATACAGTATTTGATTAACTGCTCATGTCCCATGCAGTATGAAGGCCAGAAAACAAGACCAATAAAAGTCTTATTAGTGAAACATTTAAGGAATATCAGGAACGGTAAAGAAGATCACAGTCTATCCCTACACCAATAAAACCAAATGATTTCATTGTCATAGCACAATGGGCTATTGTTCATGATATTATTTGTATAGTGCATATTTACTTTGCAATTGGAACAAAACAGTAACAAGACTGGGTAATAGTGGACATACATAATAACTTTGCCTTGCTTTCAAGTTTACAATTTGTATTGAAATAGGAATTTGATACATGAAGGTAAGTGTTACACATTACACATTGGTACAGTAAAATTGCATAGATAAAAATGTTCTTAGTAGGCTATATTATCCAGTCAAAGAGCAATATTGGCCTGGGATAACAGGGATGTGTCAGGGAAAATGAGATCACATGTATGTTTTGTGTGAAATGTGTGAAGGGGTGGTAACTGAAGAGAATAGATTATGGAGATTGCAAAAGTGCTTAGGGGACTTGATTACCTGAAGAGGTAAGTTTTCAGGGAGCCCTTTAAGGTTTGTAGTCTAGAAGAATGTCTTATTGTGTGAGCGAGGTTTATGGATATCCCACACAGTGAATGCAATAAAAAAAAGTCCTGTAACCATGAATGGAAGCAAGTAATGAATTTGGATAAGAGTTGCAATTTATCACACAGAGGACTAACTGAGATATCTTGAGATGGTTGGTAAAGTTTCATTTAAAGCCTTTTTTGTACTATAAGCAGAAGAATTTTATATTGAATTCAGTAAAATACAGGCAGCCAATAGGGACTGACAGAACAGCAGTAGAAAAATGTTTTGCTATGAAAATCAGTCTAGCTGCAGCACTCAATATAGATTGTAGGGAAGAATTCAAAGTAGATTGTAGTTTAAAGGAAGACCAATAAGGAGAATGAATGAGTGCATAAATTCAAGTTTTTGCAGCATTTTATACAATATATATATGTGTGCATTCTGGAAATATTTCTTAGATGTTTTAAACAGGATTTGGAAGCAGATTTGATGCTTTGATTTGGAAGCAGATTTGATGCTAGGAGAAAAGAACAGTTCTGAGACAAGGATGACACCTAGGCAGTGGGCTAGTGGGTATGGTTGATTTTTGTGTTATCAACAGAGATGGAAATTTGCATCAATATTGACTGAGTTATCACATACAGCACTGCTAATTTGTGTTTAAAGCCTCTCAAGAAGCTTGGATACTGTAGGAAAGTGAGCTGGAGCTGATAAATGGGACAGTAATTGAGAGAGTATTAGCTGTTTTAGAACAGGAATAATCATTACATGCTTGAAGTAATGATTGAAAGATACCAGTACAGAGAGAGAGAGAGAGAGAGAGAGAGAGAGAGAGATTACAGACTATGCACAGGAGACAGTAATCAACTAAATTGTGAGACTATGGGATAAATTTACTAAAGGTCAGTTTGCCGTTGATTTGAAAACCAATGAAAACCGACTGCTAATTGCTGTCTGAAAAATGCAGATTTATCATCTGCAGGGTTCAGCTTTAATGAGAACCCAATGCTGATGTCTGTCAATTTTTGCAGCTCTAATATGCATATCCAATTGGCCACGAGGTTTTGCCTGCAAAAAATTATGCAGAGAAAATTGTGTAGTGCTTAATGGTGCTCAAAATACAAGAACTCAATCTACCAAAAATAGTTAATTTTAATATGAACAGATATATATGAACATATATTCCCAAATTCATCTATAATGTAAATAGCTCCCATGAGTACATATGTTAAAACAATACACATAAAAACGATTGATCTTCCACAGTTGTATTGACAGTAATACCATCTCAATAATAGTGGTAATCTATAGGAGAGTTTAGATAGGCCAAAGTAGCAAATAATCTGTGATCAATAAAAACATGTAACTAAAGAGCCAGCCAGTTCTTAATGTTCCATAATCACCTGAATCATTGGAATATCCCAAAGTGCACGTGTTCCTGTCTTCTAATTGATCCCTGGACTCTTTAAACTTGAAATAAGTTGTTGAAAAAATGTACTCACAATTGAGAGATATAAATAATTGTTATCCCCATAGATGATTGTCCTGAAGTGTCGGATAATGGTAGGAAACCCACAGTGGGCTAAGGCTGCTCCAATGGTTGTCCCTGATGGCAGGCAGAAGACCCGCTGTATCAGTGCCGGCGGCAGATGTGAGCACACTGTAAGTGAGAGTCTCACCTGTGGACAGCCGATCACACAGCAGCTGGTGGCTGGGAAGAAGATGCAATGTTCCGGCTTTCCAGCAGCAGTGAGCAGACAATTCAAGCCGACCTAGGTAGTAACCTCCAAGAAGGCAACAAGTCCACTCTGATGAATCCCAGGGGGGACTTCAATCCAGACAGCAATAGGGGAACACTTGCACAGTTCACACACTTGACGCACAGTGGATGGGGTCAAAGGGACACACACACATGACAGGGGGGTACACATGACAGGTATCACACACATGACAGGGGGTTCACACACAAATGACAGGGGTGATACACACTGACAGGAGTTTCACACACACACTGAAATCATCACACACTGCAGATGTTGGAATGCCAAAGAATCAGAGAAGGAAAACAGCGCTGCGAGAAGGTGACTAATTATTGGACTAATTAAGCTATTTGGAAGCAAGTTCTGATAATTTTTCCTTAAAATAAAGAATGAAAGAAAAAATAGACCTTCTCTGGAGCGCTAAAAAAAATCAAAAGCACGTACCCACTTGAATACCAAAAATATTGCACCTGCAGGTGTGGAGTAAATGCTTACTTACTGATTTTTAGGCCAGGTTGGCTCCCTCCTCACAGCAGGTGGGCAGTGCAGGGGGTGTGGTGGCACAAACACGTCCTTTTGGTCCTGCCCCTCACTGTACAGAGCCAATAATACAGGCACTATAAAGCAGGTGGCAGGGCTATAATGATACAATTCAGTGTGAAAAGCCAGTTGTAAGACAAAAAAGAAGACCCCAATATTAGAAACAAAAACGGCAATCTTCAATTTAAATGATAAAAACCTCACAGATGCACAATTGTCCATACTACAAAAAGGGCTTAAATTTGCACAACAATCCCAAATTAACAAATTCAATCTTTACATAGATGCACAAAAATGTATTAAGATACTTTGCATAAAAAAATTCTTTGTCCACAAGACATCGACAAGAGGAATGGCATCCGCAACAAAATATTCCTATATACACACAGATTTTAAACAACCATCAACTTTTAATCCCACTCAACACACAGGACCCCATTTGGAAACATACCAATAGTTCATAGAATGAAAAGTTATGGAACTTCCAGACAAAATGAAAATGAAACAGAACATATCCAAATAAGAGAAGAAAGGCCTAGAAGAACTTAAGAAAGACAAATCCATAATTATAAAACCAGCAGACAAAGGTGAGGGAGGAGTAATTATGAGGAATGAAGACTACAAAAAAGAAGCTGAGAGATTACTATCGGATACCAACACATATGAACTATTAACAAATGATCCAACAAAAGAGTTCTCAAGTAAACTGAATGAGATAATAGATGAAGGCCTGTAAATGGGAATTACTAACAAAAAAAAACATGAATTTATAACAAAGAAGAATCCAAAAATTCCAACCTTTTACTTTTTAACAAAAATCCATAAGTATAGGAAGAAACCACCAGGGCGACCAATAATATTAGGTCTTAACTCAATTGCAAGCAACCTTTCCAAATACATATTTTTTTTTCTCCAAATAGTAGTATTATAGTAAAAAAACTATCTAAAAGATACCATGCGCATCCTTCAAACCCTGGAAGAATTCCCTTGGAAAGAAAACTATGTCATGGCACATGCGACGTTAAGTCACTATATATGTGCATTTCCCATGATGAAGTTTGAGCATCCACTCGACACTATCTATCTACCTCAACAAACATCTCCAATCAACAAATCAATTTTATCATGTGCAATATAGATTTATTTTAAATAACTACTTTTGGTATGACGTAAAATTTTACCTCCAAAAGTGTGAGATCTTGATGGGAACATCATTCGTACCAAGTTACGTGAACTTGTTTGTGTCCAGATGGGAGTATCAATTCATTTGGAATGATAATGAATATATTACAAACATAACATCATATGCTGGAAATTTTTTATTGATTATATCTTTTTTATCTAAGAGGGACCTGATGAAACCCTAAAAAAATGTATTCAATACATCAATAACAATAATATCAACCTAGAATTCACTACGACAACAAGCAAAGACTCAGTAATTTTTCTGGATCTCAAAATTTACATTAAAGTAAACAGAGGTCCTGATTCAGACCCGGATGGTATCTGCAGTCCATCCGCAACTGCCAATGGTTTGCTAATCTGCGCATTCACAAACTACTCTGTATGATCACAGATCCCTTGCTCGCCCAGCAAAACCAGCCAAGCAGAGTGAGTGACAGGAGAGGCCGTTTGTGGGTGGTGACAGGGGCAATCCAGTAAAAATTGGGGGTTGGAGATGCGAATGCAGGCATGCCCGAGTGTTTCAACGCCATTTTAGAGGCGTGCATAATTAACAGGCAGCGTCATAGTACACGTCACCAGCCATTTTATTCCTCTGTTTTCCTCGAAATGCTTGCAGTTAAAAAAAAGCTACCACAAGCACTGCGTTCCCATCCGATAGTGGTCGATGTACCAATGTTTTCATAAACTTCCAGTAGATGATGTGGGGCAGTGGGCATCTCTGCATACGCTAAGGGGAGTCTGCATACACAAAGTGAACATTCATACAGGTACGATGGGCATGCCTATGCCTTGGCGAGCAATCGCTCCCCGCTGCATCACTTTGAAATATTTGCATATGCATAATTCAAGCGTACGCTCATAGCGACCGGGTCTGAATCAGGCCCAGAATTCACACAAAAACATACATTAAGGAAGTGAACAGCAAAAACATACTACTCCATTACCAGCAATCATCATACAAAATGTAAAAAAAATATATTAATCAACAATATTCAAAGAATGAAACAAAACTGCACAGAAGTAGAAAATTTCAAAACCCAGAGCAAAGAACTAAAGAACAACTTCATCCAGAAAGGATATAAAGAAATACACTTGGAGAAACAATTGACAAAATTTGAAAAGAAGAAAAGAGAAAATATGATTTGCTATAAAACAAAAGAAGGTGAAAAACATAAACCAGATCTACCATTCAACACTCAATTCAATAGCAACAGTACCAAGATAGAAAACTTCATACAAAAACATTGGCACATCCTCAAACTAGATGAAGATTTGAAAACACTCATCCAAGAACACCCAAAAATAATATACAGATGGGCAAGAACGTGTAAAGAGCTACATTCCACTAGACAATAATAAGAACACAAAACAAGGAGGTTTCCAGCTATGCCTAGATTGTAAAGCTGGAGAGAATCTTGGGTCACCAACTGCTAAAATTCTACACAAATTAAAATCCAACAAGAATGGAAAAACCTTCAAATCAAACAACATGCATTTCAGAAGAAGTATTCTACATGATGTAATGCAACTGCGGACTACAATATATTGGCCAAACAAATAGAAAAGCAAAGTACATCTAGCAGACCACCTTTACAATATAAAAAGGGCACTCCAAACACACAGTGTCTCTAAACACTACTTAGAATCACTGTTAAGGCTCAGATCAGACAATTGGGTATGAGTCCTGCTATGGCCTTAAGGGCCGGTTGTGATCTAAGGGCCAGTAGAATGAGGTGTGGCCTTCGAGCCAGTAGCAGCCTCTGGGCTGGTTGTGGCCTGAGGGCCAGTAGAATGAGGTGCAGCCTTTGGGCCAGTAGCAGCCTCTGGGCTGGTTGTGGCTTGAGCGACAGAAGGATGAGGTGCAGCCTTTGGGCAGGTAGCAGCCTTTGCACTGGTTGTGGCCAGGGGCCAGTAGGATGAGGTATGGCCTTTGGGCCCGCAGCAGCCTTTGGGCTGAGTAGCAGCCTTGATGGCTGAGGATCCTTGGCCTGATGCAGTCCAGAGGCCGTAATGACAGTCACTGAAAGGAGTCACAGCCTATGGGCTGAGAAGCAGCTTCCAGGCTGTGCAGCAGCCCTGTCGGCTGGATGAACTTGGCAAGGATATGCTGGGGTGCGCTGAGTGTCGACAGGATGACACCAATGGTGGTAGTACACCAGGTAGTGTACTCTGGATGCTGAAGTGCGCTTAGTGTTGCCAGGATGACACCAGCAATCGTACAGAAGATTGCGTACTCAGGTCGCTGAAGTGTGCTTAGTGTTGCCGGGATGACACCAGTTATGGTACACAAAATTGCATACTCAGGATGCTGAGGTGCACATGTGCCGCCTGGATGGTACAAATGGCAGGAGACAGGAATGCAGACCGAGCCGCCCAGATGACACAAGCGGATGGTAATACAGTGGCGGACTGTGCCGCCCAGATGACACAAGCGGCTGGTGCAATGGAGCTTACTAGACACAGGTAAATCGATTGGAAACAGGAGACCACACTGGAACCGCAAAAATGTGGAAAGCTATCACTGGCATCGGAGCAGCATGCCCAGGAGAAGGTCATGTATGCAGGAGCCAATCCGGGCTGATCCCAGAATTATAGACAGGATGCAGGTGGAGTTTCAGTGAATGCTGGCTTGGTGATCACCCTGCACCAAACCAGCAGTGTGGAGGCTTGTGACAGTACTCCCCTATGATGAGGGTTTGCGGAACCCATAGACCCTGGTTTGTCTGGAAAGTCCAAGAAGAATCTTCTTTGCAGGGCCAGAGCATGCAAGGAATCCTCTGAGATGCAGGAATGCTCCTCTGGTCCATACCCCTTCTAGTGGACCAGAAACTGAAGAGATCCCTGGGAAATTCTGGAGTCTAGGATCTTCTCTACGACAAATTCCTGATGCCCCTGAATGAGAACAGGTGGAGGTCTAACCGGACATCTAGGAGACAAGTTGGAGGAAAGAAATACTGGTTTCAGGAGGGAGCAATGAAAGGTATTATTGATCTTCAGAGTCCTTGGAAGTTTCAGTTGAAAGGCCACACGATTCACCTGAGCAATAATGCGAAATGGGCCAATGAATTTAGACTCCAGCTTTTGTGACCTCTGACGTAGATTGATATTTATACTTGACAGCCAGACAAAGTCTCCTATTTTGAAATTACAGGGCCTTCAATGCTTATCAGCCCACACTTTGGACCGACCTGATGCCTGAAGGAGAGACTGATGCACCTTCCTCCAAACTGACCGTAGCCTCAAAACAGATGAAGAAGAAGGTATTCTGGTAACTGACCACTCAAAAGAATTGCTCCTAGGATGGATCCCGGAGTTGCAGTAAAAAGGAGAGATGGAAGAAGCAGAATGGCAGGAGTTGTTATAAGCAACTTCTGCAAAGGGTAACAGTGAAGCCCAATTGTCTTGACATTTCGAGATGAAACAGCGGAGGTACTGCTCTAGGAACTGATAGACCTGCTCCTTCTGCCCATTAGACTGCAAGTGGTAACCTGATGACAGGCTGACATTAATGCAGAGATCTGCACAAAAGCACTTCCAGAACCGGACAACAAATTGCGTCCCTTGATCTGAGACAATACCCACCGTAAGCCCATGGAGCCTGAAGACATGCTGTAAGAACAGTGCAGACAGCTCCTTGGCAGATGGTAAATTGACCAGGGGAATACAATGCACCATTTTGAAGAAATGGTCTACGATGGTCCAGATGACAGTACAACGAGAAGACACCGGAAGGTCCACGGCAAAGTCTATCACAATGTGGGTCCATGGTTTAGAGGGCATTGAAAGAGAACACAACAGACCTTGTGGAGCAGTCCAGGGGGTCTTATTTCTAGAACAAACATCACAGACCAGGACAAACTCATGAGTGTCTCTCAACATGGACTGCCACCACACAGACTGAGATAAAAGTTTGAGAGTCATAGAAATTACAGGATGACCCAATGCCTTGGAGGAATGAAAGTCCTTCAACTCCACTTTGCGACATCTCTCAGGGAAAAACAGTAGACCTGATGGCATACTAGGTGGAGCTTCGGCTTGACAAGCCCTGAGGGAATCTGCCAGGGTCCGGGTTCCCGCACAATTTATCCTGGAAGCTGGAATGATGGACTCTTCTGAAGCTCTGGGCAGTAGACATACCAGGAAGCTTCGAGACAGGGCATCTGCTTTAATAGTCTTGGACCCAGGTCGAAAAGAATTTACAGAATTGAAGCGGGTAAAGAATAGGGCCCATTGTACCTGCCTCACGTTCAATCTTTTCATTGTCTTGATATAGGCCAGATTCTTGTGATCAGTGAGGACTGTCACCACATGGTTAGCCCCCTCCAACCAATGCCTCCAGTCCTCAAAGGCCCACTTAATCACCAACAGCTCCCAGTTGCCCACATCGTAATTCTTCTCTGCAGAACCAAATTTCATGGAGAAAAAAACACAATAATGCAGCTTACCATCTTTAACATCTTTCTGAGACAGGATAGCACCTACTCCATTTTCAGATGTATCAACCTCCGTGATAAACAGAAGCTCTGGATTTGGATGCCAGGAGGACAGGAGCAGACACAAAAGCCACTTTCAAGGTGTCAAAGGCTCAAACAGCCCTGGGTGACCAATTTGCAACTTCTTTTTTGGTTAACTCCACAATGGGGAGACTATGGCAGAAAAGGACTTGATAAACCTGCGGTAGTGGGTTGCACCCAGTCCAGAATGGCCTTCACTTTTCCAGGATCCTTGGGGAAACCCTGCAAAGAAATACAGTAGCCTAGAAATGACAACTCCTTTACATCAAATTTACATTTCTCCAATTTAGCAAAGAGATTATCTAGTAACATTTGCAAGATCAGTCTGACATGTTCCCGATGTTCCTCTATGGATTTGGGATAAATAAGGATATCATCCAAATAAACCACCGCAAAGACTCCCAAGAAATCCCTTAACACCTCATTAATAAAATCTTGAAACACGGCAGGTTCGTTGGAGAGGCCGAATGGTATGACCAGGTATTCAAAATGTATTCAAAATGTCCAGAATGGGTGTTAAAAGCCATCTTCCACTCATTCCCTTCTCTGATGCAAATGAGGTTGTATGCTCCCCTGAGATAAATCTTGGAGAAGATAGATGCCTCATGCAGTTGGTCAAAACGTACTGGGATGAGTGGCAAGGGATAGGCATTCTTGACTGTGATGTATTCAGTCCACAGAAGTCTATGCAGGGTCGAAGAAGAACCCTGCTCCTACTGTGGATTTGGATGGATGGATAAAGCCTTTATCCAGAGCCTCCCGGATATAGTCCTGCATGGCCTGATCCTCCAGAATGGACAATGCATATAATCGTCCCTTAGGAAGCCTGGCACTGGGTAACAGATCAATGGCGCAGTCGAAGGATCGGTGAGGAGGCAGGACATCAGCTTTTTTCTTAAAAAAACTTTGGCTAGGTCTCTATATGGAGTCGGAATGGATGAGGCAACAGCAGCAGCAGGATGAATAGGTCAAGATAGACAGTGAGAGAAGCACAATGTACCCCACTCCAAGATGTCACTAGTCTGCCATTGGATCACAGGGTTATGCTTCTTCAACCAGGGCAACCCCAGAACCACCGGAGCCAAAGGACACTGCAGTGGAAGAAACAAAAGTTCCTCACAATGTAAGACACCAACCCACAGCTGTAGAAGAATCCAGAGGAGCACCGGAGCTTTGGAAAGGCTGGTTCCATCAATCCAATCACCGACACAGAAGTGGATAATGGCAGTGGGGTCAGACCTAGAGTTTGGAAAAAGGACAAGTCCGTGAAGTTGTCTACTGCACCACTGTCTATGAATGCCAGGATGGAGACCTGCGTGTTAGATTGATGAATTACTGTGATTATCAGGACAGAATTTTCTGGGGAGACAGATGCAAGGCCTAGATGTACCTCTCCTAACACACCTAGACCTTGTCTTTCCCAACTTTGGAGAGGACAAAGTTGGGCTAAGTGACCTCTGCCACCACAGTAGAGACATAACCCCAACAAGCATCTCCTCTGCTTCTCTTTGGGCGGACAACGGAATGCACCCAGCTACATGGGTTCATCCAAATCAGACGGAGTCGTCCACAATGGAGATCAAGGGGGCTGAGAATGTAACTTCTTCTCCACTCGGTGTTCCTGGAGCCGTCAGTTGACATGAATAGCCAAACATAAGATCAAACAGGGAACTTGGGGCAGGATACTGGACCAGGATTTTCTTTAATTTTGTCCGATAAACCACATTGGAACTGACTTCTTAAAGACTGCTCACTTGCGGAACTCCGTACAATAATCTTCCACCGCTCTACTCTCCTGTTTTAGAGACCGAAGGTTTGCCTCTGCCATGGCTGCCTTGTCCGGGTCATCATAGAGCAGCCCTAGTGCAGTAAAGAATGCCTGCACTGTCTGGAGGGCCAGACTGGATGAAGGGAGCCCAATGGCACAGGTTTGTGGATCACCTTGAAGTAAGGAGATGATAATGCCTACTTGTTGGGTCTGTAAAACTGAGGACCTGGGCCAAAGTCGGAAGTAGAGCTTACAGCTATCATTAAAATTCAGGAAGTCCTTCCGGGTGCTGGACAACCGATCAAGCAAATTTAATTTGAGTTCCACAACCAGGGGAGCAGGGGCACCACAAGTCTCCTCTACATGGAGAGAAAGTTCCTGCACCTTTTGTATCAGAATCTGGATCTGTCCTGCCAGAATCTGAGCTGGGTTCTGACTGGGGTCCATGATGGAGGATCACAATACCCTGAATAGTGTGGCCGGTGATAATGTTAAGGCTCAGATCAGACAATTGGGTATGAGTCCTGCTACGACCTTGAGGGCCGGTATACCTTGGCTTGATGCGGCCATGTAGTAGCCTTGAGGGCTGGAGAAGTCTAGTTGGCTGAGGCCTGTAGGCTGGTAGAATGAGATGTGGCCTTTGTGCTGCTAGCAGCCTCTGGGCTGTTTGTGGCCTGAGGGCCAGTAGAATAAGGTGTGGCCTTTGGGCAGGTAGCAGCCTCTGGGCTGGTTGTGGCCTGATGGCCAGCAGAATAAGGTGTGGCCTTTGGGCCAGTAGCAGCCTCTGGGCTGGTTGTGGCTGCGGGCCAGTAGAATAAGGTGTGGCCTTTGGGACGGTAGCAGCCTCTGGGCTGGTTGTGGCCTGACGGCCAGTAGAATAAGGTGTGGCCTTTGGGCCGGTAGCAGCCTCTGGGCTGGTTGTGGCCGGGGGCCAGTAGGATTAGGTATGGCCTTTGGACCTGCAGCAGCCTTTGGGCTCAGTAGCAGCCTTGAGAGCTGAGGATCCTTGGCCTGATGCATTCCAGAGACTGTAATGACAGTCACTGAAAGGAGTCACAGCCTATGGGCTGTGAAGCAGCCTCCAGGCTGTGCAGCAGCCTTGAGGGCTGGATGAACTTGGCAAGGAGATGCTGGGGTGTGCTGAGTGTCACCGGGATGACACCAGCAGTAGTACACCAGGTAGTGTACTCTGGACACTTAAGTGCGCTTAGTGTCATCAGGATGACACCAGCGATCCTACACAGGATTGCGTACTCAGGGCCTGATTCAGAGCCAGATGCTCTTTCAAAGCACTTGCTCTGAAACAGGGCCCTCCCTCTCTTTTTTTAGAGCAGCCTCCTGGCCACTCGCATAGCTGTGCGTGACCACCCACAGCTATAGTGAGCGGCCATGATGATGGTCGCGATGGTCAAGAGCCGGCTCCCTCGTACGCATGCGCACTTGGCCAACATCGACCCGCTTGCGAGCGTTCAGTGCTCGTGAGCGGGTCTGAATCAGGCCCTCAGGACGCTGAAGTGTTGTTAGTGCCATCGGGATGACACCAGCGATTGTACACAAGATTGCATACTCGGGATGCTAAGGTGCACTTAGTGCTGCCAGGATGACACCAGTGATTGTACACAAGATTGCGTACTCAGGATGGCTGAGGTGTGCCCGTGCCGCTTGGATGGTACAAATGGCAGGAGACAGGAATGCAGACTGAGCCACTCAGATGACACAAATGACAGATAATACAAATGGCGGATTGTGCCGCCTAGACGACACAAGCGGCTGGTGCAATAGAGCTGACTAGACACAGGTAACTTGACTGGAAACAGGAGACCACACTGGAACTGGAAACACATGGAATGCTGTCACCAGCATTGGAGCCATGTTCCCAGGAGAAGGTCATGGATGCAAGAGCCAATCCAGGCTTATCCCAGAATGATAGACAGGAGCCAAGTGGACTTTCAGCGAATGCTGGTTCGGCGAACACCCTGCACCGAACCAGTAGTGCAGCGGCTTGTGATAATCACACAACAAGAACCCATCTGGACTAAAATTTCCAGTGATACAAAAGATTAAGAAAAACTGGAGAGGAGGCAATGTAATCAATGATCTGAAGAAATATGAATCAAGAAAGATTTTTGAAGTTCAGACCTTACAACCCAATGGCTTAAACATAGACTTCAAACTTTGGGCCTGATTCAGGCTTGGGAATAGAGTGAGATATCTCTCTCAACTGATCATCTTGGTGAAACCATGATGCACTGCAGGTGGGGTAGATTTAAAATGTGCAGAGAGATTTAGATTTGGGAGGAGTGTTTCCAAACTGACATCTAAATTGTAGAGTAATAATAAAGCTGTGCATTATTTGTGGGCTACATGCAAAAGCAGCCAGTATTTGCCCCACATGTAAAAAATTTACGTATTTACACCCCTCGCATTGAAATATGGTTTGTTCAGGTCCACAGTCGAGAGAGATATCTCACTCTATTCCCAATTCTGAATCAGGCCCTTAATCCCTTTTTATAGACATATTGCCAAATACCATACTACAATACAAACACCACTTCACAATCTAATATATAACTATATTTTCTACATAAGGGAGATCCAACAAACATGTGGATCCCATCATTTTTTAATGTTTCCGGTTGTCACTTCCGTTTTTTTCTTAATTGGACAATAATGTTTTTTTCTATTTAAAGAACAAACTCTCACAAGCAAGCCATCCTTGAAAAAGTAAATTTATCACAAGAAATGCATTGGAAGCATAGAGGAGAGCCTGGAGACATGCATTATCCACAGCCGCTAACCCCTGCTGAGTTCCAGCCCGCTCCGGTGATGTCATCATCGGCCCCACAGCCAGACACTCTGGAGACATGGCAAACAGAAAGCCATCTATGGAGGGAGTTTGCGCACCACTCCCCAGCCTGCTGTTAAGAAGATCTGAACAGCGGAAAGGTAGGGACAGCTAGGTAGTACATCTCCACATGACTGGCACCACCAGGACTCCATCAAGTGTAGTCAAAAGAGCTATATACATTGATTGACTGATCATAAAATATTTTATGCTCACCACTAATATTTTTTTTTTAGGTACCATCAGTCTGAGATTTATTTTATTTATTTTTTTATTCTATGCACCTCAGTTTTAAAATTTGTATGCATCTCAGTTTTTAATACATATGCTTTATTTATAATTAAAATTTTCATGTACCATTACTCCATTTTCATTGTTTTTTTCACCCACATACTTATCACACATCGCTTCTTCATCAATTTTATTATTTTAATTCTATCAAATAAGCTGCTCCCTTTCTGAGCTCGGTCATATCACTATTTTAATTATACATATGCAGCATGATTTTGTCCAGTAATTTCTTCTGCATATACAAAAATGAGTTCAAAAACATATCATGTACTGTGTATAAACTGCAGTGTAAATAACTTTTTCACTATAATGTATAAAAATCAGATATTACCTTATGTAATGGAAACTTTGAACTTATTTTGCTTGAAATATTTACGTAGAAAATAGTTTGAGCAAAGTTCATTTCTAGACGGCTTTAGAATTCTCCCTATTCATATAGATTGAGAGCTGAGAGCCATATTACATGTCCATAAATAAAATTTACATATATTTCATATTTTGCTTATATACACAGTGTAAACCATGTGCATATATTGTTGTGGTTAATACATATCAGAAAATATACTGTATTATAAACATTTTTTTATATCCTTGCAAAAGAAGGATCTGTGCATGTCCATTTGAATGTGCATAGGGCTTGACATATGCACTGTCACCCATTCAGACATACTTCACGTACCTTTAAAATTAAAATTTGGGCTAAATACGCAGTTTGATTTTGCACTTATGAAAAGATTATAAAACAGTTTACATTTTATTACACCTGCCATTTTTTTTAAAATGTCACAAAATGCAATGGTGCCCTTTAATGCTCATAGGTTCTATAATACTAAATGTTAAATATATTAACTATTTTAACAATGACTATTGTATGTTTCAATTAAACATAAAAGACCATGGGGTTTATTTAAGAAGTGTTGGTTTGTAAAACCTGACACTTTTTTACATGTTTATGCCCAGTATTTAAAAGGGCTGTGCTTTTACTTGCTGTGTTTTGCTTGTAAAGGCACTGCCCTGTTAAATATCAGGCATATACAAGAACAGAAGAGTCAGGTTTTACAAACCAACACTTTGTAAATAAACCCCCATATGTTAAATCATATAAAACCAATTCAAAACATTCTTAATACTAAATGCCAGTCAGATTTACCTGTTGATTCTTGGTGCACTTTGTTCCCAATAGTTCTCTAAAGTGATTTAAAAAAATAAATTGTGTATTCAAAACATGTCTCCTTGTTATTTATACTGTGTGGGTAGTCTTGCACATTTCAAAGGTAAAACACAATATCTACTGTACAGTACATTCATCAAAAGCACTGACACCTCTGTTAATTATTGACAGAGGGCTTTATGATAATCTGACATTCTTAACTAGTTTACGTAACAGTTTAGAGGAACATGCTAAATTAAAGTGACAGCAAGAATGTGAAAAAATTGCCATAGGGAAAACTTAAAACTATATACAATATATGCATGATGTCATATAAATAAGTGATTAATACATTTACAGCAAAATATCTGGTTATCTTCTAATTTAGCCCAATGTTTCCATGGCCACATCCCTTTTCTTTAGTACACTCTGTTAAGGATTACTGCTGGCTACATTGCGGACACACCAAAATAGAAATTAATTCCAAAGTATGTACAGCTATAGTTAGAGTTCAACATATGTTAAAGTCAAATTATAAAACAAACACTGGATGCTACACAGGTGCTACATATGAATAGATCATACAGTTTTTACCCCATAGTAATCAGTTATGAAAAATATTTAAAAATGAACAGTTTGGTTAAGGCAAAAATTCACAATTTCATGAAATACTTCAATTTATAAATATTTTATTAATGGTTCCAAGGGAACATCATTTCAATGGTATATAATAAATTGTTCAAAATGCGCATTTATTAGAATGTGAAACATTTTGTGATTTTCACAAACAGACTAGATGGCTTTAAACACCCACCTTTAAGAAAATCTGAAAATGTGTTTAAAATCTATTGTCTATTAAAAATAAAAAATCTAGGACTTCAGTTGAGGAATGATTGAATCATAACACATTCCTGTGATTCTAGAACAGTTTCCCAACTCCAGTTTTCCCATTCTAGTGCATGTATTCTAGGTCTCCTTAAAGGATCACTGTCACACTGCACAGAGATTTGGCTGATCCTGCGCCGATCTAACCTGATATGGCACAATAAACTTAGAGGAGCAGAATCTAACAGACTCCCAGGTTTTTACCAAGAATTTCTGAAGATGGGATGTACATAATTGATGGGAGCCCACAGGTCACGCCCCTCTGAATTGGCACAGGATGAGACTGGTAGAGGCAAGGTGGAACTATAAGACTTATCAAGGCATGAGGCAAAAGACAGGAGACACTGCAGATAGAAGCTGAGACTCAAGTGAATGAGACACTGGAGCTGAAATTAGAATTCAAAGTGATCGCAGGAAGACTGCAGAATTACTGTGGCACTTAATGAGTTAGTAAGGCATGAGGCAGGAGCCACCACAAGGGTGGCCTGGAGCTGAAGGCAAAGGAACACCCATGAGAAACCTAGAGACTCAGGAATATCAGGAAAGCTAGATACGCAGGAGTGCCAGGAGTCTGAATCCAAGAAGGATTGATGAAGCTCTGGCAATGCTTGCCATCAGCAGAGGATTTACTGTAAATAGACCGTACCATAATTAGCCTTGACTGGTCATAATACTGGAGTACACAAAGGGGACTGTGTAGTGCGGCAGCCTCGGTAGTTCAAAAAAGATGATGGCCCCCATGTAAGAGGATCACTTCGTGGCTGAGAAGGAGAGAAGAATGAGATAGCAGCCAACCTGGCTGGAGTAGGACATTGTGCACCCAGCTAGATCTTCAGATCTTTCATGACAGAATCAGTAAGTGCCAACTGTTGTCCGGCATGTGAAAATCACAAGTGAAATAATAAGTACCACCTTTACATCTTTTGAAATGTGCCAGTATTTAAGAATATACCACTGTTAGGGTTCCCTGCAGACTGGAGTTGGGAAACTCAGATCTAGAACATAATATAATAAAAAAATACATGTGTTATAAGCTGATTTATTTGTGTCCTACTTAAAGGACATCAAAGTTAATTCTGGAGCAGTTGCCTAATTATTAATGTAAATGATAATTTATGGAATTGAGAAGAACCTAGAGGACAGATGCTGACATTAAAGCAATACAACCAAATTCAATATTTAAAGAGATTCAGAGCATATAATTGTACTAAAGTGTCCATAAGAAGTGCTATTTATTTGTCCTTAATGTAATTGTTGTAGGAATAACTTTAAAAAAAATTCCCAGTTAGAGAATACTGCAGAAGCAAAAAAAGCCACATCTCCATTCCACCCAAAGCCTGCCTCTGTAAGGGTAGAACAGGTTCCAGATATTTTTTCCCTTTACCTTGTGTGTTCCACACAACTGTAATTGCATGCCACAGTGGAGTTTGTTTTCTGCCCATACTGATTCCCTAGTTAGAAACATTTATTTTACCTGTCCTGCTCCCTTGTAATGTGTTGCTCCTTCATAGAAAATAATGAGGTATACAGAGCACAAAATAGGTTGTACTCTCAGAGGTAATAATACAGAGATGAACTTCAGGTTGTGCAAACAACAAAGTGCATAGAATGTTTGGCTGGACTGATAAACTGGACACTTGAGAAGGGTCTTGCACCTAACTGGAACTCAAACCCTGGATAGGCCATGGTTGCATTGCTGTAATTCCTTTCTGATGGTCTTATTACATGCACATTTTTTATTGATTTTTTGTAAGGGTTTTAATCCTGTTTTTTTATTAAAATGTCTGAATTTACTACACTGCACTAAAACATTGGGCCCTTTTTTGGTGCTTTGTGGTGAGGGGTGATAAAGTCTAAAGTCCACAAGGTTGGACTAAAAGGATACCAAAGAAACCTCAGATAGTATACAATTATTCAATAATATTTAAAATATGTATGTATAATTTAAATACTTAATTCCAGTTGGAGATTCATCTAGTAAGAATCTTCTGGGATGAGGAGCTTTTTACATAGACAACTGCTATATGTTTCAGTATTTGTTATTGATTTTTACTTACCATATATAGCGAAGGCTAAGGGTTTACTATATACTAGCTATTGCTGCAGGTTTGCCTACAATAAAATTGTTTATACCAAATTTTTTTTGATTTGAGGTGTTATAGTTGTATTGCATTGCTACAGGAGTGGCCCACATTATGAGCTGTGCTGTACATACTGTTGACAGCAGTGCCTTTGCTCACCACTCACAGCAATATCACTATATGCCCTGTGCACAGACTGCTATGTAGCCTATCCTATTCAAGTGAATGCAGGCCACCTCTCCTCCAATCCCTTATCAGCCACACACATGGTGCCACACCTATCTCTAGCATTGATGATGCCAATTTGTTATTGCTCAGTTTTAACTTGACGGATCAAGATGTACAGGTTATTTCTAGGAATTTCCACTAGGAAAAGATGCAGTTTCCATGAAAATAGGTTCAGTAGTTTTTGTGCCAACTTTGAACAAACAGACACTATGGACCTCATTCAGAGGCGGTCGTTAGTTGCAAGCGGTCACACTGAATCAGGGTGGCCGCTTGAATCCTTAATGGCCACCTCCTTGTCGATCATTACGCTGTGGGTTACCACCCACAGCTTAACAACCAACCAGGTTGATGTTTGCGATGGTGATCACCATCGCGACCATCGGGGCTTACGACCAGACCCTAAGGTTGGGTCTGGGCACACGTAAGTCCCAGGGAGCTTTCTGCTCTGATGGAGCAGGAATCTCCCCACTGACATCAATGATGATGTCAGTGCAGCTGCCCACAAAACAGATGGCGTTCGTTAAGGAATGCCTCCATTTTGGAAACCACCCACCCGGCCCACCTACCAAACAGGGGCAGGTGTGGATCAACATTGACAACCGCCCATTTGGTAATGAACTCCGGAGTGACAGAGTTTCTCTGTCGCTCCGGGGCTTGCGCATGTGCAGTGTGGCCACTTGCGCAGGCCAAACCATTGAGTCAGTTAGGAGCGCATCGGTGCTCACGACCGACTCTGAATGAGGTCCTATGTTGTTATAATATTAGTATATTTATATTGCAAAATTAGGTTAATTGGTAAACTTTGCTGCACTGTCTTGGTTCACCTTCTATCTTGCCAACCACTCCTCTTCTCGCTGGTTCCACCTCCCAATCCATTCTCCTTGTGGGTGTCCCACAGAGCTCTGTACTCAACCTTCTGCTCTTTTCTCTATACACCTCCTCCCTGGGTGAACTCATCAGCTCCTTTGGCCTCCAGTATCACCTCTTTACTGATGATACTCAACTCTACCTCTCCTCTCCTGAGCTTCCACCCTCCTGTCTTGGGTTTCTAGATGCCTCTCTGCCATCTTCTCCAGGATATCCATGCACTTTCCCAAACTCAACATGAACAAATCTGAACTCCATGTCTTCCTTCCCTCAAATATCTTGCCCCTGACCTCTGTAACACACATATTGACAACACCACTATCTCCTCTGTTCCCCAACTCCACTGCCTGCTGGTCATTCTTGACTCCTCCTTATACTTCTCCCCCTACATTCAATCTCTTACCCAATACTGTCATTTTCAGTACTCCAATATTGCTCGCATCAGACCCTACCTCTCCCAGGATGCCACTAAGTTTACTGTACACTCACTGATCATTTCTTGTCTCAACTACTGCAACCTTCTCCTTACTGGCCACCCCCCACTCCCATCTTGCTCATCTTCAATCTGTACTTAATGCTGCTGCTAGATTCATCTTCCTCACATCTGACTCCACTCTTTGACAAGCCCTATACTGGCTCCCCTTCTCCTATAGGACCCTCTTCAAACTCCTCACCCTCACATACAAGACCCTCTACTACTCCACTGCTTCCTACATCTCCTACATTATTCCAATCATACACCCTCTCCATTCAGCCAATGAGAATTGTCTTTCCTCCCCTGTATTACCTACAATACCTGAACACAAGACTTCTTCCATGCTGACCCCCACTACTGGAACAACCGCCTTCATTTCATCAGACTCTCATTCTATCAGACTATACCCTATCCTGCATAGCTTCAAACCCTGAAAACCCACTTGTTCATAAAATCATACCCACCCACCGCTTAACCACATAGTCCACCTTCCTTTCCTTCATTCTCCATCTCCTCTACTCTTTCTTCCTGGCCTCAGCTACCCTGTGTCATCCACTTATCTCACCCTTCCTTTTAGCATGTAAACTATTATGAGTAGGACCCTTCTCCTTCCTGTCTCATCATCTACTACTCTTACTCCCCTCAACACTAGTCACATCCTCCTTGGCTTCCCTGCCCAGGTAATCCATCCACTCTCTGTCAGTCAGTGACACTGAACCTGTTTGTTATGCCCAAGCTTATGGTATAGATCTCAGCTTGCTCTGAATATTCCCCCTTGCACTCCTTACATCAATAATGGCGCTGTGAGTAGTAGTGCCATTTGATAACTGTTTACTGTATTGTATTGTTTATTGTATTGTACTGTGTTAAAAGGTACTGTTTTGTTGTTTACTTTCTGTATGGCACTGCAAACCGTAAATTGGTCCACAGTCAACAGGTAAACACCAGGTGGTCAACAGGCAATAGGTCAACATTGTCAAAAAGTCAACTGACAAATGGTTGACAGTATGAAAGTTCAACATAGTTAAAAGGTTGACAGGTTCATATAGTTAGTATACAAATTGCTAACCTATACCTACATCTGATGCATATGTCTGTACAACAATTTCCTTTTTAAAGTGAAGTGTTATCAAAACAGGTTGAGTGCACAGTACTACCTATAATGCTTGAAAAGCATTTTCTGCCTTAGGAGTCAACTTAATCATAACTGTTTACCTATGGTAAGGTCAGTTGAATAGACAGCAATGGTGGCATAATTGGGTATAAATTAGATATAAACCTTCTATAATAGCTGTGGACAGTTTTTGTATTGCCTCAATTTTATTAAGTAGGGGCTTTATGTGACTTATGCCTATAGTGTAACCAAGATACTTCACCCATGTCTTCCCTAAGAAACACTTTTTTTCTTGTCTGTCACTCATTCCTCATACTGTAGATGGATTCCAACACTGTTTGTACTCTGGGTGCCAATCAGGACTATAGATGACTACATCATCATGATAAGTCATAGCATACTGTCTATGGGGCCTTAGAATTGTATCCATCATTTTCTGAAAAGTGGTGGGCACCCCATGTAACCCAAATGGCAACATTTTTGATTGGAACAGAGGGCCTGATTCAGTCGATGGTCTGCCACTGCACATGTGCATGCCGGAGCCGACTCTGGCACGCGCATGCGCGAACCCCAGCAAGCGACGGCATTCCATCGCTCCTTGGCTCACTACAAGATGTGGCAGCTGTCGATTTTGATTGATAGCTCGCCCCATTTTGTAGGCGGGTCAGGGGGGTGGCTTGCCAAATGGAGCTGTTCCCAAAGGAACGCCTGCCAATTGGGGGCGGCCCTACTGACATCATGAGTGATCAGTGGTGAGCTTCTGGCTCTATTAGAGCCGGAAGCTCACTGGGGCTTACAGCAGACGAGACCCTACCACAAGGGTCTCATCGCAAGCCCCAATGGTCATGATGGTCGGGACCATCGCGACCATCACCTGGCTGCTCGCTAAAACTGTGGGTGGTCACCCACAGCTTAGCGAGTGGCCCGAAGGTTGGCTCAAAAAAAAAATGCCGACCTGATTCAGAGTGAGCGCTTTGAAAGAGCGTCCGGCTCTGAATCAGGGCTGGAGTCTCCAGTGCAGAAAAAGTGGTCTTTAACTTTGCATTGTCTGTCAAATGCACTTGCCAGTACCCTTTGGGTAAGTCTAGAGTGATTAAGTTCCCAGGCCCTCAACGAGTTCATCCACATGAGGCATTGGGTAGGCATGACACTTCAATTATATCTAACTCAAATATTTTTTCTTTAGACATTGCTTCATGTGGGGCTTCTGGTATTCTATAGTTCTTTAGATTAACCTTAGTTGAGAGGGTTGTGGCTTTTATTACTTCAGAAACCAAAGGTACTGTGGTTACCAGAGGGACCGGGGTGGCTGACAAAGCTACTCTATCTTTTCCAAGGTGTCATAAAATTTACATGGTACATTTATTCTGGCTTTTCCCCGGCTGCTTTAATTAACCTCACCAGCTTTCTATGATGTCAAATGGTGGTTGCCACTTGGCCAAAAATTTACTTTCTACTGTTGGAACCAAACTAAGCACTCTGGGCTTCATTCAGAGGTGGCCATATGGTCTACGACTACACGGCCGCCTCGATATTTGTCCAGTGCGCATGCGCACGAGGGAGCCGGCTCCTTCGTGTGTATGCGTGAGACCCACTACGACCGACAGCGCCGGTCATAGTGGGTCTCTTTCCAAAGGGGGCGAGCTGTCGATGTTGATTGACAGCTTGCCCCGTTTGGAAGGCGGGCCGGGGGGGTGGCGGCAGCCCAAATGGAGGCATTCCCATGGGAACACCTGCCGTTTGGGGGAGGCCCCACTGACATCACTAGTGATGTCAGTGGAGAGCTTCCGGCTCTGACAGAGCCAGAAGCTCTCCGGGGCTTACGACAAGTGAGACCCTACCCTAGGGTCTTGTCGTAAGCACCGATGGTCGCGATGGTCTATGACCATCGCGACCATCACCCTAGCGGTCGTTAGAGCTGTGGGTGTAAACCCACAGCCTAACGACCAAAACAGAGGTGGCCGGTCAGGATGCAAGCGGCCGCCCAGTTTCTGAGCAACCGCTTGCATCCTCTGGCCGCCTCTGAATGAGGACCTCTGTCTCCAGGAGCAAAGGTGCGTAATTGGGCATTGTGTACACCCTTTATTAAGCCTGTTCCATGTCCTCTCTCACTATTTGCACTACTGTATCACACTATGGACCATTAAAACCACTATGTTACCCCTCTGGTGCCTGTCCAGGATGCTGCACATCGCTCCCAGCTGATGCTGAGGTCTGTCTGTGCTGCTCCTGCCTCATCCCCTCAGTGTCCTGTTACTGGGCATGGAGATGGCTCTACACAGTCTGTTGCTCAAAGTGTGTCTTACCAGCATGATGGCACATAGGCTGCATGCCAGAGTTTTCTCCTAAACAACAATATGGGCGCAGTCATGTTGGACTCTGTCAACTGATGTTCTTCATCCACTCAGAGCGCTGCTCCCAGACCAGCTGATCACAGCACCCAATCCCTGGTGATCCTTCCTTATAAATTCCATTTCCTGACTGGCCTCTGTTACCAGTACAACATCACTTCTTGCTTAAGTTACAGCACAGTGCTGAGCTCCCAGGTACTCTGTATTTGAATGGTCCCTGTCCATTATATCCAGTTCCTATATCTAGTAAACAAGTCTCCTATACTATCTTGCACACCAGTCTGGTTTCTACCACCATTTACAGCCACCATTTTTTTTCTGCTGATACCTCCAACCATGAGTCTCATCCGATGCTTTCAACATTGGACTCATATCAATTAAGTTAATCAATTCATCAACATCAGTCCCAACCGATCAAATTCTTCAATTCATCAACATCAGACTTTTATCAATTAAGTTCTTCAATTCTTCAACATCTGTCTCAAACCAATCAAGTTCAACAATTCTTCAACATTGGATTCAAATCCATCAAGTTCTTCAAATCATCAACATCGGTCTCAAACTGATCCAGCTCTCAATCCAGCATCATCGGTCCCAATCCGATTCTGCTCATTCATTCATTATCAGCTCCAGGTCTCATTCCAACATGTTGTTTCATAAACACATTCCATTCTTGTTCTCACCTTTGGGCACATCATCCTCTGCAGCTCCCCTACCTCCTCACAGCAATATATGATGAAGTTCTAGCTTAAGCCACCCAGGTTTATTCACACCTCCCAAGTCTCTTTTTCTGCCTCCCATACCTGTTCCAGTCCAAATCAACCATCAGACGTGATACACTGCAGCTATTCTGTCATGCATCTGAGAAACATGCTAAATAACAGTGTTATTAATACTGCGCTGCCCCTCCCATGCTTCTTTTGCAATATCCATCAATTCCCTTGGGTGTCTATCATACCCAAGGGACGAGAACCCCATGGAAGTTTACTAAACCTCTCTAATGGCCAGCAATAAATATGGTAACAAATAATCCCAATCTTTCTCATCTTTGTCCACCACTCTAATTAGCATATTCTTTAGAGTTTTGTTAAACCTCTCCACTAAACCATCAGTCTGAGGGTAAAATACAGAGGTCCTCTATCATCATTCTTGACATAAATGGAGCACCTTGATCAATTAGGATTTCCTAATGTATTCCCATACTACTAAAGACATTTACTAGTTTTCTAGCAATTGTCATCATTGACATATTGCGCAATGGTATTGCTTCTGGGTATCTGGCACTTGCACCCACCCCAAACTGGGTGCAAAAATACTAATCTAAAACAGGCATCCCATCTCCATATGCACAGCTTACTATAGATAAGAAGTTGTGCTACACACCCATGAAAATCCCATGACACTCCCATGGGATGCATCTGTTTCCTCCCAGAAATCCCCATTAAACAGAAGGATATGTTTGCTTGAGATCCATCTTGTACAGATATCCTTGCCACAGTAGGTGCTTTGTGCGATGCAAGTATGACTGCGTTTGTTGTTTTTGTTACATGCACAGTAGCCAGAGGCATCCGCTTTTGACCTTGTGCCTGATCTAGACTCAGGCCCAAAATGGGAAGGAAAACATTTAATTATATATTTTTTTATGTTTAATCAACCATGTTTTTAAGCATCTGGTGGTCCTTCCTACATAAATAGTTTAAAAGTACATTTTAAGATGTAAATAACAAAAGATGTGTTTTGGTTTATACATCCCCTTATCCTTAGTTTTGTTCTAGGAGTTAACAAAACTGAATTGATTTGTTGGAAATAAAACTGCAAGTAATACAACATTGTGGGAGATGCCAGTTGGCATTTGCAGGTGAGAAGATACATGTGAATGCAGGCGACAATCCACATTCATTTCTGAGCACTCAGTGTGACAGCACTGACCTTATTTTTTTGTATAATATATTTATTGATTTTTCAAGCAGAATGATTAACAAACAGGAAAAAGTACAGTCAGTTTTATACAATGCTGATCTCAGTTATAAGTAAATCCAGAAAAACATGTATAAACCATGTATATAATCTTCAATATAATTTACATATTTTAAAATGATACATATCTTTGTGCCGAGGAAGACAGAGGTATATTCAGAGAGCACTAGGATAGGCATATTGATGTAATTAACAATAGAGCTTCTGAGGTACTTATCCATTAAATATATAGTAAATAATTAGGACAGGAATGGGGAATAGACAAAGGAAAGACACATAGGAAAGGTAAGGGTGAGGGGTGGGGGTACATTTTATATACTTCAATGAAATATGAACAGAACAGTCAGCATCCATATCTATGTGAAAAATCATCAGCGGCACAGTGCCCAAATTGTTAATATAACTTGGCAGAAATTGGACACTAATCTAACCCTATATGTGAATTGTTCCAATAACAATAGGGGATAAGAACTAAGTGGTACACAATTATTGGTATTAATAAACAGACATAAAGTGTCTATATGAATGAGACCTTTGACAAAACATTGTCTGTTTAAAACTAACACCGCCGAAGAATTAGCACAATTGGGTGAAAATATATTTTGTAACAATACATTGTGTCCACCAGTTCTTTATTAGCAACAATATACAATACTATCTGACTGAAAGGGACACTATATAAGAGCAAATGATATGAATATGTTACTCTAGTGTGTTGCAATATTTTTATAAGCAGCATACTGGTCCTAATTACAAGCAATTGGCTAGTAACAGATAATGGCATTGTTGCCTGCAGTAGATAAATACACAATGTCTAAGATACTGCAACCTGTCCATCTACTATTTAAGTCCAAGTTAAAATCTCTGATGAATTGAAAGGAGAGAACTCTATTATTGACTCATACAAATATAACCTTTAGTGAATGGATTATCACATAATTTTTGAGGTTGGTAGCTGTAATTCATAAGTCTATTGATAGGAGTTGGATATAATTATCTCTCCCTAGAGGTTGAACATAATCTCAACATTAATTATATATTTGGATTTATGAATGACAGGGACCATAGGCAGGAAAAAATCTTACAAATCTATCAAAGTTTGCTGAGGGTCACAAAAACACAAATTAATAATCTATTTAAGACTTTATTATAAATAAAATAAAACTCAACAAGAGGCTTACAGTTATAATTTTAATTCACATTTTTTGTACAATTATACATGATTTTTGCACACTTGTTATATTTTGCCAATTCTAAAATTATTTAATAAAAGTTACATTTTAACACATTATCCAGATTTCAGATATGTCAATAATAACCAAAAATTCAATCTGTGTATGCACTACATAAGAATACCTGTTTTCTCTTGGGTTTTTTTGTGGAAGATTTATGATATATTCTTAGGTGCACCTCCCTATGTACATAAACTAAGATAAAGTTTAAATTGAGTTAAGGGAAGAGATTGTCACATAAATATTGGAGTTTCTGTGTGGACAACCAAATCGTCTAGTCAATATAAAGTAATTGTAATAACTTTTGCTTCAATTCATTAAGAGATGGGGCTGAGATTTTGGTCCAATAAATTAGGATCAGTTATTTTGCAAGTGTGATTATAATATTGAGTAATGATATTATCGAAGATTTAATGGAACTTAAGTCCCAGGATTTAAAATTAGCACAGAGGCATGCCAAAGGGTCTGGTACCAACTTTAAACCAGAGATATTGTTAACATAAGTGATTGTTTTGTTCCAGAAGTGTCTAATTTTTTGACAAGACCAGAAACAGTGCATGAAATCTGCCTTGTATGTATGACACTTCTGACATTCAGCAGTTTCAGAAGCTATCATATATTTGCGTTGAGCTGGGGTTATATATGCCCTGTGTATGACTCGAATATGAACCTTTTTTAAATAGGCAGATTGAAGCAAGCAAAGTGTAGGAATATAAGAGAACAGTAGGTTGGATAGACACAGAGATATATTTGCACCATGGTGAAAGCATTTTATCCCAAAGTGAGTCTTGCGAAAGATTCAGTTGTATAAGATATAAATGTTTGGATTTAAATGGGTGCAACATGATATGATCGGTGTTCTTAGAAGGAAAAAAAGCTGGTAGTAACGAAGTTAGGTAATGTCTCATTTGGAAATACATGTAAAAATGTTGTCTTGGTAGTTGATAGCGGGATTGTAATCATAAAAGGAGTATAGTGTGCCCCCTGGGTCAAAAACCTTTGAAGTGACCAACAGGCCTCTTTCTCTCCAGTGAAGGAAGTTAGGATTTCAGATAGATGGCACAAAGGAGGGGTTTCCCCATAGTGGTATAAGGGGAGTTAGGAGATTTCTTTTTAACCTTTTATTAATGGATCTCCAGGCTAAATAAGTGTCTCTCAATAAGATATATGAGTGTAGTAAAGGAAAAATATCTTAGAAATTAGAATGTATTAGATCTGCTGGATCATAGGGGGAAAAAGAAAACTTGTCCAAATTAAAATCTGTGTATGTGGATCTCTCCGGAAGCTAATCGCCGATATATCTAAAACAATTATTGCGTCAGTGTAATTAGCAAAGTCAGATACACCTAATCCTCCCATGTCACAAGAAAATTTCAATTGAATATGGCTAATCTAGGCCTCTCACCCTGCCACAATAATCTAGACATCAACCGTGATAAGGGTGTGGTATCTGTTTTTGTGAGGGAAATAGGGAGCATCTGCATGATATAAAATATTTTAGGAAAGTTTATGCTATTTAAACAGCCACTCTTCCTAAAATAGATAGATTTCCAATTGTCAAGTCACATAGTAATTTTAGAAATGATAGGGACAAAATATGAGACATAAAGATCTGAGAGGGATAAAGTGATATGGATGCCTAAATATTTGATTTTGGAGAGGGCTGTTTTGAACTCCTGCAGAGTTGGTAAATTACAAATTGTCAACAATTGCCTTGTTATCAGCAGTATATCGGATTTGTAGATGTTGACCTTGTATCCAGAGAATGAGCTTACTGATGCTATGATATCCATCACTGCAGGAATAGATTGTGCAGGATCTGAAATAAATAGGAGCATGTCGTCTGCAAAAAGAGCAACTTTTAGATCAACATCAGCCACCGAGACAACCCGAAAAAAAGGAGAAGTGCGAAGGGCTACAGCTAGGGGTTTAATGGCTATAGCAAATAATAATGTTTAAAGGGGACATCCCTGCTGAGTTCATTTCAGAATGAGAAAGGGGGATGAGAGAGTGCCATTACAGGAGATCTAGGATTGAGAGTTATTATAAAGAGTGCGCAGAATGAGAAGGAACTATTGAGGGAATCCAAAATGATTTAACTTATCATATAAATGTGACCAAAGGACAAGGTTGAATGCCTTTTTGGCATCGAGAGAAAGAATTAGACTTGGAGATGTGGGAGGAGCATTTCGTAAATGTTGTATGTGTCACGATCCGGTGCAAGAAGTTCCTCTGTGGAGGACAGAGAGCCGGGGGGGTTGGATGGCTATAAAGCGGCTAGGGAAGTGACAGACCGAGTTCCCTCAATAAAGGTCAAACCCAGGTGTTGGCTACACCTAGTCAACACCTGGTGTAGCTAACAGATGGTCTTCACCAGTGACCCCTCCAATTTGGATGTGGGTGGCGGCCCTCTGGCTAGGTACCAGGGAGAGATGAGGAGACTACAGAATGACACTGCAATAATGGGTGAAGTTGTAATACTGGGAATAGGTTCAGGATACAAGTAGCTGTGCAGGGAACACAGATGCTGGTGAGTGAACTTGCTACACTGGAAATGGACATGGAGGATAATAACTGCAGGGAATTCAGCAGGAGAGATGAGACTTGGAACATAGGTAATCAGCTAAACAGCTGTGACATGAAACACAAGGAGTCAGTGTAGAGAGCTGAACAGCAATCCAGAAATCAGCAAGAAACTTGACACTGTGGTAATCAACCTAGCAGCTACAGCATGTAACTCAGCGATTTCAGTATAGAGAGCTGCTGTAAATAACACAGGTAGGAAACTTGATAGTAGGTCCAGTCACAGAATAATAATCACTGCAGACTAGCTGTGGGATATGCTGAGAAAAGCAACCTAGAGCCTGGAAAATCAGCCTAGCAGCTGAAACATGTAACTCAGGGATTTCAGTATAGAGACCTGCTGCAAATAACACAGATAGTAAACTTGATAGTAGATCCAGTCAAAGAATAATAATCACTGCAGACTAGCTGCGGGATACGCTGAGAAAAGCAACCTAGAGCCTGGAACAAACACTGGCATCACAGCCACTGGGAAAGTGAAGTTGAACAGCATCTTCCTGTTCCTGGAGTGAGACTATATACCCCAAGGTAGCTTGTCATTGGATGAGAGGATCAGTTGAGTGAATGTAGGGCTACTATTGGGGGAGACTAGTCAGATGATATTGACCAACATGACTGCACCCATGCCCACTACCACGGGAACCAGGACGCACACACAGAAGCCCTAGCAGACCCCGGGGAGAATATTCAGTCACCACTCACCTCCACTCCCAGCAACTGAACACTTAAGTTCAAGGACGCCGGTGTGGAGGTGAGTAGCGGCCGATCCCAGACTGCATCCTGACAGTATGGCTGTTAAGACCCTTCTAACATTAATCACAGAATGTCTCCCCCTTAAAAAAAATGGTTGGTCCATGTGGATGATATGTGGTTATTGATTAATTTCAATCTCTCTGCTAAAATCTTGGTGAGTAATTTATAATCCAATTTAGCAGCGACATTGCTCTTTAGGAACTGGGCAGGGATAAGTCATCCTGATCTAGGAAGTACTTTCAGAATAGCAGAGTTAAATTATAGGGGAAGGAAATGTTGAGATATAATAAAATTAAAGACATCCACCAGAGTGCTACTAATTTTAGGAGATAGGAGCCAATAAAAAACTCCTCCCAGCCCATTAGGGCCAGGGGCCTTTGCAGGTTTGAGGTTTTAAATGGCATTAGTTACTTCTTCTAAAGTGATGGGGTCTGACAGTGTATGTGTCATGCCCTGAGGGATTTGAGGAAACTGTAATTTGTCCCACTCAATGCCTTGGGGAGGGGGAACTACCGACCCAGTCAGTGGATTAGAAACAGGGTCTGAATTTTAGGATTCCTAAAAAGAATGCATAATGTCTGAAATTTGTTTATTAGAATTAGTGAGAGGGCCATAGGGAGTTCTCAAAGGTTGAACAGCAAAGGAGGTCTTGACCCTGTCAGTAAATTTGTAAGTAGGTGGGCTGTCAAATTTGTGAAACTATTAGTTGATGGAGAAAAAATATTTTTCACCCATGTTATGCATGAGTTCATCAAAGTGAATTTTGGCTACCTGATATTTATGTTTGGTGTCAGGGGAGGGGTTAGACTTGTAAAGTCAGTAGGTTGCAGTGAGTGATTCTTGTAAAGCAAGAAAAGAGGCAAAATATTTTTATTGAGCTCAGCTGTATAGAATATAATGGCTCATCTAATAACAGATTTGGCCATTTGCCAAAATAATGGAGGGTCAGATTTGGCGTGTGACATATTATTGAGTTTAAATTTCTCCTTAACTGATTCTAATTTACTTTTAAATTTTAAGGAATTGGTTAAGTGTGAGGGGAATCCCCAGGTCTTGTAAGAGCCTTTATTTTGCTAAATATTAACCATTGCCCAAATGACCACATGGTCAGAGATTACAATAGGCTCAACATTTGTTTTTGTAACTTTGGGAAATATAGTTTTAGAAACTAAAATGTAATCAATCCTAGATAGGGTGTGATGGGCTGCTAAGAAGCATGTAAATTCAGTATCTTTGGGGTGGAGGGCCCTCCATATATCAATTAATTGTTGCCTTTTGGAAAACATTGGGATCCCCAGTTTCGGGACAGAGGGGCAAGCTGTGGTTCCCTTAGACCTATCTAACTGAGGATAGGTGATTAAATTAAAATCTCCACAAGCTATTAGAGAATCATTACTATCAGTTGATTATTTGGCTAAGAGTTGTTGAAAGAAAAGTCTTGAATAAGCATTTGGGGTGTAAATATTGCAAACGACAAGGGGTACATTGAGAAATGAAATTTTGGCTATAATGATCTGCCATTAGGGCCTACAATAATAGTGTCTACCTTAATATTTAGAGAGGTCTTGGCTAATATAACTA
Source organism: Taudactylus pleione (assembly GCA_031769625.1). Taxonomy (NCBI): domain Eukaryota; kingdom Metazoa; phylum Chordata; class Amphibia; order Anura; family Myobatrachidae; genus Taudactylus; species Taudactylus pleione. The sequence goes on from JAUIMM010000677.1 coordinate 359,820, forward strand.
CTCCACGAGCTTTAGATGTGAAGGGGGCATCTTATAGTAAAGACCACCCTAACATTTTTAACTTGCCAGTTTCTGAAGCCACTGAATTAATTTCTTGAAGACATGCAATGTCTAAGTGTAAGTTAGATTGATACATGAGTTCCTTTCTCCTTTTAGCTGGAGAATTAATCCCTCCGATGTTCCAGGATCCGATTTTCAAGTCAAGCACAACAGAAAGAGAATAGGGTAAATCATTAGACTGTCATCATTACATACTAATCTGCGGCTAATGAAGAGAAACAAGAGGGGGAAGTAAAAACAAAGGGAAAGAAGACATACGAGACAAAGGGAGAAAAAACAAAGAATATATATATATATATATATATGTTTGTATCGAAGTTTCACTAGAAGTGAAACTCATACATTTCACATAAATATAAGTGAGAAACATTATTAGAGCAGTCATATAACAGAATCCAGGCCCAGGCTTTCAGTCTATACCCAGACTGGTTAAGAAATATGTGGGCACACACAAATTTAAAGTGTCTTATATCTATTGAGAGCCATGATAGCAAAAAGTTGTTGTGGATTAGCAGTAAAACTTTGAATGTAAACAGAAAGAAATGTAATATTATGGGAAGCTTAGCTTCAGTGTATAGCATGCTGAAATTGTAAAATAAATAAAAGAAGCATTAACATTAAATTGCCTCTGTAGAGGCTGGAGAAAAATATGTTAGCTACTAAAGGCAGCTTAGTGGTATATAAGGATACATAGAGGAATATCAGTGACAGGTCCAATTAACTATGAGCCAGATATTCAGAAGAAGAGAGCAAATGCCGGAGATTACATCTCGGGAAATGGATCAGCAATATCCGAGGAATTTGCCTGAAAAATTTCTTGTAGCTAATTGTGAGCATCATCGAGATCATAGGGATTCATGAAGTCTTTAAAGGAATCACCTTCAAAAAGACGTAATCTGGCCGGTTATATCAGAGCAAACTTTTTTCTTTTACCAGCTTTGAACAGATTATGTAAAAGGCTTTTAGTGAAGCCACAACAGACTACTTCAATACCCAGTAGAGAAGATAATGACTTGCGGACAAAGTGGGCAAGGGATGCACCTTTAATAGATTCTGGGAGACCTATTAATCTGATATATTTCCTATAGGATCTATTCTCGAGATCGTCTAATTTGTTCCAAAGTTGGTCATTTTCTCTTTCCAGCCTTTGATCTATCCTTGTGCATCTGCCATATCATTAGCCATAGCTCCTATATTATGCTCTGTGTCTGAGACATGCTGTGTCAGATGTTGCATTTGTGTAGTTATATCTGCAACAGCCTGTGATAATAATGGCCCCATAGTGGACTTAATTGCTTCTACCATGTCTCCATAGGACACAGGAGAGTTGGAGGATCAACGTACCTGAGTGGTGTCTCCATCCTCAGATATAGCTGCAGCTTTTTTAGGAGCCAGAGAGTCTCCTAAAACAGCTTTTTTCTATGCCCGGCGCCATGTTTGAGTCCGCCCTGTGTTTCACCTGTCACGGCCGGAGCTGCTTGCTGTGGATCCCAGCGCCAAAGTATTTTTCCACGGAGGGTCAGATAGGCTCATGGTCACCAGTGCACCTAGTTTGGAGGCTGTAAACAGCCTTTACAAGCTTAGTTGTCCAGGGTTAAGACAGAGCTGAGCACACTGGCCTTATTCTTATTGATGTAATTTTGTAGATATCAGACTTTGTAAATGTAATACTACTGGCAGACAATATACAGAAATACTGACAAGCAATTATGTAGCATATTTAGATACTTCTGGTCACATGTCAAGTTTTCTCTGCCAATATTCCAGTGAAGATTAACCAGATAGATGTACCACCATTTTATATTACAAGAATGGATGGTGCCTCATCATGTTTTCTGGTTTGAAAAATTAATGCGTCATCTCTATCAACATAGATTTGATAGTGATGATGATAGAGATGATGCTTCTTCTTTCCCGAAAAGGACTTTTGATGACTGTGTGCTGAATGTTATTATTACATTCCTTACCAAGGTTCTTTTCACACCTTTGTTTTTCAGACATCAGTAATTGCTTTCCATGCTGACTGAGTATTTGTATAAGCAGTTCTTGCCAGTGTGCAAATTCATTCCCTTTCACAGTCAGTGTATTCTCATTTTGTATATGTAACAATTTAACAAATACATAGGTTGAACTCTGAATGAAGTACAGTACATGTGTATACTTACATACTGTAGCTAATTCTGCTAATGACAAGTACTGAAAAAATATTTTTTTTTGCAACAGTATGTTGTTCAAAATTCACCTGTTGACATCACAATGGATCACCGATGTAATTCTACAGCTAGATAAGAGCAGTAATAACAAGAACTGGAAAAATACATTTTGTAGCAGTTAGTGAACTTAAACTACAAAGCAACAAATAGCTGCCATGTTCCCCAGTGTGCAGAGGTGCACCTAGTTTTCCACCAGGGCACAAAGATGGAATGATTTGGGTGGAATTAAAGCACTCATTGGAAGCAGGCATGCCTGGCTGTGTTTCTTGTGCAATAGTTCACTTACAAAATGTTTTCCTTTTCTTTTGAGGGTTATTATGTTTGCAGAGGTACTGTGTATAGGGTATAATGGATATGCTATCAATGTCAAGTTCCAAAAGGTGTAGCTTTTTGGAGTTTGGTATATTTCATAAATTAGCAGCCCCCGAAAAAACCTATGGGAGCTGCTTCTGCAATTGAGAATGGAGGACATTCTGGAGATACTTTATTATTGTGAGAATTCGCAGAAATCAGCTGTTTTGAGGGGCCAATGCAGTTTGTATCAATTTCCTTAGCTGGCAACATGCTAATACTGTATGTAACCAAAAAATTAGTCAATTGGTCCGATATTACTGTATGAAAAGCTTTAATACTACCTTCATAATATCTGATTTGCAATCAATTGGATTATTATCAGGTTGGTTAAAAATGTTTTACTTGTTTAAGCCATGGAGCTCTTGATGGATTTGTTGTATGTAGCTGTTCTTGGCTCATTGGGGCTAAAGCAGAGTGAGTACTACAGTATATCACTTTGTATAGCATATTGTGGGTGACATCACACTGTGCATGACATCACACTGTGCATAACCAGACATGCAGTCACATACAAATCTGCTTATGCAGATTTTGTGTGATTCAAACAGTTACACTGACTTGCACATGGAGAGGTGAGAAGGATCATTCTAAGGCCAAGATATAGCAGCACAAGATGTCTACAGAAAACACCAATCAATTAACCTGGTTAGTAGAAATAATACATTTGAGAACCACCATAGATTGACTAGCATAATATTATCATACTTCCTAATCATTGATAATTAGCAACATTAGATGTCTCAGAAAAGTTCCTTTAATAGTATCCAGATAAGTTAGGTGTTAGTATTAAAGTCTGTTTGTTAGTAAAGAGCCAGTCTTCTGTGGGTTTGTTAGAGGGTTAAAAATAACAGGTCTCAAAACAAATATTGTTAGTATCCAATTGTTAACAATCGCTCTCTCCCAGTGAACTATTTCACTAAAACATTGATCTTATAATCAAAGTAGTGGTGAGTAAAAACAAGTGTTATACCTTAAAACAAGGATCAAAGGCCATGAACAGCTGATTAGCTTGTATGCTCCAATCTAAGGTCCCAATTCAGCTTCAGACGGAATAGCTAAGCTGCTCGCAAGCAGCTTAGCTATTCCATCTGTGCTGATATGGTATCATGCCTCCTGCTGCATTACGTATTCGAGCTGCATTGGCCAACGCAGCATCAGATACTCTGCAGACCATTGGCTGGCTAAGGTGACCCATGGGGTCATGCAGCCAGCCATCGCAGCTGCGATGAAGAGGCCAGGAAATCTCCATCAGCTGACAGAGATCCCGGCCTCTTCCTTTCCACCAACGGTGGTGACATGCCTCCATTTCAGGAAACAGAGGCCCCCTCCCTGCTCCCAAATGGCAGCAGACTGTCAATTACTGACAGTATGCTGCCAGTTTACGTGCAAGTTTGCAGACCCATTATACACATGTGCAGGATGGATCTAGCGCCTGTGCAGATTCCCGTTCATGCACTGCTGAATTAGGCCCTATGGTCACTTGGCAATAGCGCTGTGATTGCTGTACGGGGCAAGAGGTAGAAGCTGATACTCGTGCTTCCAATCCTTCCAGTAGTGCTGCTGGTTGGTGCCTTCTCTCTGTCACATGCTGCTTCTGGTGTGGAGCATTACCGTGGATCTCCCCTGGCAGTGAAGGTGCCATCAGGGGCACTGAGAGGGAGGGGGCTGGTACTTATTACTAATATCTAGAGGGGCCTTGTGCCGCCCCCTCCTCTTACTGTGCTGTGGTGCTTGGATGCACTGGGAGACTGCTTGTGCAGCAGTCTTCTATGCCTGTGGGGGGATCGATCACAGTGACTGTGCCCCCAACTGGCTATGCGCCCACCTGAGGGGCACTCAGTGCAAAAGTGTTTTTTCTCTAAGGGGGTGTGGCTATGCCTCCCATGATTAGGCCACCTCCCTTCACTCAGGCTCGGCATGCCTGGGTGCCGTGCCTATGTAACTCACGATGATGCTGGCAAAACAACACATGGTACAGAGTTCCTAGGACCAAAGGTATTAACCCTGGAGCAGGGGCATAACTGGACATAGGGGGGCCCCATAGCAAAATTTTCACGGGCCCCCCCTAGGTCCGTGACCCCCTCCCCCCACACACTCCTCACTTCCCTCTACTCAACAGTAGACTTACCTGCTCCATGGTCATGCTGCGCAGGGCAGTAACACTTCCTCTCCTGGTCAGCTCCATCTCCTCAGTCCTCACTCAGTGATGTTGGGAGGAGCTGGCCACTCCTAAAGGTGGGTACACACCTGACAGATATATCTGCAAATGGAGTGATCTGCAGATATATCTGCAGATGATGGTCGTTCATACACACTGAATGGCCATTATCTGCTTGTGGCTTCTCGTCCTGGTGCCCAGGGGGATGGGACCTAGTGGCTGGGGGGCGGGGTCTGCTGCTGTGTGTGTATGATCAGTCTGCAGACCACGTGTACACACTTGCCAATGGACAGATATGTCTGCAGACATATCTGACCATCGGCTGTGCAGCACAGCCAATGCGATATGTCGGTGAACGATGACGTTCACTGATATATTGCGTGTACACACTGGCCAATGGGCAGCAGATATATTGGCCGATCAATTGATTGCCCAATGTGTCTGTCAGTGTGTACCCAGCATTAGCCTACATGCAATAACCCCATTGCAACCCAGTTACACCTATTCAGCTGCATGTGAGATGCAACTGTGAAGCATACAACTTTTAATCAATCATAGGCACATGCTCTTTGCTTTGAAACATGCACAGTTGCTAAAAATGGCAAGATACGATGAAATTTTGATTAAGGCCCTTTATTTGTAAAGCAGAACAACATTTTGTAGCCTCCAAGAGAATAATAAATCATAAAAAATACAATTCATACACAAAACCAGAACAAATACATAGGATGTTGATGAGGGCAGTGCAAACATGTGACAAAGGATAGAGAGGGCCCTGGTCATGACAGCTAACAGACTAAAAGGAAAGGGCAAAGCTATTGGAACTCATGGTGGAGATTGGGACTGTAGCTCTTTGTAAAAACAGATGGAGTAGTATCAGGTGGCAGAAGGATAGGGTATAGTTATAGCGGTGGATTTTGAGAGAGCTCTTGAAAGATTGAAGGTTGGGTGAGATTCTGGTCAGCTTGGGTAAGTTTGGAGCAGCAGAGGAGAAATCTTGTGGGAGGGATTGAAAGGTGATAATCAGAAAGGTTAGATGCTGATCTAACAGTGCAAGAGGGAAAGTCCCATGTTGATGTTAATAATGTATGATGGGAAGCTGTTGGTGAGAATTTTGAAGTGAGTATGACTTAACTTTAATATGATTTAGGAGTTAATGAAAAGAATGTGTTGTGATTTGTAGAGTACTGTAGCTTAGTACATATCAGGGTAGAACTACTAAGCCTTGGAGAGAGATAAAAAAGATTGAGATAAAGTACCAACCAATCAGTTCCTAACTGTCATTTTTCAAACACAGCCTGTAAAGTAACAGTTAGGAGCTAATTGGTTGCTACTTTATCTCTCTCCAAAGCTTAGTACATCTCCCCCATGGAATTTGAGTGAGAAAGATCACTCACAAATAGGAATTTTAGACATGTTGTAGTAGGGATTGATGGAGGAGGGGATAGTTGGGTAGCAGGAGGTTACAGTAGGCAATGCAGGAAATATTCATTGAATGAATCAGGGCTTTGTAACATTCAGAGTGTGAAAAGGGTATATTCTGACAGTTTAGAAGGGAAATGCAACATGATAGCACAATGCACTGGATGTCTGGAGCAAAATTAAGGATGAAGATGAGGAAATGAACATTTTCACCAGCAATTGTAAAAATTAAAGTTTTCGGGCCATTCATCAAGAAGGTAAAACAGGAGATATCATAGATATCTCCTGCTTACCTTCCTCTCATGAAATGGCCCGCTGACCCCATACACTAGTATGGGGACAGAATACATCAAGCTCGAGTGCGGGAGCATTTGCCATCTTCAGATGGCGACTGCTCCAGCTACCGAGTCCTGGGTCGTGAACAGGGATCCTTTCAGATCCCTCCTCCTCTGATCAGCTCCCCTGTCTGGATCCCTCCTCCTGTAGGTCACGCATGCGCACTTGTCTTACTGATCCAATAGGAGCAGTGAAAAGACTCACTGCTCTGAAAGGAGCAGTGAAGCATTTCAGGGAGACAGCTGATTTTCTGATTTGGGGCCCTATAATTAACATAATGAATAGACCCCTCAAGCTCAAAAGTAGTCCAGATGAGCTCAAGATATTAACTTTTATTAAATCCAGTTTTATTGGGAAGGTAGAAAGAACTCCAATTTTTGATCATAATAAAATTCTGGTTCTTTACACATAAGCAGCATTTCTGGCTCATAAGACTTCAGTGAGAAACTACCTGTCATTTAATAAAAATTTACAACCTCTAACCGAACATAAATTAAGCAGTTTTCTATTGTTCTCATACTTGCATTGATGCCTTTAATAAAAGTACACAATTACAGATGTGTCCTCTTTCATCTTTGCCACTTTTTTGGTAACTCACGCCACGCATGCGTACCTGCAGCTGCGTTTGCACCCATGACTCCAAAGGATTGCAGGGTGAGAACGCAGCGCATGTAATGGCGTATCGCACGCAACCACGGCTATTTGCATGGCGCAATGCATGTGCACGTTTACAGTGTGATCTGCAAAGATGCAAGAGGACACATCTCTAGTGGCACATAAATCATTCCCTCTTTTGGGGTTGTAATTTGTAATGTATGTAAATTGTGTGAAACCATATTTGATATTTTATTTAAATGATCCTGGTTCTAAACAGCAGCTGAACATTTTACCATTATGAACAGAATTTCTATAACATCTCGAATCAACTATTGATCACATCAATGAAATGGAACAATTCCCAAACTTTTGCAAAGATGCATAATAACCAAAGCTATACTTTCAAAAGATATTGATTCCTAAAGTTGTGTAATGTTTTTCTATCATAACAATTATTTTTCTAAATGTGTGCATTGTCAGCCCATTGTAAAGGGTAGATTGTGCCATACACATCTAATTATTTGAATCTAAACAAATTAAATCATATAAGCCATTAAACTTCAGAAGCCATTTAGAAGTGGGGCTGTTCCTATTTCATATGTCATTTTTAAATCTGTATTATACTGTATATAGTTAATTCACTTGTATATCCATGTTGTTCATATCCACTTCTTATTATCTTTAATTAATTCATATTCTTTCTTGCTATCAACTGCTTGCATAACGTTTTGTAGCACATTCCGTATCAATCTTTCATATACTTTCTTAAAATTTAAAAACAAAATGGGAAATAAGGAAAAGCCTTGAGTGATTGTTTGGTGAGTGGAATAAACTGCAAAACATCCAGTGAAGACTTGCACACCACAGGGCGGATTAATCAATCACTTTTTTAATCATACTGGCAAGAGTGCAAGTCTATAAAAATAAAGCAGCTTGCTTTTGGTTGTGGGTGATTCATTCTACCATTATAACGAAGGTTGCGCTTTCTGTGGCCTTTTTATTGTCTGTATTAATTTCCTCAGAAGAGAGACTCAGGTAATCTGGGAAGGCTACATTTATTCATTAGTGACTGCAAGTTCCACATACAATTCAACTGTTTCAGAGTAACTTCTCCTTAGAAAGCTGGACTACAGGCTTCTTACTGTCATTTATTGCTTATTTGAAAATATTTTCATGTTGGCCATGGATAAGTTAATTGTCAGCCCCATCTAGGGGCAGGAAGTCAGATTGGAGAGGGAGTGGTAAGGGGAGATTCTCACTACATATAAGCCCCTATTTACTACAATTCATATTTAAAATGCAGTTGTAGTGTTATATTTTCAATTAAATTCGCATTGCAGATTTAAGAAATATCACTTGGATGTACTGACATCCACATGCATGGAAAGAGCTTGCGATAAAGCTCTGTCCCTGCGAATCCTCTTCACACACTTCTAATGGTATTATTTGAAAGAAATACTGTGAGACCATCGGCTACCCCCCATGGCCAACCTCCATCAACTGCCCCTTGTGAGCCCTCCCCCTTCTCCCCCACTAAGAGCTGACACTCCCAATCTGTGACCCCGGTCTTCTGGTGTGTGCTGTAAAATGAGATGCTGGTTTACAGCACAGCTGACGGGAGGAGAATGTTCAACTATCAGCGGACCCCCAGCTGCAGGTAAGTATTTGATTTTGTTTTTTAAACTAATTGTTGTTCACAGTGATCAGCTTGTGCTCTATTTACATATTTTTACACACATCCCAGCTAAAACAGATTACACTATCACATCCCTGTTTTACAGCTCAGCCAATGGAAAAAATAAACAACCAGATAAACTCCATAACAATGTTGTAGTTATAACTACCTGAGGACAAGGGTGTAAGATTGTCCAACGCTTTTATAATACATAATATATGCAAATGTGATGATAAAATGAAATTGAACTTGAACACTGTTGGCCTGATTCTGAGTTGGACACAAAGTGACCACAAGTGTAGAAGGCCATGCCAGCCAGATTTACTACGTTATGCTAAAGTGAGTACACATATGACTTCATGCCTATAGTCGCACTACACAGTGTTTTGTGTCTGCAGATGCAGCTATCATTAGTATCAGCAGTTACACCTGCCCCATGCTGGGTGCAAAAGATAAGTCAGAAACAGGCATCCATTTGTCATATGCATGCCTCAGAATAGCATGAAAGTCTGTCTACATGTCCATGTCATTCCCATGAATTGAATCTCTTCTGTCCATCACAAGGTAGCTGTCCAGAACTGCCCATTTCATGGGTACAGTAGAGAGAAGTAGCCACGGAGCCTCAAGATGCGTATGCATATACATGCATGGTGCGGTGCAGGCACAGTTTGACAAAAAACACTAGATGTGCCTAACTCATAATCAGGCCCTGTATGTACTGTATGGAACACACTAGGTTTTTTGTTTCTATATTTCTTGGTACACACATTGATAAGAATTACAGCTAAAAAACACCTCTTGTAATATTCCGAAAATACCACAATTCAGCATAAGCCATCTGTAACGACTAGAGATGTGTGCCGACCCCCATGTTTTGGTTTTGGATCCAGATTCATCTTTGTGTTTTGGTTTTGCAAAACCACCCTCATGTGTTATGGTATCAGTTTTGCATCTGTATTTAAAAAAAAAAAAAAAACCCAGCTAAAATGATGTCATTTTGACCTGTTAGCATACAATCCAAATCCTGAGTTCGATTTTTTAAATCTGAGTTCCGAACCACAGGTAGATCCAAACTGGGACTTGGTTCAATTCGGTGCCCCAAAGTGATTCTGCACTCAAACTTGGTTCAACCTGGAACCGCTAAATTCAGTTGTTGTTGGTTCTCTGAGAACTGGACCTGCACATCTCTAGTAACAACCAGATATGAATGTGCCCTGACCTTTCTCTACTGGAATATGGAGCTAACTTGTAGGTTAGGTTTTAGTACCTACAGTATGCAATGCAAAAGAGGGTATTGCATTTCTTATACTCTGCATTTCAATTGTTCATGTGCATTTGCACCAGCACAATACCTGGTGCTAAAGATCAATACAAAATCAAATGGATCTCTTTGTATGTTGGATTAAATTCTGCCCACACACCCATGGCATGCCCTAGGAAAACTTGTGCAAATGACCTGTTGCCACCACTTATGCCCATTCAGATGCAAATGGAGAAGTAAATGAATTGTGTACCACTGAATAGATAAGCTGCATACAAACACAACGATTTTGTTACCAACGATTTTATGAACGATTTTATGAACGAATTTATGTCAGATTATCTGTCAGATTTTTTAAAGTGTAATGAACGATTTTTTTGAACTACAAACGATTTTTGCATATTCCCTTAATGAAAATCGTTGAGTTGGTCAGTCTGACTGAACTACAAACTACAAACGTGAATGCGCATGAACGATAATCGTTCATTGTTTTAACTTAGAAAGTGAATGATTTTTTCAACGATGAACAATAATCGATATCATGTATCGATAAGCATTCAAAAAATCGTTGTGTGTGTATGCACCTTTAGTAGTTACTCATAGTTATGTAGATTTGGCATGGAGCAAAGCTAAACATCAAACAATGGATGTCTATGCAACTCTGCATCAGCCCATATGTGACTTACATTTTTCTGAGAGCTCACTCTGAATCTACATAAGTGCCAAAGTCAGCAAAGCTCTATCTCATACTCCAATCAGGCTCACCAGTAATCTCCTAAACATTTCCAAAAAGACTAAAAAGAGAGATATTGTGACATCTTTGTTAGCAAATTGTCAAGTGATTCACATGTTCTCCTTAAACCAATCTCTGTATGCAGGACTATGGACCTCATTCAGAGGTGGTCGCAAGAAGCGATCGCTCTCTCTGAATGAGGGCGGGCGCTTCTTTTTTTTTGGTGTGGCCTCCTGGTCACAAGCTAAGCTGTGGGTTACCACCCACAGCTTAGCTAGCGACCAGGGTAAAGGTCGCAATGGTGATCACCATCGTGACCATTGGGGCTTGCGACCAGACCCTAAGGTTGGGTCTGGGCAATCGCAAGTCCCAGGGAGCTTTCTGCACTGATGGAGCAGGAATCAAATCAAATGGATCTCTGTGTATGTTGACATCACTGCTGATGTCAGTGCGGCCACCCACAAAATGGTAGGTGTTCCTTAAGGAATGCCTCCATTGTGGAAACCACCCCCCCAGCCCACCTACAAAAAGGGGCGAGCTGTCGATCAACATAGACAGCCGCCCCTTTTGTAGCGAGCTCCGAAGCGAGAGAGTTTCTCTCTCGCTCCGGGGCTTGCGCACGCGCAGTGCGGCCGCTACGCGTGCGCAGGGCTACCCATCGACCTGGTTGGGAGCACATCGTGCTTGCGACTGGGTCTGAATGACCCCCTATATTCCCAAATTTCCTGGAGACCTTCCAAATACATCAAATTCAGTTTCTCCAATTCTATTGCACCATATCACAAGATTTCGACAACCAAAAGTAGTAGGATGTGATTGCGGAAACTGGCGAGATTTCAAGAGCAATATAGTGTCTAGATTTAATGTGTCAATTATCTTTAAAGCAAAACCAACCACACTGGATTTTAAAAGTAATAAAGAGAAAATAATGGCCAGTGGCTTAGAGCTAAATTGGTTTTAGTTACACTAATAATGACTGTGAGGAATATAGCGATATGGCACATAGGGCCTGATTCAAACCCGCTCGCAAGCACTATGCGCTCGCAAGCAGGTCGATTGTTAGGTAGTGCACACGCGCGGCTTGCGCACTGCACGTGCGTGAGCCCCGGAGTGAGCACAAAAAGCACTTGCTCCGGTGCTAGCATCCAAAAGGGGCGGCTGTCGATGTTGATCAACAGCTTGCCCCGTTTGGAAGGCGGGGCGAAGGGCTGGCTGGGCAAACGGAGGCGTTCCTGCAGGAACACCTGCCATTTGTGGGAGGCCCTACTGACATCAGAACCCTACCTTGTCTCGTGGCAAGCCCGATGGTCGCGATGGTCTTGACCATCGCAACCATCACCTGGCCACTTGCATAAGCTGTAGGTGGTGACCCACAGCTATGCGAGTGGCCAGGAGGCCGCAACTAAAAAAACAAGCGCCCGCCCTGACTTTTTGCGAGCGCCTCTGAATCAGGCCCATAGTGCGAATTATAGTTTTAATGTCATAACAGATTGGTAATTAAAAGCCATAGAATAACTGGTTTTCTAAATGTGAGGGCAGGAGAGCAGACTGTCTTTGTTAGGTCATGTATTCTTTGAGACATGCAAATGGAACCTAGCTCTGTATGTTCCGAAAAGGGCCTAATTTCACATTTTGGAGCCACAGCTTATTTTTAAAGTTGTATACACACACAACGATGTTGTAAATGAACGATTTTATTAAACAATTTTCGTAAATTAAAAAAACTTTTTTTTAATTACAAACGATTTTTGCATATTCCTTTAATGAAAATCGTTGAGTTGGTCAGTCTGACTGAACTACAAACTACAAACTACAAATGTGAACACGCATGAATGATAATCGTTCATCGTTTTAACTTAGAAAGTGAATGATTTTTTCAACGATGAACGATAATCTATATCGTTTATCGATAATTGTTAAAAAAATTGTTGTGTGTGTATGCACTTTAAGAATTGTTAATGTCATGACTCACATGGTAACTATTCTTTAAAGTGTGCAAGGCAGGAACCTCTTGGTTAGAGTCTTGCCCAGGTAATGAAATTAACAGAGACAGTCCAAGTTCCCACTAGCCTGTTACTGTAGTAAGGAAAGACTAAACAGATTTGTCTAGCTCAGAGACCATTTGTATGTCCACTCAATTATGATAACGTTGTCACCAGGACATGTGGATTGCTCAGCCATTTGTGTTTGTGGCTGTAGGAAGTAAGTACCATAGGGGGTGTACAACAAAGAGTAACCAGGCTGACATTCAGGTGTGATGAAATATAGCAAATCAAAGAGCAATCCTATTTGGATGGTTTATGTGACAAAATTGATGTATCAGTGATAGCTGGAAGCTTGGAAAATTATATACATATAATGGGACTCCATATCCAGGTTGTGTGTGATTCCCAGATCACTGAGACATACAGTTTTGAAGAAATGAGATATCTCAGAAATGCACTATGACAACCACATCATATTTACACTTTTATAACAGATAAAACAAGGACCAGTATGATGAAGACCCCATTGTAGGTAATCCATCCACAGCGGAAGGTATTTGGCTTATTCTGTTCTAAGTTTAAAGGGATTTAAACTTAGCTGGAAGGTTTCTGTCCTCAATTATCTAATCGACCAATCAGAGCAGATGGGTATTACTTCCCCCTAGGTGTGATGCTCTTCTGATAAAAGGGATTGAAGTCCTGGGTTCGGTGTTCAAACTGGGGGATCAATGTGTTGCATTGAAGTTTAACCTGCATTCCTTGCATTTCTTACCATTCCTTCTGGGCAGAATGCTGCGTGTTTTCTGTAAGTTTCTACCTCTACCATTTTTATTTAATATTGCTATACATGTATGTAACTTTGTAACCATTCTTTTCTCTGCAACATTCTTTTTAAGCATTGTACTCCTTTTTCTGTAAATAAAGTGTTCTTTATTAGTTTATTTAATATATGCTCCGAAACCTAGTCTTTGAAGATATTATTAGTCCACTAGGGTGACGCTACACCTATTGTTAAGCACAGGAAGCAGAGGGTTGGTCTCAGCGAACTGTGTGGTCGTCTGGAACGCAGAGTTTGCGTAATTGTGGAGAGGTTAAGCAAAAGATTAACTGCGTGGGAATCTTGTTGCCGAACCTGTGCAATTATTGGGGCAATAGAGGACCGGTGGCCTCTTTGAATAATTTCCATCAGTGGTGGCAGTTTGGTAAGTAAGGTATTATGGCGCTCTGTCTATAGCAGAGAGCACCCCCACATCAGGGATACTGGGTACAGGTCCCTGACAATGACAATCAGTTGTGGACATTTAATCTGAGATTCTGGTCTACAGAGATAACTTGTGTGAGGTTATTATTACACAAGTACCAGAGGTTATTAACCAAGAATGTGATAAGAAAGAAAGACCACCACAAGCAGCCATAAGTTTGTAGTTAAAGATAGCAAGCTAATTTACATAAGATATGAGACCACTGCAAAAGATATGTGGCATGCATCACAAAAGCTTTTTGAAAGATGTAGTTTAAACAGTTATGCTGGGCATACACTATACAATTATCTGTCAGATATCTTTCCAATCTGGCTGGTTGGAATGAAAACCTGGTAATGTATGGGAGCAAATTAAAGTCGATCATATGGTCTTAAACACTGGAAAATGGACAAAAAACAATTGTTCAAATTGGTTAAATTGATGTGTTTTAACCAATTTGTCTGAACAACCATTTTTGTCTGTTTTCCAGTGTTTGTGAGCAAATGGTCCATTATCATTTTCTCCCATACATTGCCAGGTTTTCATTCCAACCAGCCAGATTGGGCAGATATCTGACAGATAATTGTATGGTGTATGCCCAGCATAAGTTGTCACATTTCATTTTATTTTTCTGTGACTCCAGTCATATTGTCTTGTTTCTGTATTGATTATCACACATCTGTGATCTCAATTCTAAATTATTCTACTGATAAATTATTCTACTGATTTTCTCCAATTGTACAGTACAAAATTTACATCTAAAATAAATTTTTGTGGAGAAGACAGTTGGGATGTTATCACGTACCCTATCTTCACAAGGACACTCACAATCATGGGCAGAGCAGTTGGTGTAGTGGTTAGCAATTACTGTCTCACATCCCTGAGGTCACAAGATCAATTCCTGATTAAGGCACAATCTGTATGGCGATTGTATGTTCTCTCCAAGTTTGTGTGGGTTCCAAACATATTTTGAAAAATAACCTTAGTGTGTATGTGTGTCCATGTGATGTGAATGACTGATGTATTCTCTGTAAAGTGCTGTGTAATATGTGTGTGTTGTATAAATAAATGTTAATAATAAATATATAAAATCCTATCTCACATGAGACTTTTATAGCAATAAGTAGGTCCCTGAAGTTGTCATTCCACAAAACAACAGCAAACTCTAATCGTATCTCAAAAAATAAGACAATCACCTCTTTAAAAAAAACACGTCTAACCAATTGACATTACCAGAGCACAGATATTGTACTATAACTTTCAACTTTAGGATCTAGTAGTACAGCATATCTGGTATAGACTCTAAGTCAAAATAAGAGGTACTGTAACATATGTGCAGCACAAATTTGTTAAAATTGCTTTGTCCAGATGGTAACGTATGGTACCGGTTTTTGTAGAATCATCTTGCTGCCAGTGCCACATATACATCAATTAACACAGTTTTCAAATCAGGTCTCCCTATTAGGAAGGATGTTTATCTTTCCTTCAAAACGTACCCAACACCTTTATTCCTACCTCCAGTCACTACTTCACAATCAGTGGTGGAAGTTTACTGCTGGGCATCCAGAGAAAGGTTACTCCCCCCAGATGCATAGCACCACTTGTTCCATGTCCACATTTGAATGAAGAGCTGCAGGGTTCAGGGATGAACATGTTAAAAGTCCAAGACTACAAATAGGTGTTCAAGGCCAAGACTACAAATAGGTGTTCAAGGATGCGGGTGTTGGTATTGAGGGGCACTTTTCTGACATGTGGCACCCAGAAACAAACCCTTCTGTTGCCTTTCGGAGTTATCAAGAGATAAGGACCTGGAGAACAGAATAACCTGGTGTCCAATTCATTCATCGCTGTACACTTCTTATGTAATTGAAAAACCTATATTTGAATGTTTATGCATTACATTCTCCAATGAAGAGGACTCCATTCCTCAAGAAGCAGAAGATCAAGTATTACTTCAGAAGTTTACTTTTTATAGTTATACATTTTCACCTCTTTTTAACAGTGGCTTAGTTGTGCACCTACAATTTGTGTAGGGAACACATTTTGTTTAATTTTTCCACTATTGGAATCATTGGCACTGGGCCAATGATTCCAATAGGCCATGATCAGTGGGGACATTAGTGCTGTAATTGATACTAAATTGGATAATGCTCAATCAGCTGCAATAAGATCATTTGCTCTTAGGGAAACCAAAAGACACCCAGAGATTATAAAGCAATACTTGCTGTTCGATGTCTGGATAAAATTTAATCTCAGACCAGGAGAAGCGTGAATCCAATATGGCAGCTGCAACCTCCTTACATACACAGCCCCAAGCTTCTCCTTCACATCCATCTCTGTCAGCAGCTATTTCTCAGAGTGGGGAAAACCCTGCACCTGTTTTAACCTCCTATGCTGATATAGTGAAGGCTATAAGAGACACCATGGCCCCTCTGATGCAGGAATAGGCAGACTCATTCAGGCAGGCACTGCAAGAGTCAAACAACAATATTGTAAAGCTGCAGAAAAAAGTGCAGGTCAATGAAGCTAAAATGGGAGAGTGTTTCAAGATGTGTTCACACTGAAACAACAGTATGATACTCTTCATAAGAAGAACAATCTACGCATTGTGGGACTGCCTGAATCCATTAAGGGTGAATCCCTATCACGTTTTATTACCACATCCTTGCTGGACTTGCTGGAAATTGGGGACTCTTGCACTGACATGACTGTCGAATGAGCACACCGTATTGGTCCGCCCTGCGACAAACAAGATGCCTTGCCGAGGGTGGTGATATTTCGTTGCTTGAATTTTCTGCACCATGAGGCGATATGGCAAGCTTCTAGGAGAAGGCACTCCCTGGTTTGTGAGGATCACAAGCTATTTATCTTCCAAGATTATTCTGCGGAAGTAACCAGGGCTTGTAAAGCTTTTACTTCAGTTTGTGCTGGTCTGGTCTAAGAAAATCGCCGTTTTGCTTTAATGTACCCAGCAAGACTTCGTCTGTTTACTGAAAATTCCTACTTGGCTTTCTCAACCCCAGATGACTTATGGATGTGTTTTGTTAAGCTTATGCATTGTTGTCATTTTGATCTCTAATGATCCTATGTTATATTAATTCTTTACTGTTGAGTTATTATGTTATTGTCGCTGGCGGTGGTGACTATTCTGTCACTAATTACATGTATGCATTCCACTGCTATAAGATATTTGTTGCTATACTGTCTATGGCTTCTTACTTAATGTGGAATGCGTGCACTAGCTGTGGCTCCTTAGCGCCGTGTCCCCGTGATACAGATATTGTTTGCTGTAGCTTACTATTCTTATTGCTAGGAAGTCCCAATTGTGGCCTGGTGGCCTGCAAGGTTACTTTTGCTTTGCTTTGTTTTCTTTTTATTATTTCTTGTTATAAAGATTGTACCCTCATTTTTATTTCCTCCCATTTATTTTTTTATAGTTTCTTTTATGCAAATTCCCTATTTTTTGTTCCTTTTATTTCAATCAGGATAATCTCCTTTCAATACATCTTCGCTATCAATTCTGTGATCCCAATGGTATTGCTTAGACTATCTATTTACTCATTGCTAACGTCAATATATACTGCAGTTGATACATATGTGCTGATATTTTTATATTTCTTCATCCTTAGATATGGCCCCACTGAAGTTTAGTTCATGGAATGTCGGTGGGATAAATTCCCCCATCAAACGCAAGAAAATACTCACATATATACGAAAACCGAATATAGATGTCATTATGCTACAAGAGACCCACTTGCTGCCACCTGAAGTCCTTAAACTTAATTGTATGGGCTATTCAGTTCTGTGTTCAGCCTCGTATTCCTCTAAAAAAAGAGGAGTCACGTTGGTTAGAAATCAGCTCTCTCCCACACTTCTTTCTTTATATGCTGACCTCTCTGGTAGATATACAATATCTGAGGTGAATATTTTGGGTGAAAAGTTTATCATATGCAATTTATATACTCCTAATGTATATTCCAAGTGTTTTTTTTACAATACTATTAGCTAAATTATCTGTACATATAGACTCATCTATCATATTTGCAGTGGACTTTAATATGGTATTCTCAGAATACATGGATAGACAATGCCCCCCAACTCATGTACGTAATCCCCCCTCACTAGGTATTCCTTTAATGGCCTCAGAATTAAGATTGCCGGATGTTTGGAGAGTGTTACATCCCACTGACTGGGAATACACTTGTCTGTCAGCAATGCACTCCACTTTGTCTAGGATTAATTATATTTTATTGTCTGAGCCTCTCCTAACTAGGGTGGAGGATTCCAGTATTGAACCCATTGGTCTTTCGGACCATGCGTTAATGTGGTTTCTTATGGCTCCAGTTGTTGATAGTGGTTCCTACATACCATGGCGTTTTCCAGCATATCTTGCAAACTCTGTTAAATTTTGTAGCATGTTGGAAGCAAAGTGGTGTGAGTATGAAACTAATAATAATGTTCACAAGGAAAACCCTTCTTTGTATTGGCAAACTGCCAAATCAGTCCTCAGGGGGGAAATTATAGCTTACGTTTCCAAACATAAAAAAGAATGCTCCAAATTGTATCTGCAGGCCCAGTCTGACTTAACTAACTCTTATAAAAAATTTAAGGTCAACCCTTCCCCCTCTAATAAAGAAATATATTTAAAGGCAAAATCTCACTTTGATGCTGTTGTCGATCAGTTTGCTGCCCGCCATACCTTTACTAAAATTTGTCACTTCTATAACATGGCAATAAAACAGGCCGTCTCCTCTCTAATTTGATTCGGAATCATTCTTCCCCCGCTTCTATCGTATCCCTCTTGGGCCCTAATGGCAATATGATTAAAAAAGGTCAAGAACATCGCTGACCTGTTTGGTGACTTTAATAAAGACCTTTATTCAGACTCATACATTGACGAAAGTAAGAAGCAGAAATTCTGGGAACATACTACTCTTCCAATTATCACTCAGGAACAGGCTGTCAGGCTTATTACCCCAACTTGGAAGAAGTTACTGCGTGTATTAAAAACTTAAAGATGTTAAAAGCTTCGGGCCCAGATGGCTTTTCTGGGGAATTTTTTAAAACACTACAAAATAATATTTGCCCACCCCTAGTTTCGTTCTATAATTCTATTCTCATGAATAATTATATCCATCCACATTTTAATTCTGCTACTATTAAGGTACTTCCTAAGCCGGGTCGTGACCCGCTACTTCCGGCATCTGATAGACCCGGGTTACAAGTTGTTCAAGAAAATAATCTCTGATAGAGTGAAATAAATTTTGCCTCATATTATTGCCTCAGACCAGACAGGCTTTATTTGGGGACGCCATTCTATTATAAATATACGCAAGGTGATTTCTGTGTTACAGTCAACTGCCCTGACTTCTGATAGTTTACCCAAATCTATTATTTCAATGGATGCTGAAAAGGCGTTTGACCTTGTCACGTGGGATCACCTTTACTGCACTTTATCTAAATTTGGTTTCCCTAATCAATTTATATCTCTTCTGTCATCGTTGTACCCTTCCCCAGTTACCCAGGTGTCTAGCAATGGCTATCTTTCTTCTTCATTTTGTGTTCAAAGAGGTACTCGGCAGGGGTGTCCCCTATCTCCTCTTCTATTTGCTATGGCACTGGAACCACATGCAATTGCTCTGAGAGAATCCACTGATTTCAAAGGTATTTCTATGGGATCTTCTGTACTTAAATTGTCCCTATTTGCAGACAACATGCTCCTGTTCATATCTGACCCAGTTTCTTCCATCCCAGCAATAAGTACATTGTTATCTAGTTTTGGTTCATTTGCGGGGTACAAACTTAATCTCCATAAATCTGAACTGATGTCTATCACGAATATCTCCCCCACTGACTTGGAACATCCGGCTTATAGTCATTTTTGCATTTCTCCTACCCAATTGAAGTACCTTGGAATTAACATCCCAGTATCTTTACCATCATTATATCGTTTAAATTACACCCCTATTATATCTCAATTAACCAAATTGTTAGATGCCTGGAAAATGCTGCCCATTTCTGTTTTGGGTAGAATAGCTTTCATTAAAAGTGTAGCTTTCCCTAAGTTGTCCTACCTGATTCAAATGCTGCCTATTTGTTTAGGTTTATCAGATGTGAAGGTTATTACCAAATTGTTTACTTCATTTTTATGGAAAGGCGGTCATCCCCATATTGCAGTGGCTAAATTACAATTGCCCAGAGTGAAAGGGGGTTTAGGACTGCCTGATATTCTTACGTTCATGAGGGCTGTACATTTCAGATACATTAGTGATTGGTTATTGTGTAGAGACACCTATACACACCCAACAACTGAGTTAGCCATGTTCACACCGTATTCTTTGGCCACACTACTTCATTCTCCTAAGCGTCTTATTCCCGCTTATATTCTCAACAATGTTTTATTTCGTGACACTTATGCAGCTTGGTGCACTATATGTTTGAAACTTAAAAGGCCATATACTAGTTCTAAATATGTTCCGTTTGTAGATTACCCGCTGTTCCCCTCAGGGTTAGATAATTCTTTGTTCCTCCAGTGGAAGGATAAGGGAATTGCTATGGTGAAAGATGTATTTGATCCTGGTGGAATTGTCCTGCCATTTAGTGTCTTACATAATACAAACGGTATACCCCATAGGCAATTTTTTATGTATCTCCAAATAGTTCACTTTGCTCACTCTATTATGTCACAAATCCTATCTCTAAATTCCCGGATTTACTACATAACCTATTGTCATTTATAATACTTCATCCATACAAAACTAAATAACTTACGCTGGATCTTGTTGGCAATTCATATGATAGAGTATGGAAACAGACAGTAGCATCATGGGGTAGAGACATACTATCTGTAACCTCAGCCGATGACTTGCTTACACACTATGACTCAACCCTGAGATTTTTGCACTGCTCCTGGCTACAGGATGTCCATATCAAGACTATTAATAGAGTGTATATATCACAAGCTCACAGGAGCTTCATGGTAGTGGAGGAGTCAGGTAACCGTCTCAAATGTAGACATCCAAATGAATCCTTTTTTCACTATCTATGGTTGTGTCCGGAAATACGCAAATTTTGGGGAAAGGTAGTAGTTTTATTAATAATATTTTTCATCTACAACTTAGAAGTGATCCTTTGTGTGCCAATTTTAAGAATTGGAACCTTGGTGTGGATGAAAAATCTATAATCTCTCTCCTAACAGTTATTGTAACCATAGCTAAAAAAGAGATATTATGTAGTACTCCCCCATTTCTAGGGTCAGTAAAATCACTATTGCTCACCACCTTATATTATGACAGGCAGGCTGTATTTCCAACATTAGAGACTGGGGTAGTCTCCTTTTATAACAAATGGGGTGCCTATATTGAGTCGCTCAACTCCTCCACACAGTCAAAAGTGTTAAAAGTATTCAAAACCACATCTTGGTATTTGTATAGAAGTGTGACCTGAGGATGATGACTGTTTGGTTACTTAATGTATTTTGTTTTGTTAATATGATTGGCAGGGCTAATTTCAACCATGTTCGGATTTGTCTCATTTAGGAACATTCTTGATCACAGAGACAATTCATTCTCAATTATCATATGATTGAGTATCCTCCATTCCCCTTGTTATGTCCCCCTCCCTTTTCTTTTTATTTCCCCTTTTTCTTTATCTTATTATATTTTATTTTGTTTGTGTTTTTATGTTATTACAATTGTATTTGGATTGTAATGCAGTTTATGGTATTGTGTACTTAAATTTCTGAATATGTGGTCAAATATCTGACTTTGAATTTTAGATTCTTTTTTTATTCCGGTTACGGTATTTGATGTATGTTTCGTATATGTGCATAATATTTATGGTACTTTTATACCATTGTTTTGAAATTTGTAATTTTGAAAACCTTTTTCTATATACTGCTGTAATGTATAATGTTTTATTTGAAATAATAAATAGATTTTCAAAAAAAAACCAAAACAAATATTGGATAAAATTGAGGTCAAGCTTATCTGAGATAAACAAGTGGATTTCTATAGTTCATGCAGCAAGAATCAACACGTTTCATCCAGCAGGGACTTCATCAAGGGGATACTGCTCGAGTGGGGTGTCTATCCTTTTATGCCCCACTGAGTGCTCATTAGGGGTCAATCATTGAGCTAATTACTTCCGGTTCCTGCCCCTTAGCATAACATGATTCCCATCAAAGAACCGGCTTTCTCACTTACTATTATTGCTATGAACTGAGCAGGCGAGTATATAAATATATATATATATATATATATATAATATATATATATATATAAAATTATTATAACACTTCATAACATGAGCATGCAGATTATTCTAGTCTGAGTATTGAGAAAATCTCAGTTGCCGAGGAGAAGAAATGCATTGACAATCACCTGTTCTGCTGGACCTGTGCAACTATCTCTACTAGTTCTCTATAGCTGATCCTCGAGCCACATTAATTACCAATTGGAAGCTAAGCATAAGGAAATCAGGTGGCTCTGCTGCTGCCTGTTTGTAATACAAAACCTTGTATCATGGTCCCAGTAATTATGATGCACACAGAGGCTAATTATTATCAGTAATGGAAAGGGAACTAAAGTTGCTCTATACTACATGGCTCCTGCTCTAAACATCTGACATACCTGCTACTAAGCCACCTTAGCCATGTGCATTACACTGAACTTGTGTGTCATTAATGCCAGTAGGACTGATTCTGTAAGGATCATAATTGCAAAGCTGCATGCAGGCATCACACCTCCTGTGCATTACTTAACTGAGCTGTGATATCCAATGCAGCATCAGTTAATCTTCGTACCATCGGCCGGCTGCGGTGACCCATGGGGTCACGCAGCTGGCTGCCGCAGTTTAGGGAGAGATGCCAGGAAATCTCCATCAGTCGATGGAGATCCTGACTTCTTCCCTCCCCTGCAATGGCAGTGACACACCTCCGTTTCAGGAAACAGAGGGCATTGCCGCCCCCTTCCCACCCACAAATGGCAGCAGACTGTCAATCACTGACAGTCTGCTGCCAGTTTGCATGCGGCCTCGCAGACCCATTCTGCACATGCCCAGAATGGGTCTGGCACCTGCGTAGATTCCCAAACATCAGGAATCTGCATTCAGCACTGCAGAATCATGTCTAGTGTTCCTTAGACCCACACTGCATGTATCACTGCATATGACAGTGATACATGCTCTTCTAAGAGATTAAGGTACTGTGTAATGTGGTTTATGCAGTGATTTCATCATCCACTATTGTACGCTATACTTCTTTTTGGTTTTATATATATATATATATATATATATATGTGTATATATATATATATATATTTATCTTAAACTTATTAAAAACGCTCTTCCACTTAGCATTTAAGAATATGGTCTTCAGAGAATCCAATGCCCTTCATTATATGTTCTGACAAATGGGTTCATTTTGCCTGCTTTTCATATATGCAAAAGTATCACATAGTCTTGCCCATTCTACAATTTCATTTGTGGACAACTGATGGAGACTTCAAGACTGGAGGCTTTAAGACTTAAAGCCAACTCGGATATGTTCAGTGTAAAGGTTGAACTGTTGGAATGCTATATTGCTCTGTTTGTGGACAGTGTGTTGATGATGCTGATTAACTATTTAATTGTCAAACCTAGTGCAAGAGATACAGTTCTCTGTTTAAAGTTTCAAACTTCAAATTCAACTCAGACAAGGCTGATACTTTACATTGGGCCTTAATTGCTACCCATACCCAGGGAACAGCTTGCAGGGAAGTTAAAGTTCAAATTCAAGTATTTGGGGTTCCTTACATCCTACAGTATGCAGACAATGAGATTAATTATAAGCAATAAATTATCCAGGACTATTCAATAACATAGATGCAGAGCTCCATAGCTAGAACTTTCCTTTCATCTAGTGGTCTGGATGGTCTAATGCAGTCAAGATGAATGTGATGCAGAGACTCCAAGTCTTACCAATTACCATTCCATAGGATGCTCTCAAAATGACAAAATTCATACTTCTCAGTGGTGTACCTTCACTAAATTAAAGTTAACATTAATCTCTACCTCTTGGTTGCAACTGATGTTGCCTTCAATAATAGAGAGATAGAGAGTTTTTATATATCTTAGTACTAGCAAAAAAACTGAAATATCTTTCCACAAAATCAGAAATTTTCATGAACCACTATACAGTAAACTCAGTATTTCATACTGTAAATGACCTGTAGTTTCCTGTTCTCCCTCATCATCCTTTCCAATCTCTGCAGTTTTATTCTGTCTCTTTAGGGTAAAGGATAAAAGGAACATGCATTCATTTATGATATACACATGTAAGGGATAACAATATAAAGCATAAAAGAAAATTAGTTCAATCTTTTTCTCAGTTTTAAACATATTACATGTTGAGTATTCCTTATCCAAAATGCTTGGGACCAGAAGTGTTTCGGATTTTATTGGTATTTTTGAATAGTTGCATATACATTATGAGATATCTTGGAGATGGGACACAAGTCTAAACATGAAATTCTTTAATATTTCATATATGCCTTATACACATAACCTGGAGGTAATTTTATACAACACAGTATGTTTAATAATTTTGTGCATGAAACAAAGGTTGTGTACACTGATCCATCAGGAAACAAAGGTGTCACTATAGTATCTCAGACACAGTTTTTAGATTATTTTAAAATTCAGAATAGGTATAGTCAATCTGTGTAAATAAGTATCGATTTCCACTGTTATATAAATTTGTAGTAATTTTTAGTGGTGATGTTAAAAAATATGATGATAATAATAATAATAATAATAATAATAATAATAATAATAATAAAACTGCTAATTAGATTCCATACATTTATAGAATTCACATTGCACAGAAATTTATATTTTTCAATAATTTCCTAAATTGTTTTGCATATTAAAATTAAAAATATATATTACAATTTAATTTAGTGATGTAATTGAATGAAACATATAGCATAGATTCTAAAGGTTATTATAAAAACATTGCATTAAAACAAAAATATTGTAATTATTCTTCTTGAACTGCAATAAAAACTTTACTTCAAGGTAGAAAAAACAGCAAAGTGTAATGACAGGCATGCTGGTTTGGCACCAACTTGACAGGTATGATGTAGAATTAATTATTGTTCACAGCATCTGCTTGCAACTATATGAAATCACCATAGCAACTACTAAATAATTTTGAAAGAAATTCTAGCTTCTCAAACCTATTTGCTCATTTTAATTTTTCAAATATGCATTTCATAAATGTCCTACAGGTGACAAGGAATATGCTAGGAGTTTAACATTTTGTTTTTTTGCCAACTTTCTCATACAAATAGAGTATTATATTTCATGGTCCTGGGCATATTTATAAAAACTTGCACACAACCACTGAAAGGTAAGAATCCATATCATTGCAAATCATGGCAAAAAGGATTCTTTCTTTGTTGTGATGTACCAATGTAAGTCACCAGGACATGGGCTCCGATAAGGATCCGGTTCAACGATCATTAAAAAGTAAAGTGATCATTTCAGAAACCAATGCAAAAATGCAAAAAGCTTGTGATATGCAGCGGGAGAGGGTTTGCAAGACCTGTCTCCAGTATAACTGCCCCCATTGAAGGTAACAGTCTAATGAATGCAAGATCTATATAGAAAAATTATGAGGATAGCTCATGTGAGGACTGAAGACCATATATCAGTAGATGTCTCCTGCTTTCTATTTTGGAACATTTAAGGGATACTTAATTCTCCCTTTAAACATGTGGAAACAACAGTTTACTTGATAAATAGTTCCCTAAATGTAAAAAGAAAAAAACAATATTAGAAAATAAAATGTTGTATCAATTATGTGTGTGTATGTGTATGTGGTGGTCTGTAACATGTTTCCATTACATATTGTTTGATACTGATGAAGATTTCTATGTGAAATTTTTGCATACATGTTTTTTTAATTGTATGTAACCTGTCATAATATGCTTATGAAAAGTAATGCAACCAGTTGTATTTCTGCTATAGGGAGCTAGTTCAGTAGCATTCTGTAGGATATACCAAAAAACTTTATATTTTTGAGTAACATCCATATGGCCCAGCCTGTGTCCAGTTGCCCATTTGCCATTGCAATCTCAATGACATGCAAGAAATATGCAATATTGGTTATAACTTTGAATAATGAAAACACTGCTGAAGGCAGAAATATAAGTACTGGGACAGTTTATCTTCTCAGTATTTCTATTACTGTTACTGCTCTGACCTGCTCTCTTTTTATGCCTGTATGAAAGAAAATGTGAAAGGTTACCCAGTTATTCACTGAACTGGCACAATGCACATACTGCATCTCATGCGTTTTAAAGCAGCAGTGGCATAACAATAGTGGGGCATGTCCCCTGGGTGCCTATGCAGAAGGTGTGCTGGGGCAAAGGCTTGCATGCAGGTAAAGTACTAGCCCATATTAGAAGCCCCACACTATACTCTGTCTGTGCCTGATCAAAGAAAGGACCTAAGGGGACATTACCCTTTAGCATCTCTCACAGATGTCTTCTGACAGGAGAGACAACTGGATTTTCCCTGTAACATCCGTACCTGATGTTTAAGTCAGGAGCCAAGAGGAGACAAAAAAACAGAAGAATAAGTAAAGAAGCGCTTTGATAAGTAAACTACTGTGAGAACATAAAGGAGTGTCAATTACAGCTGGGGCTTATGAAAAGGGAGTGTATTATTATGAAGAAGGGGAGTCTGAAGCATATTATTTTTGGAGGGTGGATCTGTAGCATATTTTTACTAGGGTGGTGTATGTATGCCTTGAGAATATTATCACAAGTGTGTGGTGGGGTATTATCTGAAATATATTATTATTGCAGAGAAGAGTGTTGGTGGTTTTCTATACAGTCTTGATCACAGTATTACAAGGGATGTGCCCTGAGGATATTATGATGAGGGGGATGTCTATATCATATTGTGATGGGAAAGTGTCCTGAGAAGCTTTTAAAATGACATAAGGACAGAGTCTGATTAGTATAAACATAGAACATACAGATATGGGGAGTGATTAGCATAGGGAAAGTGAGGAGCACAATAAAGAACATACAGTCAAGGGGGAACACAATACAGAGCATACATGAGAAGACTTATAGGTGTAGAGAGATACATAAGGACATAGAGGGTCACATATCAAAGGACAAGACAAAGAAAAAAATTGCAAAATGGAAAGAATAATTTACACTGAAAATGTATTATGACTGCAATAGTAATGTTTGCATAACAGCTATATAAATGTATAAATATCAATACTTTTTAGACAGGGTAAATGGGATCTGTAGACAAATTAGACAATTGACAATTACTATTACATGTCAATTATTTTTTCTAGCTACAGTTCAGCCCTCATTTGTCTTCTCTATTTGATGTTTTGAGGTTTATATATTTTTTTAGAGTGTCTTTATACTAAATATTACAATTGTAGCCATAATATACATACAGTATATTATATTTATGTTTGTTGTTATATTTGTATATTTGGCCATTTTTTTCCTTTTTTGGAACAGCCTACCCATTTGTCCCAGACCAGATTTAAAAAACAGCATCAGCCTCAAACTGAAAAAAAGTCCTGGAGAAATACAGCAGGAGGGAGGAGAAATTAATAGCAATTGGTGCCTTTGAGAGGTAGGACAATTTCATTTGAGAAATAATAATGTTATGCAATGGTGTTTCTTTTTTTGTAAGATTTTGAATACTGTAGGTTATTTCTGTGTGTGAGGTATGGTGCCAGAAGATTATATATAAGGGTATATTTAATAAAGTGAGAGTTTTAAGAGGTGATATTGCCCATAGCAACCAATCAGATTCTATTTAACAATTAACTAGCACTTTCTAGAAGATAATAGCTAGAATCTAATTGGTTACTTGTTATATATGTACTTAGCTGGTTGAGTCTAGACTAAATCATTGGAATAGTTGCTGACTTGTTCACCTGTTATGATGATGTCAGCCTGGGCATTGGCATGGTCAACTGTGATTGATTTGCCAGCAGTTTTAATCAGTTGCACGCTCTTGGACCTGTGTGGTTTGTTCTTTTCTGGCTGTGTCACCCACAGGATCCATGTCTTACCTGGTCACTGGTTGTAGCTGTTTGTAGGCTGTCTAAGAAATATTTCTGGTTTCTTCTTCTGCTAAGTATCCTGGATACATTCTATTACATATTTTTGCTAGCAGATGGTACACCTGGCTAATATATTACTCTGGATAGTCCATGTGTTTGGAAATGTCTTATCCTGCACTTTGCTGTATATCTAAAGAAATTAATGAGTTTTGCAATTGCTCTCATGTTTATTGAATTATCATTCTGAAATTATTAATATTGCTTAAGAATGTATATATTACTAATGTCGTAAAAATATAACTGAATACCCGTTTGTTAGCTGCTGAAATAGCAAAATGTAATCCTTGTTTCTTACAAGCTTGCAGTGGAATTATCTGCAGGAAAGTATTCTGGTAATTATTCTTTAGGAGTGCTATTTGTATTATTATGACAATTAGCTCTAGACATAACTTTTCTGTCTAGTATGGGAAGCTAAGCAGTAAGGGCTTGGGTTTATTCCTGGATGGGAGACCACCTGAGAATCTAGGTCTAGATCCATATATGAGTTCTTAGAGTGTCACATTCCTATGTCTATATATTGATACCTGTGCTTCCTGCACAGCTATTACTTTAAGTGTGAAGTCCAGATGGCAGCCGAGTACCTATGAAACAAGTATGTGTTCCGGGAAAGGGGGTTGTTATTGGTGAAGCGCACTTTCTTTAGGTTTTGAAAGTGCAGGAGTTCATCGGGTGTCATAACATTGCTATGGGCAACATCTCCTCTTCTAAAAATTCTCACTGTAGTAAATTTACCCCAGAGAATGGTAAAGGATGATGAGTATTACAGCAGATAAGGGGGTGAGGGGTATTTATGTGGTTTAGGTATGGGGACATTGTTTTCTGAAGGCCTTTTTCACAAAGGGCCCCCACAAAATCTGGGGCCACCTATGCAATCATTGAGGCAATAGGCCAACTATGCACTATTTAGATGTTTTGTGAATTATGAGAGACATGAGGCAAACTCCTATCTACAGATGTGCCCTAGCTTGTTGCTCATAGCACACCATTCAGGCCTCTGTGTCATGCCATAATTTTACGTGATGGCTGTACTTTGGCATACCACGGTATTCTCCAACTAAAGATACGCTACGGCATGTAATACAGCGCTTAACTGCTGGGTGGCGAGTGCTCCACTGATGTAATTTGTATTGAATACTATACTGTTAAATTGGATGGATATCACATTCACGCACTGTATTTGCATGCACAACCAATCTTTTTGATATCACATAAGCTCTTAACAGGACGCAAATCAGTACACATACTGTACATAACTGTACAGTATTATAGTTGCCATGTTGTTATGACGGTATAACCGATACTGTAGATTAATGAGATGCATGCATAGCTTTCAAGGAGATGGGATGAATTATTGTCTAATGGTGAGGTACTGTGTATATATCTAGTAGTATAATATTTTGAAAGGAAGACACATTTTTTTATTATTTTTAAAAACAGCAGCTGGTGTGTGGAGTGCAAAAGGATGAATCCGCTATGCGCGGTTCTTGATATAGCTGGCGTGTGGGCTAGAGGTTAGATGATTGCCTTTCAAAAGTGCTTGTCGTGGGTTCAAGCCCTGGCAAATAATCATTTTTTTTGGCACTGTCGGCGCAGTCCCAGACTTAGACACTATAGTGAAAATAGTAGTGGGATCTCTGTATTACTAACTGACTGTGCATTTTAAAATGCACACTTGTGTCAATGTTGGCACTGTTGGCACTATCCCAGACTTAGACACTGTAGTGATTTCATGACTTTAAAAACTAGTAGTGGGCTTTGTATAAAAGTGAGGTCTCTGTATTACAAACTGATTGTGCATTTTAAAATGCACACTTG
Organism: Taudactylus pleione; assembly: GCA_031769625.1. NCBI lineage: Eukaryota > Metazoa > Chordata > Amphibia > Anura > Myobatrachidae > Taudactylus > Taudactylus pleione. Next base: position 389,819 of record JAUIMM010000677.1, read on the forward strand.
CGGCACTGTCGGAACGTCAGCATTGTGGTGGCTGCCAGCTCCGGGGGTTGCAATGGGATCTCTGGCGAATGCCCAGTGGAGCCACTCCATACAACAGTCGCACTATACTGTGGCATATGGCGGATCATAATACTATGCATGTCCAATAGGTCGGGAGTCAACACAGTGCATCCCAGACTTAAACACTGTAGTGATTTCATGACGTTAGGAACTAGTAACGGGCAGTTTGAAAGAGGGATCTCTATTTTATAAATTGATTGTGTGTTTTAAAATGCACACTTGCGGCACTGTCAGCACATCGGCACTGTGGTGGCTGCCAGCTCCGGGGGATGCCTTGAGATTTCTGGTGCATGCCCAGTGGAGCCGCTCCATATGCCAGTCACGCTATGCTGTGGCGTATGGAGGATAATAGTACTATGCATGCACAGTGGGTCAGGAGTCACACACAATGAAAGTGGGGTCTCTGTATTACAAACTGACAATGCGTTTTAAGATGCACACTTGCGGCACTGTCGGCGCTGTCCCAGGCTTAGACACTAAATAATTTAGTGACATTAGAAACTAGTAGTGGGCTGTTTGAAAGTGGGGTCTCTGTGTTACAAGCTGATTGTGTGTTTTAAAATGCACACTTGCGGTACTGTTGGCACGTCGGCGCTGTGGTGATCTGGAGCTTGCCCAGTGGAGCAACTGATTGTGCATTTTAAAATGTACATGTGCGGCACTGATGGCACATCATGGCTGTGGTGGCTGCCAGCTCCGGGGGTTGCAATGGGATCTCTGGTGCATGCCCAGTGGAGCTGCTCCATACGAAGTGAGACACCCTTCCCCCAAAGCAAGCAAGAGCCTTTCATTACTATAATAAAGGAGGCTTTGCTAGCAATTTAAGCAGTCAGCTCATGGTTTGCCATTGCAATTACACAGTACAGTGGGGGTATCTTCTTTAGACAATGTAGACAGAAGCAGAAAAAATACAAAACATGGTGTGTAACATAAATGTTTATTACAAACAAATACAATAAATAAAAAACTTAAACAAAACAAATAAGAAAATTAAAAAATAAATCAAATAAAAGGTGGGGAATCACCCGAAACAGGGCCAGTAGTAGCATAACTTGTTCTGTTGGAAAAAAGAAAATGGCACAGTATTACAACACTAATATAAGTACTATGCTCTAGTAGTAAGCATTGATGTACTTTACCTCGGGTGTAGCCCCATTGGAAGTTGGCCTGTGGGCCTCGTGACCGGTGTGGGCCCCTTTGGTCCTGGTGCTGCAGTCGCACAGGAATTAGATCCGTTTAAAAAAACAGATAAGATTATTGAGTATACCCTTTACATTATGCAACATTGTAAAGCTGCCACGTAACATTATGTACTGTACTATTGAATTGTTAACAATGATAAATGGCGGGAGAAGCAGGGTGCAGGGCTATGCATACATTAAAAAAAAACGGTGTTGACCTTTTCACCCTGTTGACTATTTGTAACTGTCGACCTTTGTACATATCGACCTTTAGAGTGTCAACTTATTGACTGTTGTTCTGGTTTTCCACACCCATTCACGTTATGTCACACAATAATGACCCTATGGATCCTGATTGCCTATACTTAACTAATATAACTGTACAGTAATACTGTACTTACTACACACAAGGCGCTGTCTGAGCCTCTGTAGCTGTGGGGTATCTCTCCTCACCAGGTCACTAAACCGGCGCTGTAGTGACTGGATTGGTCTATCCCGGCATTGCTGAGAAGTGGCCGATCCCTCCACTCAAGGAGGATCACCAACTCCCTCCTGGAATATGGCCGCTGCCTCACAGCCATTTTCTACAACATACAGTACAACAAATTATTCTGTAGTGCTGCATTGACTGTATGGAGTATGGCATATAGTGTATGGAGTGGCTCCACTGGGCATGCACCAGAGATCCCATGTGCAACCCCTTGTAGCTGGCAGCCACCACAGCACCAATGTGCCGACAGTGCTGCAAGTGTGCATTTTAAAATACACAATCAGTTTGTAATACAGAGACCCCACTTTTAAAAAGCCCACTACTAGTTACCTGGGTCAAGAAATCATTACAGTGTCTAAGTATGGGACAGCGCCGACAGTGCCGACATTAACGCAAGTGTGCAACTTCAACCGTAGACTCAGTTTGTAATACAGAGACCCCACTTTCATTGCTTATGACTCCTGACCTACTGGGCATGTGCAGTGCTATGAGCCTCCATATGCCACAGCATAGCACAACTGGCAAATGGAGCGGCTCCACTGGGCATGCTCCAGATCACCACAGTGCCGACGTGCCGACAGTACCTCAAGTGTGCATTTTAAAATGCACAATCAGCTTGTAACACAGAGACCCCACTTTTAAACAGCCCACTACTAGTTTCTAAAGTCAAGAAATCATTAAAGTGTCCAAGTCTGGGACAGAGCCGACTGTGCCGACAGTGCCGCAAGTGTGTGTCTTAAAACACAGTCAGTTTGTAATACAGAGACCCCACTTTCAAACAGCCCACTACTAGTTTCTAAAGTCAAGAAATCATTATAGTGTCTAAGTCTGGGATGCACTGTGTGTGACTCCCGACCCACTGGGCATGTGTAGTACTATGATCCTCCATATGGAGCGGCTCCACTGGACATGCGCCAGAGATCCCATTGCAAACCCTGGAGCTGGTAGCCACCACAGCACCAATATGCCAACAGTGCCGACATTGATACAAGTATGCATCTTTAAACGCACAGTCAGTGTGCATACGTGTGAAATATATTTATATAAAAATACAGGACTCACACACTTAATAGTGTGTCACTTAATGATTTAAAACTTTATTAGACATTCTTCTACAGTCCAGCCCGGGTGTTGATACAGAAAATGCATTGGAAATCAGATGCATGTGCTGTGTAGTTTAGGAAAAGTAACACCTGGTGGACAAAAAGTTGTATTAGACGTTGTGACTTTTTTCCAGTGCTACGCTATGTTCCGTTATAAAACATTCTGTGTGGCACAACTCAAGGTGTAGTGTGTGGCGTGAGATGCATGGCACGCTATATGGCGTATGGAGCAACAAACTAGCTGGGCACATCTGTATCTTGACAAATTAAATTTTGCATTTGTTTAATTACAATGAGCACATCCAAGTTAAGATGGTGGTGTCATATGGATAATGTATATATCTGAGGAGTAAAGGATAGGAAATATAGTTTGGTTGGGGATCTGGAAAGAGCATCCTTCATGGATAAATGTGCAGTCATCAGTGACCAAACAAGTGGGTGCTACCTGCAGACCAAGCGTAGCACAAGAAGAAGGAATTGGATCAGCTGACATCTTGGAACACATATGGCCAGCAGCCTTAATGTTAGTGTATAATAGTGTGAATGTGTAAAACACAGTAATGTTTTTTTTTTGCTTTATTCAGCATTTAAATATTCCTACTCCGGAAATCCTGCATTTACTGCTGTCATCACTGAGCAATCTACAAGCAGTATGGCAGCAAATCAGAATGTGACAGGTTTATTAAAATTTTCTGTATTTTACACAGTAATTACATTGTCTCATTGCATAGCACAGGCTGTGGACAGGGACAGGCAGGGTGCCATATGCCCCCCGGGCCGATACACTTTTCCTTCAGTAAGGGCTGGTGTCACTGCACATGCAGGACTGACAGCTGGGTGACAGGCAGAAAGTGCTCTGCAGTCGTTCCGACAATAGAACCATCACAGCAGCTGGGCAGCATTCTCTGCCTGTTACCCGGCTGTCTATCACATTCATGCAATTTGTAGCTGCACACTGAGCACTCCTTCCGATTCCACTCCACAGCAGGGGCTGTGCACTATGCATTGGTACACTACCTGCTTCCTGTCTGAGACGAGACTGTGTCAGTCCCTCCCTGCTTGAAACCCCAAGTCTCCACCCCTGCTATCCCCTGCTACTGAATCTACTCCTGTCAGTGTCCCGGGCAAGACCCTGCCCCCTACTCTACCCTCTCTCACTGTTCTAAACTGTTTCCTGTCCCCGGCTAATGTACCGCCCCTCACCAGGAGACCTAGTCCGGTCTTCTTCCCTGTCTATTTTAATATGCCTCCTCCTATCCTTGCCCAAGACCCAGGCCCCTCACCCAAGTCTCCACCCCCTCTCAAATCTATCTTGTATTTTTTATTTCTTCCTGTACCTGGAGCTCTGCAGGGACCAGACAGATCCTTCCAGACAGGTAAGTGTCAGTGGAGATATGAAATGTTTAAATTATATTTGAGGGGGGTGAGGGGTGGAATACTTATGCAATGGGGAGAGGTGTTTTTTCATTTCTATGTGGGGGAGGGGGGTGTTTTAATAGTGTCTGTGCTAGGGTTGGTGTAATATGTGTGTTTATGGGGGTATAATTATTTTGTGTTAGGGGATATTTATAATATCTGTGTTAAACGTGGGTCTCTGTTGGTCTCTGCATTATCTGGCGATTACTGGAATACTCTGCATTATCTGGCAGCCACTGTGGTGTTCCCTTATCTAGCGTCTACTGAAAACCTCGATGCATTATGTGGCACATCACTGCAATGCTCCCTTATCTGACGGTCACTGTAAACCTCTCTGCATTATATGGCACATCTCTGCGATGCTCCCTGATCTGACGGTCACTGCAAACCTCTCTGCATTATATGGCACATCACTGCGATGCTCCCTGATCTGACGGTCACTGCAAACCTCTCTGCATTATATGGCACATCACTGCGATGCTCCCTGATCTGATGGTCACTGAGAACCTCTCTGCATTATATGGCGCATCTCTGCACTGCTCCCTGATCTGACGGTCACTGAGGAATAGTCCCTGTATTGCATATTGGTAAGTAGAATGGTTCTTGCATTGTATATCCATCACTAGAGTACTGTAAGCATTTTGTAGGGGTCACTAGAATGGTTTCTGGTTTGGGATGTGGCTGGTCGCTGTATTTGTTAATAGCTCTTTGACATAACAATTTTTCAGATATTTAATTGGCTATTTAAAGCACGCCCACATTAGACAAGCCTTACCTAAAGAGGCTATTATCAAGTGTCTTTCCCTACTGCAATGCACTGGTGGAAAAACTGGGCCACTTACTTGTGCCTGGCTAAAAGTTGCCAGCCAGCCCCTGGCTATGGAGATCTTGGTCTCTGTATAGTGAGGCAGTCTCTAGAATGAACAATGCATTGAATGGTGGACCACCAAATTCCCTCTATATTTTATATCAATCACTATCATGGTCCCGTCATGAAATTTTATTTTCCATTACACAACAGTATGTTTGTGTGTAAACATGGTATTCATTGTTGTCAGATTCATGTTTCTCTTTGCTCTCACATTTCTCTAATTTAGTGTTTTCAGATCCATTATAAGATTTGCCTTGTGCTCCATCAGCTTGTATAACAGCATTAATTTCAGTTCATGAAACCAAGAGCGCTAGAATGTTCTGTTAATGGCAAAAGCAGCAGTACAAGTGCCACATATGCTATTGTATTATCTGTGGCTAATGTAAACATTCAATGTTACAGCAGTGAAAGCGCTCAGGTTGTGGATTTTCAGTCTTGGTGGATAATTTTAGTTTCAAGTCCAGTTTGTGGTGGGAATCTATGGCAGACAGATAAACGATGATGAGTGAAGTCACCCTTAGATTTGATGGTGATAAAGTCTTTGTTGACCTTGGTTAGAGCAGTTTCAGTGGAGCAGGCGGGATGAAACCACATTAAACATTCTCCCAAAGCGAGTGGCAGAGCAAAGGTAGAGGCAGAGATAGACAATCCTCTTATGGAAGCATAAAAAGGGACAGTAGTTCGGGAGTCAGGGTCAAATGAGAGTTTGTTGAGGAAAATAAATTCTTAATCAGAATTACAAGCATAATCTTAAACATAATCAACAGCATAAGTGTGTGAAAATTTAATGAGGAGATACAGTAGGATGATGGGCAGCTAGAGATCCCAAAGGAGTAATGAGCTACTGATTGTTTTATGTGAGGGTACATAAATGATGCATACTGTATTGTGCTGTTTGATAACTATTTGTTTAGTTTGCAGGAACATGTAGAAGAGGAGAAAATAGTTTGTAAGCCATATATGGGGGGTATTCAATTAGGCTGCGAAAATCCATTATCGGCGATAATTTATCGCCGATGACGTCAGTTTCGTCTGTTTTACTTATCCCCATATTCAATTACAAAGACTTTTCGCAGGTGCGAAAAATCTTTGTTTAAAAACGGTGGTACGTTTTCACCATGTAATACAAGGCAAAAAAAAGTGCAGAATTGGGGTTTAGGGGTGCAGGCTTAAAAAAAATATCCTGCAGCCTTTGTAATGTCCCCTTAAGGTGCATACACACTAGACGATATGCTCCCTGAGCGATATCGTCTAGTGTGTCCCCGGCAGGCTGTGCTCAATGTCGTTCATGACATTGAGCACAGCCGCTGAACGATATCATTAGCGATATCGTTCAGCGACGGGCTCTCTCACCCATTCCCTGACATGCAGCAACCTGACGAGGTCGTCAGGTTGGCCTGCATGTCAGCCCGATGAACGAGGATGACGAACGACCCGCGGGAACGCGCGTCGTCATCATCGTTCATCTTTTTTGTGTTAAACATGGACGATAAAGTGGACGACTGAACGATAACGATATCGTTATCGTTCAGTCGTCCACTTTAATCGCCCAGTGTGTACGCACCATTAAAGTAAAATCTGTGTCAACAATTTTTTTTTAAAAGTTCTTTAAGAGACCCCAAAAATGTACTTTAATTTTGGGTGAAAAAAAAAATATTGGGGGACAAACTTCTAAACTAGCTAAATTAATCCCGGGGGGCTTCCCAAGTATGCAGCAGGTGTTTTCTAGAATGCGGCAGGTGGATTTTTGAAGAATTTTTAAAAATCACTTTAGGGACTTAAAAATATGCTTGCACCTATTTTCATGTACCCCAAATTTGATGGGACTAGTTTTTTCCCTAAAAAAAAAAAGCTAAGTATTATTCTTCACCACTTTAGCAAAGCCGCATTTATGCACCTGCCGCGGCTATTTAAAAACCCCGACTACGTTCATTAGGCAATTCGAGGGTACCCATACTGATCCCCCATGTCATACCATTCTTAAGGGGTCCAGGATGATTTTCCGAAAATTCCCAGGACTTTTTGATACTTACCTTTCCACCAGGTCCCGTTTTTGCCGGATCCTAATTGAATACTGTGATAAGCGGGCATGTGCCCAATACTTTATCCCAGTAAAAAACGCCCCATATTGAATATGGCCATAAGAGTGTATGTATCTGCATTATTTGTGTTTCATTTTAATATTTTGTCTAATTTTAATCTTGGTATTTTGTCGAAGTATATATATATATATATATATATATATACACTGTATATATACATAATTATCAAGTGGTAGCCTTGAAATCGCCTGAAAAACTACCAGAAAACCCACCAGTAATAATTAAGTAGTTGTGACAGACGAGACATGCTGTATGAGTTATTTGGTCAATCAGAAGATTTGGAAACATGTAAACATAGAATTTGACAGCAGATAAGAACCACTTGGCTCATCTAGTCTGCCCCTGGAGGTGCAATACATTTATTATGTGGGCAATATGTATTAAAAAAGGTGGAAAAAAACTTAATAATTAGCTGAGTGGGACAATAGTAGTTAATGAATATATTGAACAGCCAAATTAATGAGTTATTAAAGTAACAGACCAATATTATTTATTTATTAATTATATTAAGTTGCCAATATTAAATCATTGCTAATAGGAAAAATACAGAATGCATTTATCATGGGGCAAACAATTACAATTTTATGTCATGGGTAAGATTTATAGTGGCAACATTTTTTTATTGATTCTTCCATTAAAATAAATTTTTATTCAACTGATTAGAAATCATATAATTAATAAATAATATTGGTCTGTTAATCTAATTACTCATTAATTTGTCCCCCTAATATTTCTATCAAATAATATTCCCTCATATGATAATTAATAAGGTATTTTTTAACTTATTCAATATATAGTGATCGCCCACGTAATAAATATATTGTTTATCCTCATCTTCTGACTGACCAGGTTTTGCAGCATTTATTTGTTTTGTGTTGGTTTGGCCATTTATAAATGCCACACATTGATGGCAGTTTGAGAATTATACCCCTTTTACACCAGAGCAAAAACCTGGGTTTTTTCCTGGTCTACCTGGGTTGCAGCTCAGTGTAAAAGGGTCCCTGATAAATAACCCGGGTCAAGTGACCCAGCAATCCAATCCAGGTAGCTACCAGGATCGGACCCAGGATGGACCTGGGTAATGGTGCAGTGTAAATGGTGCAACCCGGGTTATCTGACCTGGGTCATGCCTAAAATTAGCTGATTGGTGTTTGTGGAGCAGCCACCTCCCACTTTTTATGACCTCACAAGTTTAGCAGGGCAGACACAGGATCAGTGTGAACAGGGCTGACCTGGGAATAACCCAGATCGATGGTGCTGTGCAAACGGTGTTTGACCTGGGTTTGACGTGGGTTGGAACCATCTCTGAAAACCCAGGTCGGACCTTGGTTTTTCATGTTAAAGAGGTATTACTCTCCATGCCACTAAATAGTAAATCGGAGGTCAAAATAGGGAAATAACTCAGTAAAAAATAAGTATTGCATCAATAAAATCAGCAATATTATGATTTGTTTTAAAAAAGCAACATAAAAATAAAATAATATATTTTTTACTGTTTACAATTATGTATTACCTTAAAAATTATTTGGGTGTAAACATTTACTTATTAAGGCAGTGCTTCTTAAACACATTCCAAACAGCTCATGTTTTGTATGTAATATATTTGTATTATAGTTTAATTTTAATGTAGTTTAAAACAAGCCGCTTCAAAATAATTGTAGGACTTCTAATTATGTAATGTACATTATGGGATCAATAATCTATGTTAGTATAGTGATATATTGTAATTATTTACAGTACTTCTGAGAAAAGTGCTTTTAAACATAGAGAAGTATACTGTGTATCCTTTAAGTCAGCATCTTACCGGAAACATAAATAGATACTAATGGAGATGTGAGAGTATATACCATAAAACAGGATTCATGTAAGAGGTGTTAATTGTTAATTACAAGAACTTATATGAGCTAATGAGCCTAATTGTGAATATGAGCATATTTCCATACAAATGTGGCTGATGTGTAAATAGTAGGGCTACCACCTTTATATTTTTAGATACCCAGACAGGGGGTGTGATAAGGGGCATTGGCAAAACCACCGTAGGGTTAAAAGCATTTTATTTCTCAGATGTTTGGCCCATAGATACACTTTATACTTAGAGCTCCCTCATGCCCCAGAGCATCTGTAAAATTTATTTATAACCACACTACTAAAAACTGGAAATGTGAAATTATTATGTACACTGTTTCATACTTCCTTTAGCTACATAACATCACTGAAGGAGCTACTAAAACCTATTTAAAGAGGTCAAACACATTCATTTTTGTTGAGAACAAACCAAAAAAGCAAGAGAAGTAACATATAAAGCAGTAGACACAAATTTCAGCAGAGCTGGACAGACATACACACTGAAGTGCCAAATGTGATGGGATAGATGCCTAGTAGGACCCCCTCTAGACCAGCAAAGTGCAGTCACTAGATGTGGCATCAATTTCACTAGTGGACCAATGACATCTGGAGATATGTTGACCTATGCCATCTGGATAGCTTCCCACAGCTCCCTGATATCGATAGGTGCAGGATCTTATGTGCAAATGGATCTCTACATCATGTCCCATACATGCTCAATTGGGGTCATGTTGGTGAACTAGGTGGCCACACCATTTGTCAGAATTCTCCAGAATGCTCCTTTAAATAGTTCTGGACAGCATGATGGGATACATGAAGTTTGTGAAGGGCTGCAAATGGTCATCAAGCAATCCAACATATTGGTTACTGGCCAATGACAAGTTCAGGTGGACCAGCAGACCCAACTCATGACACATGAACACACCCTACACCATTATGGAATCACTAGCCATCATGGTGTTAACAGATCACTCTGGTGGGTCTTCTGCTGCCATATCCCATGGAAGCTAAAGAATGCTGCACTAACCTGCTGGATATGTGCTTGGTACAGTACCTCCTGTATTGAATTTGGATGTGATTTGAGCAAGTGTCGCTTGTTTGTTACCAAAGGGAATTCTGGTCAGATACTGGTGGTCATGACCATTAAGAACCTGTGGTTGGCCCATGCAATGTCCATGGTGGTGGTAATGCCAGTACGCATGTGACACCGTAGATCGAGGAATGTTGAATGTCCATGCAACTTCAGAAATAGAATGTCCTATCTGTCGAGCACCCACTATCCTGCCCCTTTTGAAATTTAATAATTCACATCCTCTTGCCATGACAGCCTAGCTGGTGTTCAAACTGACTTAAAAGATGTTAGATTACAACTGATGCAGGTCTGGACATTTCCAAGTTGTCACAGTACAGTGACACCACCTACCATTACCTTTACATACTTCTATCCCATGGCTCTTGGTACTACAGTCTATCTATCTATCTATCTATCCTAAAACAAGAACAAGGGATCTTTAATAGTTCAGGATATCAGTCAGACACATACATATATTGCAAATACATTTTTACCGTAACTTATTGAGACTTGCTCTTAAAGCTTATCTGATTAAGTAGAGCATCATTAATCCATCTGGCCATGTTCAGAATATCCAACCAACCACAAGAATACACTTAAAAGACAGATTATCTGAGTAATGGAGATTCCAGGTTAAATTAATACTTTAGTGTCACTATATATTCAGATCACCAACACAAGACAATGACTTCTAGCAGAAATAAATACACCAGTTGTAGAGTGAGGCAACAGAATGCATTTCAACACAGAGACTTCATCATGGCACTATTAGGTGCATTTTCCTCTCTGTTGCTTGTTATTATATATATATATATATATATATATATATATACTATATATATATATATATATATATATATATTCCATAGACAAAAACCTTATGATTTCACAGATCCCATTAAGGTTTCTTAGACATGTTCTGAAATTTCACAAAACCTACTCAATTTTTGCCACTCTAACTTAATATAGCGAAATTTGGATCATTTTGGCTGATACCTTAATGGGTGTGTTCCTTGCGCAATACAGATATGGTATGCCATCACATCCAGTGTTTAACTGCAGGTTCAGCACTCTCACAGAGAAAGAGTGCATATCCACTACATGATAGCCTCCTAGAACAATATCGTTGAACGATTTTCCCATGAACGTTCCATGTCTAGGATGTATGATATTATGTACGATTTGCAAATGATTTGTAAACGATCAACGATAAACAATATCATATTCAAATTCTGTGACTGATGTTTCTTGAGGGGTGTATACAGGGCTGATGTTTCTTTAGGGGTGGGTGGGGCTTTCATGAGGGAATAAATAGGTGTTGGCCATTTTAATCTTTGCATTTATGTTCTGTGGCAAGTTTGGTTTGGTTTATACCTGCTGAACGCTGTTGCATTGCTAATTTTCTCTGGTTTGTCTTTGGCTTGTCATTAAACAAACTGTTTATTTTTCTTCATCTCTATTTTAAGGTATACACAATTTATATTGTCTCTATTTGTCGTATGCTGCTGGTCCTCACTGTACACACCATAAATGTTAATCATGTGCTGTCCTGATACTATATGCTTACAGGTCCCTGATATATGCCTTAATATGTTATAAATGATGTGCTGGCCTTATACTAGATGCTGCTGGTCCCCACTGAACACCCCATAAATGTCAATCATGTGCTCTCCTTATACTATATGCTTACAGACAGTGGCAGACTGGGCTGGGGGGCAGGGTGCCATGTGCCCCCCAGGCTGCACTGTCACTTTGTGTCCTGGGCCGCCTCCTCAGCAAAAAAAATGTGGTGGTCCATGGTTGATGCGACCACAGCCATGATCCGACTGTCACTTCACTGTGACTGTCGGCATTTGCGACCATGTGATGTATCAGACAGCGATGCCTCTGGATGTCCCAGACACTGACTCCTTTGCTCAGTCAGAGGAGGTTTGGCATTGCTCATCCCCTGGAGGCATGTACTGGGAGGTGGAGCAACCTGGAGGACACCCGAGCCTACAGCCCGGCCCAGCAAAACAAGCAGGACAGAGGGAGGGGGCGTTTGAGTATTTTCCTGCCTCTGGTCTGTCCTCAATAGTTCAGGCAGCTGTTGTGGAGCTACAGTATAGGTCTTGTGGGGTGCTGCATCAACATCTCACGAGACTTGCTTCCAGGACTCTCCAATCCCTCCTTCTATGCTCACTGAACTGAGCTCCACCTTCCCCCCTGCAGCTAGAAGCCCTTCTCCCCCTGCAGTGCTGCAAAATAATCACCCCCTGCAGACTGGCACCGACTTTCCCTCTTGCAGCTGGACTTACCCTTCCTCCCTGTAGTGCATCATGTACCTCCCTTCCCGTGGCAAACTGAAACCCCCTTTCCCTCTTCAGCTAGAGGCCTCCTATCTACAGTACAGCCCAAGTCAAACTTGTAAATTATGTCATCTCTCTCTTTCACTGGGGAGATGCATCAAGGGCAAATATGTGGTCAAACCCTGCAAATGCGGGTTTGACCGCATTTCTCATATACACCAAGCACCGGAATGCAATGCACTATAGGAATTGGTTGCATTGGGTATTGCCATCTTCCTGATGGCGTTGCCCATAGAAACCTATGGGATTCTCTCTGCTGAGTGCTGATAGAGGGATCCAATCGCATCCCTCCCAGCACCCCCAGCGGCACGTTTGTCCTTCTGTGCATGCACAGGACGCTGGAGGGGCTTCTGGGTCGAAGACCTGGAAGTCCCTCCTTTTCAAAGGGCTGCTCTCACCAACATAGCAGTCCTTTGTGGGGATCATCATGCATACCGGCATTATCAATGCCAGCATGCACGCGATGACCGGCGGAATGCATTGCAAGAGCGATGCATCATGCATCCCACCCTCTGTGTGTGTGTGTGTGTGTTACTCTCTCTCTGTCTTTCTCTCTCGCTCTCTCTCTCTCTATATATATATATATATATATAGAGAGAGAGAGAAAGAAAATGAGGGGCAAATAATAGTCAAACAGATAAAGCTTACCTTATGTTTGTTCATGAGCACAGAGTGGCAGAAACACATCACCACTTCTGGTGCATGAGCCGCATACAGAAGAAGCAGCGGAGGCAGCGTGAGGGTGCTTCTGGCAAGTGGAGCGCACACGTCACTTCCGCCAACCAAATTCCAACCAAGATACCGGCATCACTGCCCATGATGCGTCCTCATGGAGGATCACTGCCCATAGTGTGTCAGTCAATAGCAGTCATTATAGTAACATAGACATCAGCTTCACAACCAGTGCCACATCGTCAACAGGGGTCGCCGCGGCGAACCCTGTTGAGGACGTGGCACTGGTTGTGACGCCGTTGTCTATGTTGCCATAACTACGTCTATGAACAAACATGAGGTAAGCTTTATCTGTTTGACTAATTCATTGCTGTAGGTTGATATGTGAGTATTTGGCGCCTTTTATTTGACAGAGGTATGAATTAATTGCTGTAGGTTGATATGTGAGTAGTTGGCGCCTTTTGTTTGATTGACTGGGGTATTTAGTGACTCATTGGGGTAATACTCAGTGCAATATAGGATCTCTAAAGGATTGGTTGGTCACTGATGCACTTGTTGTACTGCTACATCTCCTGAAGAAGGTCTATGTAGGACCGAAATGTTGAGATGATATTGGTATTTGTGAGGATTTAAATTTGATACCTTTATGTGCGGAAAGCTGGTGAGTGCACCTCATTTTCTCTATATTATGGACTTTCCATGTGAACATCGTGGGTGACACCCCAGTACATTGCAATACCTGGATGATGTGAGTGCGGCCGTGGATAATCATTACATTGCGGCCGTGGATAATCATTATATATATATATATATATATATATACAGTCAGGTCCATAAATATTGGGACATTGACAGAATTTTCATATTTTGGCCTCTATTCACCACAATGGTTTTGAAATGAAACAAACATGATGTGCTTGAACTGCAGACTTTCAGATTTAATTTGAGGGTAATTACATCCAAATCAGGTGAACGGTGTAGGAATTACAGCGGTTTCAATATGTACCTCCCACTTTTTAAGGGGCCAAAAGTAATGGGACTATCAACTCAAAAGCTATTTCATGGACAGGTGTGGGCTATTCCCTCGTTATTTCATTATCAATTAAGCAGGTAAAAGGTCTGGAGTTGATTCTAAGTGTGACATTTGCATTTGGCATCAGTTGATGTCGACTCTCAATATGAGATCCAAAGAGCTGTCACTATCAGTGAAGCAAGCCATCATTAGGCTGAAAAATCAAAACAAACCCATCAGAGAGATAGCAAAAACATTAGGTGTGGCCAAATCAACTGTTTGGAACATTCTTAAAAAGAAAGAATGCACCGGAGAGCTCAGCAACACCAAAAGACAAGGAAGACCACGGAAAACAACTTTGGTGGACGACAGAAGAATTATTTCCCTGGTGAAGAAAAACCCCTTCACAACAGTTGGCCAAATCAAGAACACTCTCCAGGAGGTAGATGTATATGTGTCAAAGTCAACAATCAAGAGAAAACTTCACAAGAGTGAATATAGAGGGTTCACCACAAGATGCAAACCATTGGTGAGCCACAAAAACAGGAAGACCAGATTACAGTTTGCCAAACAAAATCTAAAAAAGCCATTACAGTTTTGAATAAACATCTTATGGATAGTCGAGACAAAGATCAACTTGTACCAGAGTGATGGGAAGAGAAGAGTACGGAGAAGGAAAGGAACTGCTCATGATCCAAAGCATACCACCTCATCAGTGAAGCATGGTGGTGGTAGTGTCATGGCGTGGGCATGTATGGCTGCCAATGGAACTGGTTCCCTTGTATTTATTGATGGTGACTGCTGACAAAAGCAGCAGAATGAATTCTGAAGTGTTTTGGGCAATATTATATGCTCATATTCAGTCAAATGCTTCAGAATTCATTGGACGGCGCTTCACAGTGCAGATGGACAATGACCCGAAGCATACTGCAAAAGCAACTAAAGAGTTTTTTAAGGCTAAAAAGTGGAATGTTATGCAGTGGCCAAGTCAATCCCCTGACCTGAATCTGATTGAGCATGCATTTCACTTGATGAAGACAAAACTGAAGGGAAAATGCCCCAAGAACGAGTAGGAACTGAAGACATTTGCAGTAGAGGCTTGGCAGAGCATCACCAGGGATGAAATCCAGCGTCTGGACATGTCTATGCATTCCAGACTTCAAGGATGTAATTGCCTGCAAAGGATTTGCAACAAAGTATTAAAAAGTGAAAGTTAGATTTAGGATTGTTTAGTTTGTCCCATTACTTTTGGCCCCTTAAAAAGTGGGAGGCACATATAGAAACCATTGTAATTCCTACACCGTTCACCAGATTTGGATGTAATTACCCTCAAATTAAATCTGAAAGTCTGCAGTTAAAGCACATCTTGTTTGTTGCATTTCAAAGCCATTGTGGTTGTGAATAGAGGCCAAAATATGAAAATTCTGTCAATGTCCCAATATTTATGGGCCTGACTGTATATATATATATATATATATATATATATTTTTTTTTTTTTACAGGGCTGGCAACAGAAATCACGGGCACGGTACACACTTTTTTTCCCCATCCCTGAGTCCCTGGCGAGATAGAGAGAGAGAGAGTGTGTGTGTGTGTGTGTGAGAGAGAGAAAATAATAATAATAAATCAGGAGTATACTGTTAGTGAGGAACTTACCTTTCACCGAGTCCTTGTGCAGGAGATGCTGCCTACATCAGGTTATGTCTCCTAGCTGCAGCAGGGCAAAGCCAGAGCCCTAGAGTACACAGACCACCTCTCAACTAGTGTTTGTGCTGGGGCCGGTCACTAGAGTGTGACATCAGGCACCGGCAACTGCAGTGTATGAGAGGAGAAGAAGGTAAGAGGAGGGGAGGGGAGGAGACAAGAGGGGAGTCGGATCACCTCCTCCTTTTCTATGGCCCGCTTTACTGAGGCAGTGTACTGTATGAGTCAGTCTGACTCATTACAATTAGGATTGTCTGTGGGCCCCTAGCCACCCCCCTGCCACTGGGCCTATATATATATATATATAAATAATATTTAGGCAGTCTGAATGTTCCAGTGCTCTCATCTCATATAATACTGATACTGGACAAATATATGGTGGCACTAGGAGTCTTAAGTATACTGTATTACCATGTCTTCCTGATGATGGGGCAAATCATCCCAGAAACATTGATATATACAATTCAACAAATCGTGCACTGCCATGTTGTTGTGTGTTCATCAGGGCATATCAGTTATTACATATATCATTATTCCAAGGGCATGCAGGTACTATACTTATGCACAGCAGAGTGCCGAACCGACCTACCTATATATATATATATATCAGGGCCGGATTAAGGTTTGTGGGGGCCCAGGACAACTAATTACATTATGCCACACAGTGCCCCCATTATGCCATGCTCCTAGTCTTAATAGTATGTGAAACAGTGCCCCCACTATGCCACACAATGCCCCCAGTATTTAATATTATGCCCAACCCAGAATAAATATTATGACCCCCAATAGTTTGCCTCTGAGTGCCTTTTCTAGTATTAATTTTATGCCCCAGTATTAAATATTATGCCCCCCAATGTTTCCTTCAGAATTAATATTATGCCCCCCAGTGCCCCAATATTAAATATTCTGCCCCTCAGTGCCCCTTCCATAATTTTATGCCCAGTAGTAAATATGCCCCCACTATGCCATACAATACCCCTAGTATTAATATAATGTCCCGCAGTGCTCTCTGCAGAAATTATTTTATGCCCCCTAGTAATATTATGCTCCATTGTGCCCCATCCAGAATTCATATTTGCCCCCTCAGTAATAAATAATACGTCACGTAATACCCCCAGTATGAATATTATTCCTCCAAGTACCCCCAGTATTAATATTAAGCCCCACAGTGCCCTCTCTAATATTATTATGCATCCCAGTATTAAAAATGTTGCCCAATAGTGCCCTCTCCAGTATTAAGATTATGCCCTTGGTGTGACAGAGCCCTAAGTACTTACCTTTTTTGTCTGCCCTGCCATTATATATTTAATGAACCCCCCCTCACCCCAGCCATTATATATTTGATGATCCCCCCAGCCATTATATATTTAATGACCCCCCTCACCCCAGCCATTATATATTTGATGATCCCACTCACCCCCAGCCATTATATATTTAATGAACCCTTCCTCACCCCAGCCATTATATATTTGTTGATTACCCTAACCCAGCCATTATATAGTTAATGACCCTCCCCTAACCCTAGCCATTATATATATGATGATCCCCCCAGCCATTATATAATTAATGACCCCCCATCACCCCAGCCATTATATATTTGATGATCCCCCTCACCCCCAGCCATTATATATTTAATGAACCTCCCCTCACCCCAGCCATTATATATTTGATGATCCCCCTCACCCCCAGCCATTATATATTTAATGAACCTCCCCTCACCCCAGCCATTATATATTTAATGAACCCCCCTCACCCCCAGCCATTATATATTTAATGAACCCCCCCTCACCCCCAGCCATTATATATTTAATGAACCCCCCCTCACCAGCCATTATATATTTGATGATCCCCCAATCCCCCAGCCATTATATTTTTAATGAACCCCCCTCACCCCCAGCCATTATAGAACATATATAATGATTCCTCCCACCTATATCCTACCACTTTTTGTCACTTACCTCAGTCATCCATGAGTCCCAGGCTTCCATCTGCTCTAGCGTCCTGCTCCAGTCCTGGATGTCTTCTTGAGGCATCCCCATGTGTCACTGACTGTCAGTAGTGCAGGCGCGGCGCTGATTCTTCACTGCCGGAGAAGGAACTTAAATAAGGGAAAACTGACAGGTCAGGTGCCAGAGACCCCGCACTGGCCGGGAGGAAATTAATTTCTGCTAGTCTCCAGCCTCCACCGCCAGCAACAGAGTGGGGTGACAGAGGTTGGGGATGAGCTAAATCATTCCCAGATAGCAGCGCCGCTGGGAGGCCCAGTGGTACTCACCCCCTGTGCCCCCCCTTAATCTGGCGGGCTCGTCTATCCTGATGATAGCCCAGCATCCCGAACGGGCTTCCGCTGCTTCTTCTGAATGCATAGTGCATACAGAGCAGCTTCCAAGTACCTTAAGCATCGCAGAAGTGATGTCAAGTTTAAGGGACTCGGGGGCCTCTCTGTATGCACTGTGCATTCAGAAGAAGAATACCAGTGCTAGGCTTGTAACGGTCCGAGAGCGGCACCTGCTCTCAACCTTTGTGGCTAATACAGAGCCTGTGTGGGGGCCCCCTGTGTGTGGGACCACCTCTGTTGCCCCGCCGTTAATCCGGCCCTGATATATATATATATATATATATATATCTATGTTAATTATACACATTATACAAGGCACACTCGTCACTTCACCATACCATTGTATGGCAATGGAAATCATGCAGATGTTGCTAAAAAACAATAAGTGAACTTTTGCGGTTCATCTATTATTAAAAAAACACCTTTACTTAAGGATGGGCCAATACTTATGGGCCAGTGCTCTGGACTTGCCCCCAGGCTAAAAGTTGCCAGCCAGCCCCTGCTTGCAGGTCCCCGATATATGCCCTAATATGTAATAAATCATGTGCTGGCCTTATACTAGATGCTGCTGGTCCCCAATGTACACCCCATAAATGTTAATAATGTGCTGTTCTGACAGTATATGCCTGCAGGTCCCCGATATATTCCCTAATATGTTATAAATCATGTGCTGACCTTATACTAGATACTGATGCCAAACTCAATTTGCTTACCAAATATTATTTGCAAATGCTTTTATGGTATTTGATTTGCAAAAATTGAGTAATCCTTTTTTTCTAATTTCTTTTTTTCTAATTTTTTTTTCTAGTTTCCATCTTCCATAGGGGATTGGCAAGTAATAGCACAAGAATTAGAGGCAAAGTGGAATTTTACGAATTGTGGTGGGGCAAGTGATAGAAAACATGTGCGCATTTTACCACCAGCTCATAGTGGATCCCTTTATTTTACTTACAAAGGTTTTTTTTAACATAGTGCTAATGGCCATTGTAAATGCCAATTATGAATTTCTTTACATGGATGTTGGCAAAAATGGACGTGCTTCAGATGGTGGGTCCTTCATGGACACAGTATTCTACAAACATATGATGTCCGGGAACCTTCTTTTACCACCTGCCTCCCAGTGTAAAAATAATCTGAATTTTTTATTTGTAGCTGATGAGACTTTTGCTTTACATGAAAATTTTATGAAACCCTTTCCACAGAGGGGTTTAACAAAGATAATATGGATATACAATTATTGGCTATCAAAGGCTAGGCATACAGTAGAGAATGCATTCGGAATAATGAGTAGTAATTTCTGCATTTTCTCTAATTTAATTTAATTTAAGGGCTGACAAAATTGAGTGGGTAGTGATGGCCTGCTATGCCCTCCAGAATTGCCTTAATCGGAAATCCACACCTCAAACATGGTCGACAGTGAACTGTGGCCATCCGTCTCTAGATCACGATTCCCCATGGTGGCCTCAGTACATGCAAAAGAGGTCAGGGAACAATATTTGACCTTTTTTAATGGTGAGGGTGCAGTATATCGGCAGGAAAATTGCATTTAAAACTGTGACTTTCTAAAAAACCTTGTATTTTGAATAAAGTGTTTCATCCACATACTATGTGTCCCATTTTTATTTAAAAATACAATTACATTTATTAAAAAATACTTATTATAAATGTAATTAATGCTAATAATGTTTAAAGTAATTGATGATTATTCAGTACTTTATCCATTTCCACACTTATGTAATTTGATAATGCTATTTTCCATAAGTAGATGATGATACCATGTTTGTGATCCACAACACTTTTTTTATTTATACGCTGCAGCAGACAATGCCATGATCAGATGGCGTTAGCTGCGGGCTGCAAATTCTGGAATGTTAAGTTATGTTATGTAACCTTTTTAAATATTCTAAAGCTTCGACTAACCAACAACCACAACACCCTACCAACATCCCCATCACCCAACCCCAACACCCTTCCTACCAACACCCCCATCTACCCCTTAGCACACCTTTTAATGTACATTTATTAAAATAAACATGTACCCTGCAAATAACTACACCACACATGATTTGTTATTTTAAAATGTTTTATATACTGTAAACTTATTTGAAAAAATACTTTTCTGGACAGGATTCATCAAAATATACCAGACCATAATATGCCTCTAGAGCAAGGACTATTCCAACAAAAAAGAAGAATGAGGCACTTACACATTGGTCATGTACAGTAGAGACAAATTTAGTGATGCCAACATCAATAAAGTAAAGGGAAAGATCCAGAATTTCCAAACTGCGTTCCCAAAAAGAGCACAAGAAATATAAAGATGTCACAACGTTCAGGAAACAGGAGTAAATGAAGTCCAAAAGCCATTATCATGGCACTATGACTATACTCCAGGTCATTCTGGAGAAAAACCAAAGAAAAAGGAGTGACCAAAGTTTTGCAACAATGAAAAAAACACTTAAAATTAATTTTTTAAATCTTCATCGCCCTGAAGAGTGGTCTGTGCACTCATCCATGATGAATGCACACCACTCATGGAGGTGCTGGGAAAGGGAGGTGGCGACACATGGTAGGTGTGGGGATGTGACGGAGAAAGAATTGGCATTGGGGGAAGTCGATGTTGTGGGACGGGGAGAGTGCCTGAGGCCGAGGGGATGGGCCGCTGCCTAGGATACAATTCTAGGTTCATGTCTTTCTCCAAATAACCTTCAAGACCACGAACCATAGCATTATACACTATGTGCTTGAAATGAATGACATGGCTTGGGGCCATGGCCTTCATTCCATTGGCGATGTTCATTGTTTTATCTCTTTGCATGTGTGGATCACATGGGTTGTTGTTGTCATTTGGTGAAAATTTCATTACAATAGCCACATTACAAATATATTTACTGAGAAAAATATTGATGCATTTATTTATTTTACCCGATATATATATATACACACACACACACACACTCACACACACACACACACACACACACACACACACACACACACACACACACACACACACACACACACACACACGGCTCCTGTAAGTACAGGAGCATATGTGCACCTTCAGTTAGAACTCACACATTGTAGTCAGATTACTTAAACATCATACGAAGCCTGCAAATTCTAACTATGTGAAGTTACTCATAATTGTCAGTTTAAATCCATTGCAAGTAGGCAGATCTATGTAGTGTGCAGCCACACATCCAAACCCCTGCAGCTACACACTACATAGCTATGCTCAGCTGCAATGGTTTATACTGACCGAGATCTGAATGAATTTTGTCATGATCAGATATGTTTTAGAAAAACATATATGCTTATTTATAATAATGAGCAACCACCTATCAATATTGTCTCTACCTACTGTAGGATGTTGAGTCTAAAGGTGCGTATCAACTAGCAGATAGAGGAACGACAGTACGATTAAAACATTGTAATCATACAGACGTTTTTCATCCCCTTTAGTTCCTACACTGAACTAAAGGGGATGATGTTGTTCAATGCAGGCACCCTCCCTCATCGCCAATCACGCACAATTTGTCGTTATTGGCAGATTGACCGGCATGGTCAGGCGATGATTGAGGTCGAAAACGACCAGCGGGAGCATGCATCGCTGGTCGTTTTCGACATTTTAATGCCCAATTTGTGAACGATTAATGAGCGATAGAACAATAATGTCATTATCATTCAATCGCTCATTTTAATCGACTAGTGGATACGTGGTATAAACCAGAAAAGATGTGACTTCATCCACACATGGCTGTCATTGCATCCAACTCAGAATGAGGCCCTACATTTTGACTCATCACGAATCCACTTCAGCTAGGCCTTCTTGTGTCCCCTACTGTTACTACAGTAGGTGCTGGTTGGAAGGAGTTTTGTGCCCTAAATATGGAATAGTTAGTGTATTTGCAATAGATCACTTTTAATTCAGTAGTGTTGCACCACTTTAAAGAAGTGTATTCTTCCATCGCCGATGAGTTTTTCCTCAGCTTGCTTAGTAACTATACATATGTGCAGAGCCGTAACTAGACTTTATGGTGCCCTGTGCCAGAAAGAGCAATGGTGCCCCCCTCTTTTTCAAATAGGGACATAAGGCACACAAAAAAGGGGAATGGCCTCATGGGGAAGGGCCAGGGAAGAGATAGGGGAGGCCAGGAGATGCTGGGGATGAAACAAGAGGAAGCTACAAGTGAGAATGATAATAAACAGAAAATTGCCAGGCACAAACAGTGCCCCCTGCTCTGCGGTGCCCTGTTCCATGGCACAGGTCACACTACCCTAGTTACGGCCCTGCATATGTGGTCACATACACATATCTTCAAATCACGTCAAATAGCCACATTTATCAAGCTGTGGACTTTGCTACTTAGTGTCACAAGTCTTATACGGATTATATGGGATGCGGCCCATATTTAGGGAGTTGGCTAGACCTATGCCTGATGCGTGTAGTCTAATGTGCTGGCGGTATTCACCTGGGACCCTTGCAAGAAGGTATGGACTTGGCTGCATCCAACACACAGGTCACGGCCCTCAGGATAGGCTGCCTTATACATGTGCTGGCAAACTCTGGATGGAGCGGAGATGTATAGCTTAGTCTACATGCCTGGTCAGAACCAAGCGGACTAGACGGTACCAGAGAGCAGGCGAAAACAGGTCACAGGGAATAGCCGAAGTCAAAACCAGATATCAGATGCAGTACCAAGGGTCAGGCGAATTCAGGGTCACAAACGAAGCTAAGGTCAGAAACAGGTAATGGAATAACACAGGAATGCTGGCGTATTTTAAATGAGCTTATACTCTGGCACTGGAGCATTCCCACAGACTTCCTTATATAGGCAGGGCTACACCAGTCACTTCCTGTGACATCACTAATGGTGTGTGTAAGGCCCTTTAAATTTAACACAGGTTGGCGCATGCACCTGTAGGGAGCCGCGGCTGCCTGCAGCAGACCGAGGAGTGAGAGACAGAGACTAGTGGGGGATGCTGGTGATGCACCCCCCACTGCCAATCCGCAGACCAGTGCCGTCAGACCTGGTACGTGAGTGCCGGAGTCCGGTGCGCTGTGACATTACCCCCTCCGCTAGGGGTGGGCACCGAACACCTCACAAATAGCTTGCCAGGGAACTTCTGATGGAATTTCTGAAGAAGTCGGGGTGCATGAATATCTGAAGCGTTAATCCAACAGTGCTTTTCTGGACCATAACCTTTCCAGTCAACCAAGAATTGGACTATGCCTTGGGACATCCTGGATTCTAAAATCTGCTTCACCTCATACTCCTCCTGATGATCCACTGGAATAGCTGATGGAGGATCACAGGATTTCAAAAATCTATTCAGAACCAGTGGTTTCAAAAGGGAAATGTGAAAAACATTCGGAACCCTAAGCATGCCAGGAAGTTTTAAATGATAAGCCACAGGATTTATCATTTGGAGAATCTGAAACAGCCCAATAAACCTGGGAGCAAACTTCATTGTAGATACCCTCAAATGTAAATTTTTGGTTGACAGCCAAACTCAGGGCCTGATTCAGAGCCGCTCGTAAGCGGCCGCTCGTTTGCTCCGAGCGATGTTCGCACATCTGCGCATGCGTATGGGTCATAATGCGCATGCGCCAACCAGTCAGTGTGGTCGGAAAACGTGTGTTCGCAAAATTGCGAGTGCCTGCTAATTTGGGTGACAGGATGAGGCATTTGTGGGTGGTAACAGGGGAAGGTGCTTGAAAACTGGGAGTGGAGATCCAAACGCAGGCGTGCCAAACAGTCAAAACGGGCGTTTTAAGAGTGTGCATAATTAACAAAGCAGCGTCATCGACCACGTCACTTGGTTGTTTCTTAGCCTGAACTGTTCGCATGATTGCGGTAGGAAAATCCAACCACAAGCACTGCGAGCAGTTCAGACGCCTTTCGATATACTCGATTAATCTAATAAATAGCGGAGATGACGTAGGATGTGAGCAGCCAGGGGGCGTCTTTACAAAATAGCGAGCGCATGTTTCGTTCACTCGCTCAGACATAGAGGCGTCAAGAGACCACAAAGAGCGAGCGCTCAATTTAAATAGCCAGCCCCTTTTTCTGAACGAGCGAGCGCAAATAGCGTTCAGCTCTGAATCAGGCCCTCTGTCACCAGCACACAGTAAAGGAACCTTCCTCCTCCTTCTGTCCACCACCATCTTGTATCATGAAGTTGCTCTGCACAAGTTCTTCTTAACGTCCCTCCAGATATCGAGGAATCGTTTAACTGTATCATGGGCAACTGGAAGAGCTATCGACCCAAAGATTGGTAATTCCGGTAATCCATACTATATGAAGAATGGAGAATGACCCGCTGACTCATGAAACAAGTTGTTATGAGCAAATTCAGCCCAAGGAAATAAAGAAACCCAATCATTTTGATTAGCCGATACATTCGTGCGAATTAATTTTTCCAAATCTAGATTTACTTGTTCCGTCTGACCGTTACTCTGAGGATGATAGGCCGATGAAAAACGTAGTTTGACCCTAAAACTTTTACATAATGCTTTCCAAAATTTGGAAGTAAATTGCACCCCACGATCTGACACAATGTCCTTTGGAAATCCATGCAACCGAAAAATCTCCCTTATAAAAGTCTCTGCTAACTTTCGAACCGAAGGTAGTCCTTTTAATGGAACAAAATGTGCAACTTTGGAAAACCTTTCCACAACTACCAGATGGTAGTAAATCCTTGACAAGAAGGCAAATTTGTCACAAAGTTCATCGAAATGTGGGTCCAAGGACAATCAGGCACTGGTAGTGAAAGCTGGGGTCCTGATGGTGCGTGCGGCGGGACTTTATGCTGAGCACAAATGTGGCAAGCTGCCACAAAGTCCTTCACATCCTGCCGGACAGTCTGCCACCAATAATTCCTTAGAATTAGCTCCAAAGTTTTCCTTACACCTGCGCGATGAATGTGCCCACTGAAGTAAACTAGACCTGGACTCAGAAGCTATAAATGTCTTTCCCATTGGAATTTTGACCCATTTGGTAACCACCACAAAACACGTAAGGTTCAAAATTGGTTTGTCTACTTTCACCTCCTCAACCTCAGCATTGTTGAATGCTTGGGATAGTGCATCAGCCTTGACGTTCTTATTACCCGGCCGGTAAATAATTACTGAATTAAACTGATCAAAAAACAATGACCACCTGGATTGATGGTAATTTAGGCAGTGAGCTGTTTTAAGATACATCAAATTTTTAAGGTCGGTATAGACTGTCACCGGATACTTCGCTCCTTCTATCAAGTAATGCCACTCTTGAAGGGCCAACTTTATGGCTAATTGTTCTTTATCCCTGACAGTGTAATTCCTTTCTGGTGCAGAAAACTTTCTTGAGAAGAACCCACAGGAATACCACTTGCCTGCATCATCCTTCTGTGACAGTACTGCTCCAACACCAACCGTGGAGGCATCCACCTCCAGGAAAAAGGCTTGCTCACAATTTGGTTGCCTAAGAATGGGTGCTGAAAGGAAACACTGCTTTAAACTGTGGAAAGCGACTTCAGCCTCAGGAGGCCACAAACGAGTGTCTTGACCCTTTCTGGTAAGAGCAGTGATGGTAGCTGCGATGAACGAGTAAATCCTGATGAATTAGCGGTAAAAATTGCAAAAATCCAAAAAGCATTGAAATGCTTTTAATCCAACTGGATGGGGACAGTTGTTGATTGCAGTAAGCTTTTCTGGGTCCATCTGAAGGCAGGAGCCCGAGATGATATATTCTAGGAACGTTAACTCCTTTTGTTCGAAGGAGCATTTCTCAAGCTTACAAAAAAGCTGGTTGGCCCAAAGTTGGGACAGTACCTCACATATGTGTTGGTGATGACTCTTTTTGTCTTTGGAGAATATCAGGATGTCATCCAAGTATACCACTACATGTTTGTATAGTAAGCCATCCACGCATGGTTCTTTTGGTCTTACCGATATAATACATAACGCATGGGCATTTAATTAAATAAACAATAAATTTGGACATGCAACCCAACCTGTGGTTAATAAAAAATCTATTGCCACTATAGGGGTGACAAACTGTCACCCATTATGAGGTAACTGCAAGTGGTGCAATTCAAGCACATCTTAGAAAATGATCCTGTTTAGACACATCAAAAGTACTAATATCTGTGATAGATCACTTCTGGAAAATGCTAAAATTAAAGCTTTAAAAAAACAAGAGATCAACTTTTGACCTCACTTAAGAGGGAGCAAGTAGATAGGAGGATGCTTTGGGTTTCTCATTTTAACGTTGAAAGTAAAAAATTATGGCCCATCATCAGTTTGGATGATGATCTGAATTTAAAAGATATTTCTATCATTCCCTGTTACACTCGAGGGCGTAATATACGGGACTGGGTAGTGAAAACAGACATTAGTACTTTTGATGTGTCTAAACAGGATCATTTTCTAAGAAGAAAAAATGGGTGCTTTAAGTACTTGAATTGCACCACTTGCAGTTACCTCATAACGGATGACAGTTTCTGTCACCCCTATAGTGGCAAAAGATTTTTTTTATTAACCACAGGTTGGGTTGCATGTCCAAATGAATTGTTAATTTAATTAAATGCCCATGCGATATGTATTATAGCGGTAACACCTAAAGAGCCATGCATGAATGGATGGCACTGCACCGTTCCACAATTAGGCAGCTATACAATCAAGACATAGCGAACAATCTGTGGCACACCATTTTGTTCAAGCAGGCCATAGTCTTGCAACTTTGAGATATATGGCTATTGACTCAGGTGGTCATTCAGACCCGGTCGTTAGCGCCGATGTGCTCGGACCGGGTCGATGGCCCTCCACAGAGCATGCGCACGACGGCGCCGGCGCCGTCATGCGCATGCGTGAGACCCGCTATGACCGACAGCGCCGGTCGTAGCGGGTCTCGATCCAAAGGGGGCGAGCTGTCGATGTTGATTGACAGCTCGCCCCATTTGGAAGGCGGGCCGGGGGAGTGGCAGCCCAAATGGGGGCATTCCCATGGGAATGCCTACTGTTTGGGGGTGGCCCCACTGACATCACTAGTGATGTCAGTGGAGAGCTTCCAGCTCAGACAGAGCCGAAAGCTCTCCGGGGCTTACGACAAGGGAGACCCTACCCTAGGGTCTCGTCGTAAGCCCCGATGGTTGCGATGGTCTTGACCATCGCGATCATCACCTTAGGCAGTCGTAAGGCTGTGGGTGCTAACCCACAGCCTTACCACTGCAAAGGAGGATGTCTTGAAAATTCAAGACGTCCTCCCCTCATTCAGACCGACCGCACGCTCTGTGCGACAGGCTCTGAATGAGGTCCCATATACCATGATCAATTAGAGGAGTTAACAGACAGAAAAAAACTTTTGCAATGCGAGTCCCGATGGATTCATAGATTGGGGACTCTTGTGGATTGGGCTTACATTGTTTTTTATGATTCTCCATTAAATTGATATATGTAATTTGTGAGTTAATACATATACA